>BLSH010286987.1:602186-625721 GCA_018402905.1 Glandirana rugosa | reverse complement strand
TCCTCACGAATTTCGCCTTCAAGGTAAAAACCCACCTTGAGGCGAAATTGGGAGTGAACGACGAGACAAATAACCTCGGTAGACTCTATCCTTCACTCGACCCCCGCACTGGCCTACAGGCCCACTTGCCCACACACCGCCGAAGACCGGGAGAGGTGCTCTGGGTCTGCTACCCTACGTCGTCTTGCGGTGGATTCGTGTCGCGTCGGCCTGTGACTTGGACGTTCGGCTTGCGGCCCTGTGTGTTCCAAGAGGGCGAGGGCTGCCTGGGTCGGTGCCCGCTTTGTAATGGGAATGCCTTTCGGCTACCATTTGTTGCTCTTCACCTCTCCCCGTCTGTCCTGTAAGTTGTTTACCATCGGCTTTCCGTAAGGGTAATGTTTCGCCCGTGGCTGGGTCCGTCGGGAGCGGGAGAACCTTGTGTGTCCCGGCGTTCGGCTTGCAGGTTCAGTGTCCGGCTGCGCTGTGCTTAGGTGGCGTTCTGCTGCATCCCATCGTCTGGGTCTCGTGGAGAGGGCCAGAAGCCGCCACACACCCGTTCACCCGGACATCCGGTCACGCCCCCAGCTCACTTCCTATCTCAGATGGCTCCAATAAACAGAGCAGCAAGTGAGGGTTAAAGCGGAGTTCCACCCAAAAATGGAACTTCCGCTTTAAGCACTCCTCGACCCCTTACATGCCACATTTGGCATGTCATTTTTTTTGGGGGGGGGGGAGTGTGTCCCCAGGTTTCGGAGGGACTTCCTGTCCCTCTTCCACCTTCCGCCTCTGGGCCACCTAGGCGACTCCTCCTCTCCTCCTAGGCGGCCCCTCCCTCCATGCAATCTTCTGGGACACGTCACAGGTCCCAGAAAATTGCCTGGCCACTAGGAGTGCACAGCGGGACTCGCACATGCTCAGTGCGTGCCCGGCCGTGAAGCCGGGCCGGGTGCCCACACTAGGAGTGGCGGGGCCGTTGGGTGGAGGGGGGAGACGAGCGAGGCTTCAGGCGTAGCCATCGCTGGACTGGGAGACAGGTAACTTACCGTTTATTAAAAGTCAGCAGCTACACTTTTTGTAGCTGCTGACTTTTAATAAACCAAAAAACGTGTGGAACTCCGCTTGTAAAGCAAAAACTTTTTTTATTCACGTTGAATACAATAGGGAAAAATAAGAATGTTGGTTAGCTTTTTGTTGTTAACCGTATCTTTTGGGGAAGAACGCAAAAAATGTTTACACTTGGCATTTTCATTTTATTTGGCGAAACAGAGGATGAGAGGAAATCTTACAGTGGAGGACACCTATACTGGTAACAACTGTCTAAGAAGGGAATTTGTTCTCACTTCATCTTTTCCCAAGACAAGTCAAGGGAAAACCACCAATGAGCCACACACAGAAAAACAGAACAGAGTTTTATGGACAATTGAGGTGGAGGAAACCATAGACTTTCACAGTACATACAGGCTGTTACAACAATTTGATTAAAAAATATAAATTTTATTTCAAAATTGATAAAAACAATCCCACTAGCGATATTGGTATTGTATACATATACACACAATTGCCACAAGAGCACAAAACCTGAAACTCTCAGCTAGAAACCCAGGATACATAGGCTCCAGTGGGGAGGGGTCTTATAATGAGTTCATCCAGCTTGCACTTTGACATGTTTCGCGGCAGGACTGCTTCTTCAGAAAGAGCAGTTTCAGTGTTAAACAATTCTAGAGAGACAAAAATAATTACATAAGTACTGTATACAGATACATAGTAGATATATCTCACTCCAGGGCCTCCATGTAAGTGGGGGAGGCCCCAGACAGGACTCTATCTCATCTTCAAAATACTGAAATACAATTTGCCATCAGTCCCCTCACTCAAAAGGGGGACACCCAGAACGGGTTTGTCCTTAGAAGAAATGGGGATATTTGTTTCCTTACATTTTTGTATTTGTAAAAAAGGCAAGAAGTATTGGAGGGCTACAGATGGCAATAAAAACCCGAGCAATCACTTACTATAAGCCCAAAAGAATAATAAAAAAGGTATCTTCTGCTTTAAACATGGCACACAAATGGATTTGGCAGAAGTTGAACTTAGAATACATAAAAATACATTGCACTGGCTTTGCAATCATTACACCGGGTGGTTTGCTGCATTTTAATTGAAGTGTCTAATAATTACAGATCATTGCTACCTTGAAAAATTGGCATCCATTTTGGTTTGGGCACATATAAATGTGATGCTAAAAAATGTCTTAAAACTCGTGAGAGTTTTTACAGCAGATGTTTTTGGCTTCAGGTGGTTTTTTTTCTGCAGCCAGTAAACACCCCAGCATGTTATCCTATGTGTCCATGCACACATAGGCTGTTATCAGCGTTATTTGTATGGAGCGTTTTCTGGCTGTTAAAAATCCAGAGAACTAGTGGGTTTGAAGAGGAGTTTATCAGCTGTAAAAATGCTCTAATGCGGCTATTCAGCGTTTTATGACCGCTTTTGAGCCATAAGCTTTTGTGGGAATATAGTTTTGCTAATAAACGCTACTGCAAAAAAGCTGCAAACCTCATTCAACAACTACAGCTTTCTACTACTAACGCTACTGCCATTTTTATTATGTCCAGTGTGCATGAAGACTTAACCTAACCTGCACCTTCGGAATATAGCACAGCTCCTTTACCTCACTTAGGGCTCATGCACACTGCAGCTAAAAAAAAAAAAGCTGCTTTTACAGGCATGTGAGCTTTTATTTCAGCTTGAAGAAGCTTGTGCTTTTTTGTGCTCTTGTGCACGTTTCCATTGAGCTTCTTCAAGCTCCTTCTTTGAGCTTTTTTTGAGCATAAGCATTTTTTTTCACAAACCCTGCTAGATAGTATTTTCTTACCCACTGTATAAGCAAAACAAAAAGCTGGAACAAACATTTTTGCATGTCTTTGAGCTTCTTTGAGCTTTTTTGAGGGAATTTTAAAAACGCAAGTTTGGTGGGAGCGGGGGGTTCTGCCTGTAGGGGCAAATGCCTGAAAAAGCCATAGTGTGCATGGACATATCGGCTAACATGGAGGGGAATTTCCTGGCAGAAAAAATAAGAGCTCAAAAGCCTGTAGGAGCCACTTCTTTGAGCTCCTTTGAGCTGCAGTGTGCATGAGCCCTAAATCAAACAATTCTCATTCAAATTCTTTATTATTTTTTACAACCACGGAAATGTGGATCAATGCCATTCTCGTGCCTTATTTTCCTATACCTTGTTGTGCCCTAATATAATAAGCTGTCCTGCTATAATCCCCTTTATGAAAAATGTTATTTATAAAAAAATGCATCCCTTAACAGGTTCCCCACCGTGCGCCGTCTTTTCACGGCAGCAGTCGGGGAGCCCTGCGCGAATCGCCGTAAATAAGTGGCGATCTGCATTTGGCCACCAGGGGGCGCGCGCCCCCGCTGCACTCCTGAGGAGTGTGCCCACGGCTCGGGCGGACCCGATGTCCGCCAGCGAGCCGCGATGAGCGGCTACAGGGAAAGAACGGGGAACCGCCGATGTAAACACGGCGGTTCCCCGCTCTGTCAGTGGGGCATGAGAGATCTACTGATCCCTGTCACTGGGATCAGTTAGATCTCTCATGCCCATGTTAGTCCAACCCCCCCACAGTAAGAACACACCCAGGGAACACGATTAACCCCTAGCCCTCCCTCAGGTTAACCCCTTCACTGCCAATGACATTTATACAGTAATCAGTGGACATTTAAATTTCTGATCGCTGAATAAATGTCATTGGTCCCAAAAAATCGCAGATCGCCGCCATTACTAGTAAAAAATAAAAAAAAATAAAAACCCCAGAAATGAATTCTCACCATCCGTAAACGCGGGCACTTTTGCGCAAACCAATCAATAAACGCCGATTGCAATTTTTTTTTATCGCAAATATGAGGAATTATATAAATCGGCCAAAAACGGTGAAAAAAAATGTTTTTTTATATTTTTTTTTGGATTTGAATTTTAGCAAAAAGTAAGAAATTTGGGTTTTTTTGCAAAATGGTCGCTCTTCTTTTGTTTATAGCGGCGATAAGAAATGACGCAGAGGCGATCAAATACCACCAAAAGAAAACTCTATTTGTGGGAAAAAAAGGACGCAAATTTAGTTTGGGTACAACGTCGCACGACCGCGCAATTGTCAGTTAAAGCGACGCAGCGCCGAATCGCAAAAAGTGCTCTGGTCCTAAAGTGGGAAATTCTTCCGGGGCTGAAGTGGTTAAACTCAGTCTAACCCTTAAACCCAACTCTTAACAGAAACACCACTCTTAACCCTTAGGCTTCATTCATGCATGGTTAAACGTGTAAACCCTCTTTAAGGAGGGTCCAAGGAGCATCATAAACAGCAAGCATTTAAAAAGCTTTCAGCAGCTTTCTTGAAGTCCTAAATCAATCTTCAGCTTTACTCTTGGAATGTTAAATATAGATCTTTGAATGCTGCCTGAAGCTTGTTCACAGCTTATTTAAAGTTTCAGCCCTATAAGATCTGTAGTCAGCTGGACCTGAAGGTTAGTTTATAGACTTCAAGAAAGCTGCTGGAATCAATCACTATAGAAGTTGCCGCTACTACAGTGATAATCACGATCTTCCGGGTCCTGTAATGAGCGGCTTAGTCAACGCAGGGAGTCGTTTGCCCAGCACGGCCACCATTTACAGAATGCTTGGTATTTTTTAAGTGAATGCAAAGCATTCTTTGATTGGGCAAAGTGAAGGGCCAGCCGATGATGTCACGATTTCTACCTCATCCAATCAGAGAACGCCTTGAACTACGGACATTACTGATGATGCTTCAGAGAGAATATCGTTCCATGATGTTTTAAACACTAAGCACTGTCTGACCTCCTTTTATTTTGAGTTTTTTTGATCTGGTAAGTGCATATTATTCACAGGTGGTAGAGAAGCAAAGTGGTAGATTTTAGCAACAACATATTCCATTTTGATGGACCACTCATATGGTTGCACTGTTCTGTTGGTACTTTTTGTTTTTTGAAAGTTGGTATTTTTTCAGAGGACTCTGGTTTTCACAATTTATAAATTCTATACCTAATATCCTTAGCTCATGTTTTAAGGGAATAGTTTACATTTAATTAATTCATTTTGTTTGCTGATATATATTTCAGATGACTGTTTCATGTTTTTTTTTGCACAAGGACTGTTCGATATGATAACACAATTCTGTACTTCTGTACTAGAGTGACAATGCTAATTAACTGTACTGTATCTATGGGGGGGCAGTGTTGTCACCCTAAGACAGGATGTGTGCTATGACGGCAGAACGTCTTCCCCTCTCCTGTTCCCTATAACATATGAGGGAAGGTGTTCTATAATTAGGACCGATAACAATGCAAACAGACAGTTAAAGTGTATATCAATTCAGAAATTTAAAGAGAAGGTCCGCCCACCCCTATAAAAATGAAAAGCCAGCAGCTACACATACTGTTGCTGCTGACTTTTAACCACTTCCTTACTGGGCACTTAAACCCCCCTCCTGCCCAGACCAATTTTGGCTTTCAGCGCTGTCGCATTTTGAATGACAATTGCGCGGTCGTGCGACGTTGTACCCAAATAAAATTTGCGTCCTTTTTTTCCCACAAATAGAGCTTTCTTTTGGTGGTATTTGATCACCTCTGCGTCATTTCTGGTCGCCGCTATGAACAAAAAATGAGTGACATTTTGCAAAAAAGAACAATATTTTTTACTTTTTGCTAAAGTACAAATCCATTAAAAAAAAATATTCATCAGTTTTGGCCGATATATATTCTTCTACATATTTTTGGTAAAAAAAAAAATCGCAATCGGCATATATTGATTGGTTTGCGCAAAAGTTATCGCGTCTACAAACTATGGGAATTGATTTATGGCGTTTTTATTATTTTTTTTTTTTTTACTAGTAATGGCGGCGATCTACGATTTTTATCGGGACTGCGATATTGCAGCAGAAATGTCTGACATTTTTTACACATTTTTGGGACCAATGACATTTATACAGCGATCAGAAATTGAAATATCCACTGATTACTGTGTAAATGTCATTGGCAGTGAAGGGGTTAACCTGCAGGGGGAAGTGAAGGGGTTAACAGTGTTCCCTGGATGTGTTCTAACTGTGGGGGGGCAGGGCTGGTCGGGACATAACAGATCTAACTGATCCCAGTGACAGGGATCAGTAGATCTGGTATGTCCCCTGTCACAGAACGGAGAACCGCCGTGTTTACATCGGCGGTTCCCTGTTCTGCAGCTCTGTCAGGCGATCGTGGGTCTCGAGCGGAAATCGAGTCCGCCCAACCCACGGTCACGCTCACGCTGCCAGGGGGCGCGCCGGGAGCGTGCACAGGGGACGACGTCCATGGACGTCGTCCCGGCATTTCAGATCCGTGCTGGAGCCGTACTTAATAATAGGACACTTACCTGTCCTGGAGTCCAGCGATGTTGGCACCGCAGCTGATGTTTCCATCAGCTGTCGAATGCTGCCGTCGCCATTGCCGGTAAGGGAACCCGGCAGTGAAGCATTACGGCTTCACATTCGGGTCCCTACTGCGCATGTGTGAGGCACCGCTGCGCTCTGCTACTGGTCCGTGGCGGGGGAAGGAGGAAGGAGGAAGGGGGCCGAGCTGCTGACGTAATTTACCGCGGTCTTCCGGAAGTGGGGAAGGGTACTTGTCAAAGACAGGTACCCGCTCCCCCTACCCCCCCTAAAGGTGTCAAATGTGGCACCAGAGGGGGGAGGAGACAAATGAGTGGAAGTTCCACTTTTAGGTGGAACTCCGCTTTAAAGCAGGACTGTATTTCAATAGTAAAAAACTGTGAGCAGTCAGCTTTTTATTGTAGAAGGGACATGCTATGTCTCTTCTTGCTTACATTCTTCTATTGCAGGGTTTCTCAACCAGGGTTCCGTGGAACCCTAGGGTTCCTCCAGAGGTTGTTAGGGGTTCCTTAAGCAATGGTCAATTTCTACCTCTCAGATAAATTCCCAATAACATCATTGCTCTTTTTAGCTATTTGTAAGGGGGTAATTCTTCCCAATGACCACAAGTGTAAGGAGCATTCTTCCCATTGACCATCACACTAATGTATCATGAGTTGCAGATTTATAATTTTTAGCAGGGGTTCCCAGAGACCGGAGAATTATTTCAAGGGTTCCTCGGTGTTGAAAAGGTTGAGAAAGGCTGTTCTATTGAATGTACACTGCTCAGCGTGCATTCCCACCACATTCCAGATTGACTCCCGCAGCACATGAGCAGGATGGCACCATTCCCCCACCGGCCAACCAAGAGGATGAAAACCACGCAAGTGGCCAGGGAGAAGACTGCAGCTGGTGAGAGATGTAACCACTGCATTGCTGCAAGTTGGAGGTAAGTATTTCTGGGAGTTTTATTCCGCTTTTGGGAAAGGATTATACCTCCCGCTGGGTTTTTACTGTTTTCTGGGGCTTCATTGGAGGGATTTAACCAAACTTCCTGTCCTGGTGACAATGGTCAGGAATTGCAGGAAACTCTGTAACAGAGACATGCTGTAATCAAAATATGACAGCGCTGTCTTCCCCTGTTCTACTGAGTTAAAAATATTCTTTTCTGGCTTTGTTGCTGTTGGAGAGTTCCCCTCATTTCCTGTCTAGTAAAACATTGTCAGCAGGACAGGAAGTGAGGGAAGCTTTCTAATAAAGCCCCAAATAGCAGTTAAAACCTGACAGGGGTTGTAACCCTTCCCCATGCTATCCAAAGAAAATGGTTTTGGCTAGGTTTTTGCCAGGAGCAACTATTTTTTTTGCACTTTTTAAAAATGTATAACAAAAGTCTTCCAGTGGTATGTTTAACAGGCTAAAAGGAAGCAAAACACAAAAACGTTCATTGTTAGGGTTTACATATGCTTTAAAATGAAGATTTAGCTAAACTAAAGATATTCAAATAATACCTTTATTCTGTTATTGAAATATTCTTACAGGGATCATACCGATATATTGTTTCTATAAAGATCTCAAAATTGGTGATGGAAACACTGTGCATCCACAACGAATGATTTGCGGACACCGGCGCCTTCACATATCACTTTAACAGAGATAGCCAGTAGGAGACAGCTGGGGTGAACTCTGTCCAGCTCAGAGCCTCCCTGAGGCTGATGCTACCTAGATGATATGACAGCAGTTAGAAGCGGCTATGATATGCATGGCACAGCTTATGTTGGGAGAGGGCTGCGGGGAGTGAAGAAGACATGAAGTAGTCAGGGAAGACTCATCAGTCTTTATGAACTGCAGGGTAGCCAGTTATTTCCACTGCAGGATAGAACTGTGAGACCTGCTTGATCCCTAAAATGTTTTGAATGTACTATCCCAGCAAACATACCACTGTTTAATGACTGATAATCTGAATAATAATCCGTAAATAAAATAAAAAGTTCATTAATATTACTATAATTTTTTCAAAACTAATCTATATATATTGAAATGAATATTTTCAGCATTGATTTTTAATTTGTTTTATAAAGTCATTTAATATAAAATATTTAAAGTGGTTCTAAAGCCTAAATATTTTTGTTACCTTAATGCATTCCTTGCATTCAAGTGTTTGTAAATGATCACCTTGTAAAACAACCTATTCCGTTTAAAATAGAAATGCAATGCAAAACATCTGTGTATAGATATAAAAGAAACATTATAGACACTTTTTTTTGCCTTTTTTTATAAGTGATCACATTCCCTCTGTTCTCAGCTGTATAAGAGCTGGGGGAGGAGAAAAAACAGCAGCACACTGAGCTTCCCAGTGAAAGGCTGTACAGCAGGGGCGTGGCAGGACAAGTTCGATCATTGGAGGAGAGCATACTGAGTTCCCAACACAGTTAGAGAACTGGCCACGCTGTGTCCTCCTGCCTAGTGTGGTCAGTTTTTAATAGGAACGCAAAGGGACTGGCAGGAACACAAGGGATTTCCCATAAAGGAAACAATACAAAGAGAACAGGATATTTTCTCATACAAATACATGGTACAGCAGGCACATATCAGGAATATTAAGTGATGGGGTAGCAAACACTTTAAGTTAAAAAATGTTTAGGCATCAGTATTACACCCCCCTCCCCCCCTTTTACATACCTGAGCCTTCAATCGATCCAGCACTTCTTGCTCTCGCTGTCTTTGCTGATGCTGAGTCAGTAGAAGCTTTATAATCATTTTAATGAAAATGTTTTGCCGTTTTGTAGTTTGCACATATTCCTTTCTATGTATGTTTGAAAGTGTTACTCCTTACTATTGAACCTTTCAACACTTTAGTAGCATCTATAGTGGGCAGCAACTGCTCCATTGTAAGGCCTTATGGATGTTTAGCCCCAGTGCACCAGACTTCTGTTTTTACTGCTGCTGGAGGGCACAGGCGCACCATCCAGCTTTACTGCCAGCAGCCTGTCAAGCTCCTTGAGTGTCTGACAGCTGCTGCAGCTGGACGGGGCTGAGCAGTGCACTCAGCTGTACTTTTGATTAAGGCAATATTCCCACAGGGACAAATACCCAGAATGCAGACTTCTTGTATTCCTAGCTCTGGTCCCTGGGCTCGTACTGTAGTAAACGTACCTACCACTAGGTGTACCCCCCAGCCCCGTACAGCCATCCAACCTCAGCTGCTGGACTCTCATAGAGTTTGACAGGCTGCTAGCAGTGGGGCTGGGCAGTGGGCCTGTGCCCTTTGGCTGCAGCTAAATTCTGGTGCCTCCTGCCCCGAGACTGAATGTCCAGAGTTCCATGGGGGACGCATGTGACTTCTTTTAACGCTGCATCAAGCTACTGTTTTGCATTCATGTTGACTTATACAGAAAGAAGCAGTTCGGATGCAGTTGTGGACTGCTGAAATACATCGGTCCAACTATACAGACAGTCCCATGTATGACATCACACACAGGTGGAGCTTTGAATTTTGGATGTCATTGGGTGAAATAATCTCTGAGAGCCACATCTGTGCACCTTCTGTATTACTGAGGGGCGGTTCACACCAGAAGACGTAGGAAAAACGCGTTCTGTGCGCGTTTCCTGCACCATGCTTAAAATGCACTGCCTTTGTAATATGCTGCCGGTGCCAATTTAATTTTAACTGCACATAAATTCAGTGCTGTTGTAGACACCAGGTCATATAGCACCACAGTGCATTTGTTGCTGTCTGTTTTTAAAAAAATAGTGCATTTCAAAATCGTGCCGTACAGAAACTGGCAGGAATCGCACAGGAACGCTGTGAATCAGCCCTGAAGGTTATTGTGATAAATACTAAAGGGCACACTGAGCTGGGATGAGGACCCCGTGCTACCTAGGAGCACCTTAATGTTTTATTTATTAAACAAAGAAAACTTTTCACACTTCCCATGCTCAGGTGTTCCCATTAGTAAAGGCCATGATAGAAACAATGTCCTCCTTTAAGTGCCTATTTGTCTGCAGCCATCCCTTTTGCCATGACAAGAAAATATAGACAACTTGGAAACAGAAAAAAGAAACAAGGGAACTCATAGCATAAAGCAATTAATAACTTTATTAAAGGCAAAAGAATAAATAAAATGAATGCACTCACATGCTCACAGAAGGGTGATGTCTCTCCCATGTCATGCCAATACACCGAGAGAGGGGAGCTGCATGCACCCACATCATCTATGCTGAATATACATAGAGAGATCGGCCGTGCCGACACACAGAGTGTTGCCTGAAGGAGCATTTCAGGTTGCCATAGATATGATGCGTTTCGGGAGCACTTTTATAATGCTTGTATTTCTGTCCATTCAGTCCTGAGATTTCCACAGCCCTGTCTGGTAAGGCATGAGACCTCATTTTTCTCTGCAGACCCACAACAGTAAAATCTGTCTGTATATGCAGAATAGCATACTTGTTATATTCACTGTGAAACTTAAGGGGTAATCCTCTGCATTGTGTGAAAAGGCTCTTTGATCCTATATGGACAGATCCTTCCCTCCTGCAGTGTCTCTCTTGGCAAGGCCAGATAATACACAGTGAGGGTAGTCCTCTTGCACATGCTCAGTTTGGTTTCTATTGTTGGAGAGAACATTTCCTTGTTCTCAGAGCTAGCCAGGTCACATAATATTGACATCACACATGTGGGCGTGTATACAGATCAGCCAAAAAAGGTATATAGTGGCAGTATTTTAATGTAAAAAGAAGATTTATAAGCAGATGAAATATTTTAATATTACTGGGTTTATTAGCACTTTAAGTAACAATCACAGGCCTTGTCCCTCCCCCAGCCTGTTTGTGGACAGTGAAAACAAACTATAACGTCAATTATTCTCATCCATTTTTCTATCTTGCAGCATTTTAATTAGAGAATATGTTATTATTATTTTTCTTTTATCATTAGGATTATATACTGTTAGGTATATTATTTATTTCAATAGAAATATAAATAAATAAATACAGCACTTACAGTCTTTTAAAATTATGACTCGTGCAACTAGTTGACTTGTGTGTTTGATTAGACCTACCCATTAACAGATCATTGACAGCGCTATAACAGCATGTGAAGTACATTTGCTGCTTTTTTTACTCATTAAGCTCTTTGGGAGCTATGATCGTTATTTTTAACAACTATTTAGTGATCCTTTTTTAAAGGAACAGACCGTAATAGTTATAACCACTTAACATGTGACATCCACATTTTATGCCAGATTAAACCCCTGAGTATTTTGAGACAGATGGGGCTATTTACTAATTTAATGGTTCTCAGTCATCCTTGTTCAGATTTGCAACTGCTGTGAAAACTGCCAAAGGGTTCACACTTAAAATGTCACAATATTTACTGGATGAAAAGCTTTAAAGGACCAGTAAATTTAAACTGAGAAAGTTACTGAATTGGAAAGGGTAAGGGTAGGCATAGACAGGCAAATGATGGCATCCTCATGCAATCAGATTGTAAGTGAGTGAATTACAGTAACATCTTCTGTAAAGGTTCTCATTTATGCAGATTATGTTATAGCTAGTAGTTGTTAGTCACATTTAACCAAACTTCTGTAATGTTGAAGACATTTTGCAACTCATCCAAGCTGCTTCCAATGAGTGTCATCAATATACCCCAGCATTTATAGCCACGCCGGTAACTCAGCCTTAAAGTGGTTGTAAATCTCAGGCATGAAATATGAAAAAAGAATATCCCTCTATAGTATGTGCTTGTCTCAATTAAGAGCACTAAGTGTCATTTCTGTCTGCTGCATCGTTACTGTGCTGTCAGCATGCCTCACTTCTGATCATTTTTCCTGACACTAACAGAAAATTGGTGACAGGGGAGGGGCCTCCAGCTGATTGACTGCGTCAGATTTGTTTCTGTGAGCTGTGTGTTGGGAAGTGTGTCTCTCTTTCCTCCAATCAGCTCTCAGAGCTCTCCTCACTAAGTTCTGCAGTCTGTGATTTCAGCTCTCTGTCCCCATTTTTCTAAACTCTCAGAAAAGCTTTAGGGCCAGTTCACATCACGTGCAGTCCAGTGCATTTTTTTCTGCATCAAAAACGCATGGAAAGTAGGTTATATGGTTTCCAATGGCATAGTTCACACCAGTGCAGTCAGTTCCAGGGCTTTCCAGTTGCAGAAAATAAAATATAACATGTTGCATTTTATCTGCACTGGACTGTACTGGAACGCAGTAAAATGCATCAAAAATGCACGGAAACGCACTGGAACGCATCAAAAACGCACTGGACCCTAGTATAGTGAAAAAAACAGGACAAAATAAGAAAAAAAGCACCTGAAATGCACCAGAAACGCACCAGAAATGCACTGGAACACGTCAAAAACATGTTTAAAACGCGCTTGCAGAAATGTATCCGGATTGGATCTGGAGTGTGTTTTTATGGTGTGAACCAGCCCTAATAAATTCAGCACTTTGAGCAGATGTAGAGAAGAGAAGACTGCAGATAGACGGTTACAACTTATGTAGGAGGATTTGTTTGATCTCTGTGTATCACCTGAAGCCAGTCACTTCACTGGGTATATGTAAAGGGTTTACAACCACTTAACCCTATCAGCATTGAACATGTCAAGGCAGGTATTGGTTGTCCAAGAACATGATGAGTAAATCAAGGAAACAAAACAAGTTTTTAGCAAGCAGATGGCCTAACATAGGAGTGCGAGGTCAGTGCTGTTAAGTCTTCCTACACAAAAGGAGATTCTTTCAAGGACAGTGAGGGGCACATTTTGGACACTAAGGGCAATTAGTTCACATATGGCATAAAAGAAGTGATTCGCTTCAAACTGTAGCAATCATCCATAATCAGTGCCACGGGGTTGAATTACTAAAACTGGAGAGTGCAAAATCTGGTGCAGCTGTGCATGGTAGCCAATCAGCTTCTAACTTCAGCTAGTTTAATAAAGCTTTGACAATAAACCCTGGAAGTTGATTGGTTTCTCTGCAGAGCTGCACTAGATTTTGCACTCTCCAGTTTTAGTAAATCAACCCCTATCTACCACCAAGAGCTAATGCTACATCAACAACTCTACAACGGGAAGCTGAAGTCAACTGAAATCTTTAGCCATGTAACTCAAACAATTAACACATGCCACTGCCCTGAGGTTTCACAAGGTTTCACCCTTTTCATCATGTTATTAGACAGTCAACATTTGCCTTGACACATACCATGCCTGTAGCCTGTACATTTTCTTCTACATCCTGTTGAGCCTGCTTTTCCTTTTACTGCTTGGATTCATATGTTTAAGAATTACAAATTTGCTGCTTCTTGTGAGAAATTGCCTACTCACTGCCTGAGAACAGAAGGACAGGGTGATTTCTATATTCTACCAGCAGCAAAGGACACTTTTGATACGGTTTCCACCTCAAAGAACTTTTTTGTGTGTGAACGTGGTGTACATTCCAGCAACATGGATAGCATATTGGTAAATCTACAGTACAATTTATAGTAGCTTAGAGAGAGTTGGTTGCTACCTGTGAGTTTGGTGCTCTAACAGATGAAATGATGGGAGACCTAGTAGTAGAAAAAAAAAAAACTTGGTGTGCATTAGACAAAGATAGTTCTTGGGACATGATTTAACTGTAAAGCTGGCCCATCATTAGTAGAATTTTGGACATCATTTTTCATTTTAAGACTGTTCGATTTTGTAATTTGTTGTGGGGTCAAACCAATGTTCGTTTCACCTTCAGTAACAAGAAAATTGAAAAGAGCAAGATGGGAAACTTTTTTCAAGCAAATGAATTTCTAATAGTGAAAGTGGTTTTTGCTCAAGAAAGTCTATTCATTCCAAAATCGAATGTTAAAAGCAAACAGAGTTTTGAAGTATTTTAATTTGTCATCAACTGTACGGAGAATTTAGGTACAAATGGTCGCCCCCGGTGTACAGTGCTTTCTGAGTGATATAATTGTATACGGTTCAACTCTGGATCCTCACAAGTACCTTAAAATTGGTTTAAATTGTATTGAATCTACAGGACTGAGACTGGATCTTTTTAAAATGCCGCTTAAAGGAGAAGTATGTCCAAAGTATCTCAACTTTAAAGCTGGGATCCACCCAGATGCCTGACCAGCAGCTGGCTCAGCCTCTCAGCGTGCCGCTGAGAGCCTGAGCCAGCCATGCTCACCCTCTGCACAGCCCTGCTCTCCATTATATCACAAAAATTACTATTGCCTGATCCTTTACTCAGTGAGAACGGAAAGCAGACACTCGTGTGAGAGATGCAGCCAACATCCCTAGTGCTAACTGCTAAGCATGGAGCTCCATGGAAACCAGAAGTTCACAAGGGTAAACATCCCTCCTTCACATTTTCCATTCTTTTTCATTTGTGAATGAAAACGTCATAGTTTCGTCATAGTTTTGGTCAGTGGACGAAAATGTGGTGTACTTTTCATTTTGTTTTCGTCACTGTAAAAAGGCAGCTGATGAAAATTTTGATAATGTTTTTGTTGATGAAATTAACACTGTTAACATGTCTACATGGAAATGCAAGGGTGTTCTAGCCTGGCACTGCTTTGAAAATACCATGCCAGTCAGGTAGAGAACACTGTTGCTTTTTTATCCAGAATTGTTACAGAAGCAGAGGAAATAATTCCACTATAGAAAATGTGGTTGGACAACAGAAAATTTGCAGAGATACCTGTGAGGGTTGACAATTTACCTTGTGGATCAACCATAATCCTTTAACTACACTGCTCACCACAAATTGACTAGGGCAAGCTAGAATGTGTATAGCCAGCTGGTCAGCAAGGGTCATTTTAACTACACAATACTATACAAGCCAGGTTTGAAAAATGTTTCTGCTGATTGTTTATCATGGTTATCCATACCCCCAGCTCTTAGTACACAGGTGAGGATGCTGAAGTTGCATTTACTGGTATAGATGCAGTGACAGCACCTGAGTTCAAACAAACCTGTCTTGCATGCCCAGTATGTGTATACTTATGGGATGTTCCACAAAGCAAATGACCAAACACAGAAAATAAACTGAGCCCTGTTCTACAACCTTATTACAGGTTTAGACATGAACTGCCCTTAGTTGATGTCTATATTGTCCATATAGCTCATTGCAGAGACTTTGAAAGGGCATCTTATACAACTTGCACAAAGCAAAGACTACATAACCTATAATGGGGGGTAAGCATGGATGCCCAAGTACTGACTGCTATTCAGTCTTGCTTTACTTACTAGAGCCTTGACAAATCTTCTGTCACACACACAGAACATTTGCTACTGTAAATGCATTTCTTTCCAGTCTTCAGCAAAGGTAACCCAAAGGAAGCAATGTCTAGCAATGGACCACAATTTGTTTCATCTTTCCTTAGAGAGGGAAATGTTGTACATAGAAAATCCTTTGTTAGTTACCCCAAAGCAAATGAGCAAATGGAGAAGTTAAGAAACTTAACAGAAGTCCTAAAGAAGTGCTTCAGACTGCAGATCATACAGGGAAATCTTGGAAAGTTTTTACTAAGGAGTCTTTTCTATGTCTACAGAGAGACTAGCCATGCAACTACACAAGCGTCACCTGTGAAATACTATATGGCAGACAGATGCACACTAAGTTACATGTTGCAGAAATACAATTTCCATGGCTCCTCGGAAATCATTAGTTATTTATAATAAAGTACTAATAAAAAATTCAGTGCGAGATAAGTACACTTCCAGGTTGTCTAGATAGTTAAGAAACCTGACTTAAGACAGGAACATTCCAAATTTTCCAATCTGCTTAGAGAAACAAGTCAATGAGGACCTTCCCCTCATGAACTGTCTGATAGATGCCTATGGGATGTCAATTGTCTTGCACCTGTTAGAAGGACTTAAAAGTTTAATTTGATAAAGGACATTTTCTTATTTCTACTGAATACCAAACTGGAGACTGGGAACCTGAGCCGCATAGACATTTTTAAAAAGTTAGAAGGTTTCCTGTGTGGACCAGGGACTATGTGTTGTATTTAAAATGCATAGTATTGTTTTGTGAAATAATTATTTACTGTATATTGTTGTCTGCTGTATTTTCAATATTGAGGATAAATCCTTTTTTTGTGCTAGGGCAATATGTGATGCTAAAACCTCTGTCCTGTAGATGTCACGGTTTATAGTTGTAACATGTATAATATTTTCTATACTCTGGACACATTCTTTCAAGTTCCTGTTTTATGGAAGCCTGAACTTGTTATATAACAGTTCTGCATCCCAGACTATAGCACAAAACCAAGGAGACAATTCAGTAAAGCATTTATGACACTTTCTGGTGGTATGGTCCCTTTACATTTTCCTATGCTTAAAGTAGAACTATAGGCAACAGTTTTTTTTTTTCATTTGGATAGAGTAAGGGAGGGTTATAACCCCTGTTGGTTTATTTTTTGTCATATGTGTCCCATTGGGGAGATTTAGCTTCACTTCTTGTCCCATAGCCCAAACAGGAAGTGAGAGGAAATCCCTGCACATTAAGGGAATCGCTTGGGGACCCCCAGTTCACCAGAACTAGTGTCTCCATTGGAAGATTTCCCTATTATTGCTTTTTTTGGGGACAACCTAAAACTTGGGATTTTCTTTTACTTTCACTTTCAATAAAAATGGTAAACAGGACTAATAGAGAGAATCTCCCTAACGGGGACACAGACTGCAATAAAAACTGGCAGAGGTTCTAATCCCTCCCCCCTCTATCCATTACTAAAAACAGTTTTGCCTTTAGTTACACTTTAATTCATTAAAGCCCTGTGACAGTTTTGGTAACCTTTCTAACACATACAACACATTCATGTAGTTCTTATTTGCACTAATTTTACCATATGTGGCTATGGCTGTGACAAATCCAAAAAGAATCGCCTGCAGTCCATAGAACGAAACTGGAGGAAATTTGAACCAACTCAAAGTTGGCATACAGACATGCCAGAGTTATGAGGGGAAGGGGGAAAGTTTATAATTTTTTTTGTATTTGCTTCATTGGTGGCTAAGGAAAAAGCCGCCAGCATCTTAGCATCCAATGACATGGGGATGAACATGGACTGTGGGTGGAGCCTAATGGGGATACTGCGAGACTAGTTCCTCATCGGGTCCATGTGCCTTGTGATGTTATGGCATCCGCCCACTGCCATCCACTGTCAATCACAGGGTGGGCAAACCTGATGGGGGACTGTAAGGCTTCCTCTGATTGGCCAAGATGGACATCATGACGTCACCCGCCCGCTTCTCCAACTCGGTCAATCAGAGGAAGCCTTGTATTTATTGATTAAAATACAGGGCTTGTCCTGAATGGTGGAGCACTAAGCCTAACTATCTTTATGATTGGAAGTACTAATTTTGCTGCCAGAACACAGCACTGCTTACTGTACATAGCTACGTCAATTACAGTGCACCCAGTGGTCACATCATTCTGTTATGGAAAGTTTTTTAGACCAATTTTGGCCCATCCAAACTAATAAAAGTGACAAAAAAGATACTGTAGAATTTTAATTTCAGTCAAAAATATAGAAATATTACATACACTTGGTCTATTTTTTATTCCCGTCAGTGTCTACCTTAGCGAAGGATTGTCATAGTGAAAGAAAGTAATGGAAAATTATTTAATTTACAACAGAGACTGAAACAAAAATACTTTTTCTAGAGTAGAGAAGAATTAGAACCTCTATCAGGGTTTATCAGTCTGGGTGTGTTTCTGTCCTGATGACCCCTTTTCTCTTCATTCCTTCATTTGGCATCAAAGTGCAAAGAAGCGAGCAGACTGTTTACAGTTCTCACTTCCTCGCTCCAAAAGTTAAAAATGTGCTTTAACATGAATTGCATCCACTAATGAAGGTCAAAATATTCTCAAGGCCACATGCACAAAGTTTTACTGTAGACATTCAAGTGCATTAAATTTAAATTTAAATCTTGGAATTTTTAGTCCTTTTATACAATGCATATCATATCCTAGCTAGGCATAAGAACCGTTGGAATATCATGCTTGTCATAAACCGAAATGGCAGTTGCATAACAATTTGCATTGGGCTCTTTATACCACATGCCTCTCTTGCAGGATGCTCAATAGTCCACTGATGTTGTCTTGTTTTGCTCAAGTAGGTTGAGCAGAGCCCTGCAAATTCAAGCTTGGTACCAGGTTCTGACAAAGAGCAAGATGGCAGCAGAAGGGTACTTGATAGTCTGAATTAGGATTTAGTTTCTGGGCTTACTTAGTTCACATTTTTTAAGCATGCGTTGATAATGCTTGCCTTGCATGTTTTCACATTTTAATTTCTTTCTTTAGCTGTAGCATTCAAAGTTGGTGTTTAGTTTTGTCACAGTGGGGCTTATTTCTGTCATGCAAACTTTTGGCAACTGAATACCTGAAACTAATTCATTGTGAGATTTCATCAGGCCATTAACAACCAGATATCATTTTTGATAACCTAGTCCTTGTTGTCGCCACCAAGTGCGCAAGTTCTCTGTGTCATCCTCTTCAGAAGCTAATAATCCCCAATCAGTGGCAGATATTTTCTGTACGCTATAAAGTTCTGTAGCTGATAATTGAATTCAACATCAAACATGAAAGCGGCTTCATTAACCCCTTTGTTGTCCCAGGTATTGTCTATGGAGCAGGGGTCATTCACACTGCTTAAAATAGGCCTATATATGGCTTAGTATTGTCAAAGAATTGGGCAGATAACAGAACCAAGTAGCCAAAAGCCTTTATTCACATTACAGCATGTTAAATCGCGGGCAGATTTGCGGCAAATCTGCCCGCGATTAAAAATGCTGTAATGCGAATGCAGCATAAGTGCTATTACAGATTGACAAATAAAGGCTTTTGGCTACTTGGTTTGACAGTGCCGATGTGTGAATGAGAAAACACGGGACTTGCATTTGAGATGTCATTCATTTGAATGACACCTCAAAACGTGGTGCGGGTCTGCCGCGATTGTTGGGCGATAAAGCGTGCTGCAATCGCGACAACCCACCTCGCGGGACGCATGTTTCCCAAAAATAGTTCAGTAGCTACTTTGTGGCGACGTGTCCTGCAGTGCAGGTTGCCATGATTGCAGCATGATTTATGGCCCGACAATCGCAGCAGACCCGCACCGTGTTATGAGGCGTCATTCAAATTAATGGCATCTCAAATGCGAGTCCTGCATTTTTGTCATTCACACATCGGTGCTGTCAAATCACGAGCAGATTTGTGGCAAATCTACCCATGATTCAAAAAGCTGTAATGTGAATGCAGCCATAAAGTAATAAATGATCACCTTGTAAAACAACCCATTCAGTTTAAAATCGAAATGAAAGGCAAGACATTTTGGTATAGATATAAAAAAAAAAAACATAAATACCTTTTTTCCCTTTTTTATAAGTGAACACATTCCCTCTGTTCTCAGCTGCATAAGAGCTGGGGGAGGAGCAGCAACACAGAGCTTCCCAGTGAATGGCTGTGCAGGGGAGGCATGTCAGGACAAGCCTGATCATTGGAGGAGAGCAGGCTAAGTTCCCAGCATAGCTAGAGAACTGACCACGCTGTGTTCTCCTGCTTAGTGTGCTCAGTTTATAATAGGAAAGCAGAGGGACAGGCAGGAACACCAGGGATTTCACACAAAGGGAGCAATACAAAGAGAACAGGATACTTTTTCCTATAAGTACATGGTACAGCAGGCACATATCAAGAATATGAAATGATGGGGCAACAAACACTTTAAGATTTGCTAAAGTGGTCTCCCAAATGATATTATCACATTATAATATTGTTTGAGAGCCCACTGCTATCACCATTTGACAATGTGATTAAGGGATTCATGTTCAGTAAAAAAAAAAATAAAAATAAAAAAAAGAGATAGAATTTTTTTTCATGACATTAAATAACAAAATAGACTGTGCAGCGGTTATATATGTTATATAGGTTTTTCAATAACAGTGATATTTTTCTTTATAAAAAAATAACTGCATGTGATCTGTAAATAAGCCTCAGTGTGATTTAGTGAAATTTTGTGTCTGCAGTGATTTTTTTGTGTAGATTAGGCTCTTTATAGAAAGGCGTGAAGACCCAAGACTTTCACACTCACATTCATCTGTTGACAGCGGGGTATTGTGGAGATCAAAAATACATACAACTTGACATCTTCACACCCTTGTAAGGACATCCTAAGGGGGATGTATCACTTTTCGGTGCTTAGATGTATTAAATCATCTGCCAACTCCTCTTCAGTTGAAAGGAAGGAATGGTTTCCTAGTAGTTGTGTACTGTGTCCTGCAGACCAACAAAGCTGAAAACATTCAATGAGTACACTGTGTGGCCAATGTTTTGTTAACACCTGACCATCGCACTTATATACGTTTGTTGAACATCTCATTCCAAAACTTTAGGCAGTAATATGAAGTCATTCCATTACCCCCCCTTCTCCTTTTTTGACTATCACAGTCTTCTGGGAAGGCTTTCCTTAGGTTCTGTTGGAATTTGTACCCATTTAGCTACATTCATCCCATAAGTGATTAGTAGGGTTGATTTCTGTACAGTCCATTTGAATTCCTTCACATCAAACTTATCTAAGTACAGTATGTCCCATAGGGAGCTGGCTTTATGCACAGGGGCACAGTCATGTTGTGGAAACTGTTGCAACAAGATTGCAAATGCAGGATTGTCTAAAATGTCTTTGTAAGCTTTAGCATTAACCGAACCCTTCACTGGAAACCCCCGAGCTCCTTAATATGTAGGGAAGTCCACATACTTTTGGCTATATAGTGTAGGTGTGATACTCAGGTGTTCATACATTTTTGGCCAAATAGTCACGCGAATTTATCAAAAATTGAGCAGACAGAATCCGGAGATGTTGTGCAAGCCAAACAATCAGCTTCTAGCTTTCATTTTCAAAGCTTTACCAAGCTGAAAAAAGAAGCTGATGGTTGCCATGCATAACTGCTCCAGTTTTGATAAATTCCCCCCAGTGTATTTCACAAATGTCTTAGGCTCCTTATGAAATAGTAGGCTGGTATCTTTATTTTTGCAAAAGCCTGCAAAATAGTTGCATTGTCTAGATGAAGGGTATTCTTTTACAACTTTGACTTTCCTCTTCGTCGGCAATTAATGTAATTCAATATTTCTGTTGTGCCAGGTTAGAAGAGTTCCTGGTTCAAGTGGACATCTCCATAAAACAGAAGATGGTGACTGGGAGTGGAGTGATGATGAATTAGATGAAAAAAGTCCTGAATACAAAGATGCATTATCCAAAGAAAAGGTATTGTCTCAGGGGGGTGTCTGGGAAGGGACAGTGGGTTTCTGTAAGACACTGGATGCTTTAAGACTGCAAGCCTGATTGTAAAATGATGCTTTGGTATTGGTTGCATGACCTAAATGTCATCATATAGGGACCCTTCTTTTTGTCATCACTGTGCCTTGGGAAAGGGGCCATGTGCGGTCCTGAATGTCTGTGGTTGATATTGTTTTCACTGATGTCTAGATAAAAGACAATTATTGTTCAATAAAGGTGTGCTGATGGAAATTTCTATATGCAGACACTAAAATTAGTCTATTAGTACATATATTTTACTTGACCTCTGCTGGATACAAATTGGTATGCCCTAAAAGGGATTACACTTCCATACACAGTATACATATCATTCAAATTTTCATAAACGCTTTTAATCTCAAATGTCTATCAGCATTTAATGTCTTTGTTTTTCTTCCTGCTTAGTCAAGACGAATCAATGATGACAGTGACAATGCAGAGGTAAGTGTCTTAATATGTTTTCTATATTAATTCAATTGATGCGGGCTATCAAATGAGACATGTAAAAGAAATCATGCAATTCTGGTGCTCTTCAGACATCTGAAGGTGGGCTATAAAATGCATTCATCTTTTATCTTACTAAAAGCACTGAAAGTGTTTCTCAGACTGATTGCCCTTGTTAGTTGGCCTTGGTATATGGACAATAATGAGAGCAGCATGTACGTTCATTGTGTGCAGAATTTTCTGCAAACTGATTAGACTTTCACGCTGAAATGTGGAGTTGAAAGGTGGGTATGGACTTTTTCTCCTATAATAACTATGGCAACTGTGGCCCATCCCATTACACTGCATATAAAGTAAATTTAATATGACAAATCTTAATTTAATCCTTGACTTGGTTTGATGGATGTGGATTCACTTCAGCAAAACATATTGACTTTCTAACACCAGGCTGATTTTCTCAATAGTATGCATTCACTGCTGTTGCCCACAGACTCCTGCTGTCATGTTCTTTTGTGATATTGAGCTTGACTTCTTATTGATTTTAGAACATCGGGAGCTGTTACTAGAGGAGTGGAGGCAAGAATATTTCTGCTGTACATTAACCTGTTAATAATGCATCGCCCCCTTTGAAGCTCCTTAACTCTTGAAAAATGAAGGCCAAGAGCTGTAAGGTGTGAATATTAAAATAATGATGTGTTCATTATTTTGGAAAGCCTATTTTGTTCCCCATCTACATCATAGCTGTAACCTTTCTGTGAAAAAACATACTGAATATGAAGCCTGATTTAACTAATCATTGGCTCAAAACATAGATCGTTGTTCTATACTGTATTCAGTATAAACAAGCCTCAATGTCACAAAGGTGCAGTATTTTATGTAGTTATAAATATCATAGAACATTTAACGCTTTTTGTTGATTGTCTCCAAATGTTTGCATCATTTTGTGACAAATATATTTGCAGCTGGGGTCAATTCCCAAAGATCATCACACAGGTATATGCAGGCCTGTACTGGCCATCGGGACGACCGGGAGTTTCCCGGTGGGCCGATGGCTCAGTGGGCCAGTTGTCATGCAGAGTTCAGCCGGCGGGAGCGTGGCAGCAAACAGCGGCAAGGATTTGAGCCGGGAAAAAGGCTAGTGAGGAGGGCAGTTACATATGGGAGCTCCACCCCCTCCCTAACCTCCGAAGAGGAGCGTGCGCGGCCACCCCGGCGCTTCCAGAGCCTTAATTCCCCCACCTCCTCTCTTCTCCAACTCCAAGAAGAGAGTGGCCCGGGCCGGAGGACGGACTGACTGGGGGCCCGAAGGAAGAAGACTGGCGGGAGGCGGAGGCTGCCAAGGAGCCGCTGGGAGGCCTAGAGCAGCAAGTGTATCTGCGGACCAAGGGGAGACTCGGCGCGCCGCTGCTGCTGCTGGCCG
>BLSH010286987.1:579803-591174 GCA_018402905.1 Glandirana rugosa | reverse complement strand
ACAACACGCAAAAACTCAGTGTAGGAAAAAAGTGTCCACGTTTTACGTGACCTTTGTATCGTGATAGTCGGACTAGATTTTATAATCATGTTTTACGATCTTCACTTATGTGTCATATTTATATCTTTAACTCCCTCGATACCTACTGCCAGTCCCCCTTATAAGCAATGTGACCTATGAGACTGGAGGTACCACTAGACGTCACCGAAGTCGAGGTCACGGTACTTACCAGGTGTAAGTAGAAAAGATGATAACTTAAGGGATTCCTCAAATGTGTGAGAAAACACACGGGAAAGACTCGAAGTGTGAAAAAAGGATGTGACTCAAAAACGCACAACAAATGCAACCACGTATGCGTTCTGGATGCGTTTTTGCCTCTTTTTGGTGTGTTTTCATTTATTTCAAAGGGGAGGTGATTTTTCCCGCATTTTGTTTTTTTTACCGCACCAAACATGCACCAAAAATGCAGCATGCAGGACTTTTAAAAATGCAACTGACCCGCAACTGACTGGTTTGAAGAGTTCCATAGGATTCAATGGTCGTGTATTTTTCTCCCGCTTTTGGTAAGGCAAAAATGGAAGAAAAACTGATCAGTGTGAAAGGGCTGCTAAAAGGAAAGTAGGGTTGGAGCAAAGATACTGGCACAAATCATCATTCTTTTCTATCATCCGCTGCACTGTGTTACATGGTGAGCATTGGTAAGGGCAGTTATATGGACAGAAGATATGAAGATAGACAGAGCTTGTCAGGTGATATAGTCTAACTGAATGGGTGTTGCAGACCTCAGAATAAAATAGCAGTATTGCTTGCAAAAATCTCATAGGTAAAGTATTGGCTGCACAGAAATAATATAGGCAATGGCCTTAATTGCTTGAAACAGGCTTTTGACTGGAGTATCTATTAAAAAATGTAAAATAGATTTAAAAAGGTGAGTACAGTATTGCCTTTTACCTTCCCCAGCCTCTGCATAGTAATCACAAAGAAATTGCCTACATCAGTTTATATTGTTAAAGTATATGTGATACAACACAATTCATTTTGCCCATGGGACTTTATATGAAGCAAATTACTAAATGAACTGGTCTAAACAAGACAGTTCAATCATATTTCAATGTAAAACTATTCCACATACTTAAAAAATAATAACTCTTAATTGTACATCGTTTTATAACCATAAATACAATTGCATAACAAAGTAATTTTACCAAGGTACTGGGTGGTGGAAAGAGACCTGCTGTAATACGTATACCCAAAATAACAGTCTAACATATGGTAGTATATCTCAGTGGGGGTTCCACCATCTTTGTAAAACTGCTCTACATGTTACACAGTATTTCTGCACCTATAAGGTGCAACAATATTTCTTGCTTACAGCTACAAAGTGGAATTCCAATAAAGTGCAACATCACAACATCATAAAAATGTACTTAGGTGGGCGTGGAAGAGGGAGAAATAAGGTGGACCAGTCTCTGGATTCTGTGAACAATTCATACACCTCAAAAGTCTGTAGACCTCAATTAATATAGCCTATCTAGAAGGCACTGCTGGAGTATATTTGGGAGGACTCAGAGGCAGCACTGGCAGCCATTGGAAAGCAATGGCGGGGGACCCTAGAAGAGGTGGTTCTGACCCCTCTGAGTAAAATCATTGCACAGCGCAGATCGGTTAAAATGGCCGGAGAGTGTTGACAAGATACAGAGATAGGCAGAAGGCTCAGAGGTTGCGGCACAAGACAGCATATCTGTTGATTGAATACAGGTCTCTAATATTCTAACTTCTGGTAAGCAGATTGTGGATTAGCATGCTGCACGCGGTGTCATACTGTTTTTCTGGGTGACCGGACCTTGCCTTCATATTTGACTATCTGAACTACAAGATTCCTCGCTATCTCTGGAAACTGTGTCCACCCTTTGCTCTGTGTGTGAACTTTTTTATGGACTTATATTAGCGCTATTGCACTGTCGGGTGTTGGCTTCTTGAGCCATACAGAAATTGCGCACTTTATATTAATATAGCCTATCTGCTGAGTTCCTAAATTGGTCACAGGGTCCATCTGAGTCTGTGTGCTCAGCTGGGAATATGTCCGCTGCTAAATAGGCGGATGGCTGGTCCGTGTCTGCTCCACTTATGCATAGTGGACACAGACACAGCCCGCTCTCTATGGGCGGTCGGATGTAAACGCACCACCTGTCTGTGTACATCTGATTGCCATCCGATCCGATCTGCCAGGCTGATGGGAAACGGATCTCCATCCATCTGTTTTTAGCAGATCAGATGTCACCAGGTGTCAATGGACACATGTTGGTTGACAGCCACAGCTCCATAGAGGAGACTGGAGAACCTATTGGGTCCACCAGAAAAACTGTGAAAGGGCCCATTACATACACTGATGAGCTGGACAGGATTGGGTGTGTCAGCAGATGACAGTGATACAGCAGTACATTGATCTTCCCAGTGGTTAGCTGTGGGGGATGTGTCAACACAAGTCTCGTCATTGAATTACAGGCAGGCTGTTTTCCCACAGAGATTGCAAAGAAGCAAACTGGCAATGCTGGGTTGGATTAGCTTCCGTGCCCTGATGTGCTCAGTTTGAAATAGGAAAGAAGGGGACTAGCAGGATCACTGGGTATTTCACACAAAGGCAACAATACCAAGAGAACAGGATACTTTTTATTACAAGTTCATTGTATATCAGACACATATGACATGTTGGAGAAACATTCACATTAAGCCTGCCTTGCATGGTGCAGTCTTAATGCTTTTTCATCCTGCACCTATATGCATGCGCAGATCAGGACAAGTATTTCACCATATAGAGTAAGGGCAGCATCCATCTTCAACTTGGGCATATGAAGGACAGTTACTTGTCAATGTAAGGCTCCATTCACACTTGTATGACTCCAAAGTCGTGCTAATTTGGAGTGCAACTTTGATGCAAATTTGGATGGGTGCGACTTGGATGTGATGTGTCCCTCTCACTGTTGCACCACTGTTGCATGTCAAACATTCAGGTACGACTTTCATGCAACTTATGAGGGTTAACATTGAAGTATATGGCTCTTGGGTTGCATGAAAATCAGACCAAACTTTGATGTAGCCATGTGAATGGAGTCTTAACCACTTCCTTACTGGGCGCTTAAACCCTCCTCCTGCCCAGACCAATTTTCAGTTTTCAGCGCTGTCACTCTTTGAACGACAATTGTGCGGTCGTGCGACGTTGTACCCAAACAAAATTGCCATCCTTTTTTTCCCACAAATAGAGCTTTCTTTTAGTGGTATTTGATCACCTCTGTGGTTTTTATTTTTTGCGCTATAAACAAATAAAGAGCGACGATTTTGAAAAAAGAACAATATTTTTTACTTTTTGCTATAATAAATATCCAAAAATAAAAAATAAAAAAACTAATTTATTCATCAGTTTAGGCCGATATATATTCATCTACATATTTTTGGTAAAAAATATCACAATCAGTGTATATTGATTGGGTTGCGCAAAAGTTATAGCGTCTACAAACTATGGACATTGGTTTATGGAGTTTTTATTTATTTTTTTTACTGGTAATGGCAGTGATCTGCGATTTTTATCGGGACTGCCATATTGCGGCGGACATGTCAGACGTTTTTTTTTTATATAATCTTTATTTGTATGCATATAGTCAGCGATATTACAGTACAATGTAGAATGCCAGACTTAAATGAGCCTGAATCACTAAGTAACTAACAACCGTCTCTATCAGTGGTTACATTGTGAGAAAAATGAAAAAACAAAACTCTATTTTCCTAGGCTCATTCCAGTCCCCTCTCTAAGAGGGGTACAGACTATTGAGGTCTGATCAGCACATTTGACCCATCGGGTTTGCAAAGTCAGTGGCCCGTCCTCCCTCCATTGGGCCCGCTACTGCCGGCTTTTCCAGGTCAGCGGTCATCTGCCCAGTCCGCCCCCAGCCGGGAGGGGGGCGTCAAGGCGCCTCCTTCATTACCTCCCTGGATGTCGGACATTTTTGACACTTTTTTGTGACCAATGACATTTATACAGCGATCAGATCTTAAAATAGACACTGATTACTGTATATATGTCATGTCATTGGCAGGGAAGGGGTTAACACTAGGGTCAGTGAAGGAGTTAAATGTATTCCCTAGGTGTGTTCTAACTGTGGGAGGGGGGCGCATTTGGCAGGGGCATGACAGATCTAATTGATCCCAGTGACAGGGATCAGTAGATCTGGCATGCCCCCCCTCACAGAACAGGGGAACCGCCGTGTTTACATCAGCAGTTCCCCATTCTGGCTCTCTGTGAGCTGATCGCGGGTCTCTAGCAGACATCAAGTCCGCCCGACCCATGTGGCATGCCAAGCACGAGCCAAAGGGGAGGACGTCTATTGACGGCCTCCCGGCATTTTAGAGCTGCGCTGTAGCCGTCATTCGGCTATGGCGCAGATGGGAAGTAGTTAAAGTGAATCTAAACTCTGGTTTGGAATTGAAAAAAAATTGAATCAAGTATGTATTTTAAATTCAAATAAGTACCTTCTATTGCTCTCATCATCCTCCAAATCTCCACTTTTTTTTTTTTTCTGCTGTGATCCGACTTCCTGTTAGAGGGTGGCTATGTTCATTTTCCATGGTCCCCACTGTATGCAGGAACATAGTTACCCTCTTTTGTTTGCTCCTGAAATGGACTAGGGACTATATACTATAGACTATGGGATCGGTAGTGTGCATAGAGCAGTGCTCATGACTGCAACTAGTGTGCACTACTCATTTACAGAGGACATTACAAGGACTCACAGTAAGAAACAATTTCATGAAAAACAAATTACACAGCCATTAAAGTGATAATAAAGTCTTTTTTTTTTTTTTTATAAACACCAAACATGTCATACTCGCCTTCTCTGAGCAGTTGGTTTTGCAGCCCAGATCCTCCTTTTCTCGGGTCCCTCTTCTGTGCCCCTGGTCCCTCCCTCCTGCCGAGAGCCCTCAAGCTTGCTGTGGGGGCACCCAAGCCAAGCCACTGCTCTGTGTGTCCATTTAGACACAGAGCCGTGGCTCTGCCCTGCCCCCCCTCTCTTCACTGGCTTAATGACTTTGATTGACAGCAGCGGGAGCCAATGACGCTTCGCTGCTGTCTCAGCCAATGAGGAGGGAGAGTCCTGGACAGCTGAGTCTCTCATGCACATCACTGGATTGTAGGGAGCTCAGGTAAGTCTGAGGTGGGCTGCTGCACAAAACTAAACTCAAAAGCAAATAATTAATATATTGCAGCTTACCAATCATTAGATGCGGTGGCTGCATCAACTTTCTTTTCTTTGGCTCCCCTCCTCTTTTTTCACCTGGTGATCATCCAGTATCATACCTCCTGTCTTAGTGAGACACAACTCTGGATAAATGAGCATAGGAGGCACAGCATACAGCAGCACTAACTGTCTGGGGGGAGGGTAGTGTTTTGATACAGTAACACATTGAAGCCAAATTCACTTTATAATCAGTTACAGTAAACAGTTTTTTTCCTCTTGGGATACAAGTTTTACATGAATAAATAAAAGCTGATCATTTTAATCACCCCTGCCAGTGTTAAGTGGTTTTCTCATCCATGTAAACTGATTGGGCTTTAATTTTGCTTTAAGTATCTCCCTCTGCTTTTTTTTTTAAACATACTACACAATAATTGCTGTTAGCATCTTTCAATGCCAAACTGATAAGCCAACAACGTCTTGATCATTGACCATGTCAAGTCATTAAGCTTTGTCCCTGGTCCTTGTTGTGCACTGATGTTGAACCGTCTGAAGTTTCACAAGACTTCAAAGAGTGTGTGGGGAAGATAAGACTAGAAAGTATACTTTTGTATGTGGGCCTAACATTAGCAAATACGGCAGCCCAAGATATTCCTAACACACACTGTAGACTCTGTGCATCAGAGAGTGGCACCAGCAACTTCAGCATGTAATTATATTAACTTGAAATCGGATATTATTAAAGATAGCTTTTCATCATAATGCAGAATATTATTCAAGCTCCATTTTTAAAAGCGGCAGGCTGTTAATTTTTCTAATCAATGCTAGCACTCTGTAGAGTATATTATGTAGCATTAAAACTTTTAATTACTGACAAAAAAACTAAAAAGCATATGATTATACTTTAGAAGAGTTTTGTAACACCAGATAAATTGCACAGCCACCGGATCCCGCTGGCGTTGAAATTACAGATGCAATTACAGCAGTAAAAACTGCCGTTGTGTTGAACAGAGGCAAAATGGACATGGAAATTGAGTGATTAGGGTATGAAATGGCTCTCTGGCTTTGCCTGAGTATTAAGAGTGGTCAGCGATTAAAATACCATTTACATGGATGTTATCAGTGTATTAAGCAGCAGTGACTGAGGGGAAGAAAAATGTTATGTCAAACAGACTCCTGAATTTTGCTGTGACTGAGATCTCTGTTTGCTCCAGTTCTACTTTTTATCTTAGGAAAATGATAATGTTTTTGATAATTGTATTATGTGTTTAACCACATCAGTACCGGGCACGAAAACCCCCTTCCTGTCCAGGCCATTTTTCAGCTTTCAGCGCTATCACATTTTGAATGACAATTACTCAGTCATGCAACACTGTAACCATATGAAATTTGCATCCTTTTTTTCACACAAATAGAGCTTTCTTTTGGTGGTATTTAATCACTAGGGGGGGTTTTATTTTTTGTGCTATAAATAAAAAAAGATTGAAAATTTGTCACGGCCGATCACGTGGTGAACAGCCATAACCAATGGCTGTTCACCCCAGTCGGTGAAGCGGTGTGTCCTGGGGACACGCCGACACCGACAGAGTCGGGATGCGTGCGCCCGATCGCGCGCAATCCCGGCTTAAAGGGAGGACATCATATGACGTCCACCCGGAACAATAGCAGTTCCGCCCCGCCGTCATTTGATGGTGGGCGGACCTGAGGTGGTTAAACTGATTTCATTTTGTTTTGTAAATGTTTGTATTTAATTTGGGATACATCCATGACTTTCCGTTTGCAAAGCATGCTAGGCTTTCTATTGAGAAATCCCAGACTGCCTTCATTCTCATTAGTAGTCAAAGTATTAACCCCTTCAGCTCCAGAAGATTTTATCCCCTTCATGACCAAGCCATTTTTTGCTATTCAGCACTGCATTATTTTAACTGGTAATTGCGAAGTCATGCAGTGCTGTACGCAAACAAAATTGGCAATTTTTTTCACACAACTAGAGCTTTCTTTTGGTGGTATTTGATTACCACAGTTCTTTTTTTGTGCTGTTAATGAAAAAAGAGCATACATTTAGAAAAAACCCAATATTTTTTACTTTCCGTTATAAAACATATGCAATAGAAAAGAATTCAAAAATCTAATTTCTTCATACCTTTAGGCCAAAATGTATTCTGTTACATGTCTTTGGTAAAAAAAAAAAAAAAAAAAATCACAATAAGTGTATATTGAGTCACATGCTACTCCATACCTGAAGTACCAGGTATTTTCTTTGCTTCGAAAATCTATGGTGTGCAGGTGATTTCTTTTTTGAGCTGTGTTGATACTAGTTCCTAGATGCTAGTTGCTACAGCACCCACTTGCTACAAGCCAATTCCAGGAATGTGTACAATGGGAATATTTAGCATGACTTATGGCCTATATACAGTATCTCACAAAGTGAGTACACCCCTCACATTTTTGTAAACATTTTATTATATCTTTTATGTGACATCACTGAAGAAATGAAACTTTGCTACAATGTAAAGTAGTGAGTGTACAGCTTGTATAACAGTGTAAATTTGCTGTCCCCTCAAAATAACTCAACACACAGCCATTAGGCCTCTTTCACACTGAGCGCATGGCACCTCATGGCAAAGAACTCTCTGAGGATCTGAAAAGAAATACATAAAGATAGCCTAGGCTACAAGAAGATTGCCAAGACCCTGAAACTGAGCTGCAGCACGGTGGCCAAGACCATACAGCGGTTTAACAGGACAAGTTCCACTCAGAACAGGCCTCACCATGGTCGACCAAAGAAGTTGAGTGCATGTGCTCAGCGTCATATCCGGAGGTTGTCTTTGAGAAATAGACATATGATTTCTGCCAGCATTGCTGCAGAAGTTGAAGGGGTGGGGGGTCAGCCTGTCAGTGATCAGACCATACCCCGCACACTGCATCAAATTGGTCTACATAGCTGTCATCCAAGAAGGAAGCCTCTTCTAAAGATGATGCACAAGAAAGCCCGCAAACAGTTTGCTGAAGACAAGCAGCCTAAGGACACGGATTACTGGAACAATATCCTGTGGTCTGATGAGACTAAGATAAACGTATTTGGTTCAGATGGTGTCAAGTGTGTGTGGCGGCAATCAGGTGAGGAGTACAGTCAAGCATGGTGGTGGGAGTGTCATGGTCTGGGGCTGCATGAGTGCTGCCGGCACTGGTGAGCTACAGTTCATTGAGGGAACCATGAATGCCAACATGTACTGTGACATATCGAAGCAGAGCATGATCCCCTCCCTTTGGAGACTGGTGCCCCAGGGCAGTATTCCAACATGATAATGACCCCAAACACACCTCCAAGACGACTACTGCCTTGCTAAAGAAGCTGAGAGTAAAGGTGATGGACCAGCCAAGCATGTCTCTAGACCTAAACCCTATTGAGCATCTGTGGGGCATCCTCAAACAGAAGGTGGAGGACCTCATGTGATGTCATCATGGAGGACTGGAAGAGGACTCCAGTGGCAACCTGTGAAGCTCTGGTGAACTCCATGCCCAAGAGGGTTAAGGCAGTGCTGGAAAATAATGATGGTCACACAAAATATTGACACTTAGGCTCCAATTTGGACATTTTCACTTAGGGGTGTACACACTTTTGTTGCCAGCGGTTTAGACATTAATGGCTGTGCAATGAGTTATTTTGAGGGGACAGCAAATTTACACTGTTATACAAGCTGTACACTCACTACTTTACATTGTAGCAAAGTGTCATTTCTTCAGTGTTGTCACATGAAAAGATAGAATAAAATATTTACAAAAATGTGAGGGGTGTACTCACTTTTGTGAGATATTGTATATTTCAGGAGGAAAGGTCACTATTTTTGTAACACAGGATTACTGGGGTCTGATATGGATATTTTCATACGAATAATCCTCGATTTCGAAAGTGTATATGAGGAATGTAATTCTCTGGTTGAGGAAATTTGCTTGTGAGGATAGAGAGAACATCTGCTGTATGCCACCTGCTTTATGGAATTTCACAGGTCCTTCTTGGACACATTTGCAACCTTATTGAATTATCTACATGAATCATTACCATCACCAGTCTGGATATTTGGTATTTTATTAGGACTCAGGATTGAGTCATACCAGTTTAGTTTATTTTTTTTGTCTACAAGTACCTAATACTGAGTTTGGAGACCTGGGGGTTAGTTAGGTATTTGCATACATCTTACATTTTGAGAGAAAACATATATAAATCATTATGAGAAATACTATCCATGCTTATGGTGGGATATGTATTGTTTGTGATTTTAAGAATATTTGTTTAATAGTTTGACTCTGCAAATAAACAAGAATATTCTGGGGAATTTAGTAAAGCAGTAACAACACTTTTCTGGTGGTATGACCCGTAAAATTAAAAAAATCCCTGCTGCGAGTTTTGCTTTACCAACATTTGTGGCAGATTCTGGTTCAATAGATCTTAACCACTTAAGGACCGGAAGGATTTCCAGCTTTAGGACCGGAGCCCTTTTTGCGATTCGGCACTGCGTCGCTTTAACTGAAAATTGTGCGGTCGTGCGACGTTGTACCCAAACGAAATTTGCGTCCTTTTTTTCTTACAAATAGAGCTTTCTTTTGGTGATATTTGATCCCCTCTGCGTCATTTCTGATCGCCGCTATAAACAAAAGAAGAGCGACAATTTTGCAAAAAAACCCAAATTTCTTACTTTTTGCTAAAATACAAATCCAAAAAAAAAAAATAAAAAAACATTTTTTTCACCGTTTTTGGCCGATTTATATTCTTCCTCATATTTGCGATAAAAAAACCACAATCGGCGTTTATTGATTGGTTTGCGCAAAAGTGGTCGCGTTTACGGATGATGAGAATTCATTTTTGGGGTTTTTTATTTTTTTTTATTTTTTACTATTAATGGCGGCTATCTGCGATTTTTAGCGGTACTGCAATATTGCAGCGGACATGTCGGACCATTTTGACACTTTTTTGGGACCATTGGCATTTATACAGCGATCAGTGCTATAAAAATGCACTGATTACTGTGTAAATGCCATTGGCAGTGAAGGGGTTAACTTGCAGGGGGCGCTCTAAGGGTTAACTATGTTCCCTGGGCGTGTTCTAACTGTAGGGGGACTGCACTATCTGGGGAAGGGAAGTGGTCACAGCCTTCGTATACAGGAAGGCTGTGATCACAGCCCTTCCCCCTTCACACAGAGCGGAGGTCCGTGTTTACATTCACGGACCTGCGTTCCTCCGCTCGGGGGGGCCATCGCGGGTAGCCGGCGGCAATCGAAGCCGCCGCACCCGCTCCCTGGCCCTCCCCGAACACAATAAAAACGCCATAAATCAATTCTTATACAGGCGGTCCCTGGGTTACAAACAAGATATGGTCTGTAGGTTTGTTCTTAAGTTGAATTTGTATGTAAGTCGGAACAGGTCCATTTTTTAAGTGTAGCTCCAGCCAAAAAAACTATTTTTAAAGCGGAGTTCCACCCTAAAGTGGAACTTCCGCTGGTTGGATTCCTCCCCCCCTCAGGTGTCACATTTGGCACCTTTCGGGGGGGAGGGGGAAGAGGACACCTGTCTTTAGACAGGTGTCCTTTTCCACACTTCCGGGAGCTCTGGCCGGCGGACGCGGCCGCTGACGTCAGCAGCCCGGCTCCCTCCTCCCTGCTCGCTCTGCTTCTGGCCGCCTGGCCAGTAGCAGAGCGCAGCAGAGCTTGCACATGCGCAGTAAGGTGCCCGGCGTGAAGCTGTACTGCTTACACGTCCGGGTTCCCTTACCCGCGATGGAGGCGGCTGCACCCGTCCCCCGATCCGAAGATCGGCAGCGGGTGCCGACATCGCTGGACTCCAGGACAGGTAAGTGTCCTAATATTAAAAGTCAGCAGCTACTGTATGTGTAGCTGCTGACTTTTAATTTTTTTTTATGCCCACGGACCTCCGCTTTAAGCTTTTTGGATAGCATGGGGAAGGGGTAACACCCCTGTAATGTTTGTTTTGCTGTCTATGTTTCTGTTCAGAAGATTTCACCTCACTTCCTGTCTCAATGATAATTGGGTTTTGAAAATTTTGGGTTGTTGGGGAAACAATCCTTGGTGCTAAAGCATCAGTGGAGACACCTTTTTCCCATAATAACTCTTAGAGCAGTGAATTT
>BLSH010286987.1:566826-579793 GCA_018402905.1 Glandirana rugosa | reverse complement strand
TACAATCGTGTCACTAGAGGGGACGACAAGATAACACAATACTGTCCCCCTGTCGGGGGGCGGTCTTGTGAGGTCAGTCGGTTACCGATTCTCGTGACTAGACCTCGGTCAGCCGACGACAAAAAAAAAAAAAAAAACTGCTTTTCCCGGTATTAAAAAAATATTAGTGTGATAACCTTAATAACAATTGGGTGTTCTTCAAGGTAAAGTCACTGTTCAGAATCACAGTTCTGGTACCGTGACGATACCCGTGCTTCACACGGGGTCGCATACGTTTAAATGTAGACCCCCTAACCCTGTCTTGACACTAAGACTTGTCACTGAAATGGAACTTCTTGTGGGTTAACAATAATTCCAATAGTGTGATTATAAAAAAATTATGGCCCTTTTCGTCAAAAAAAAAAAAAAAAACAGCAGCCGACTGGCTCCAGATCAGTGCTCTTAGCCATTGGCTGACTGGAGTGTTCTGGCGGGGGGCTGTCCCCCTGTCATAACACAATAGAACAGCAGGGGAGATCACTGTGCTAACATCGCATTGTTAGTACAGTGGCTCCGACCAGATCTGTCAGTTTTTTTTCGTTCGACCCAAAAACTAGTGATGAGTACTAGGCTTTAAGGATGCATAGAGCCGGACTCAGAAGCAAGCATGTACCAGTACCCCCATAGCAAGCAGCTTGCTATTGGAGGCACTGGTCAAGGGGAGGAGCCAGGAGCACTGGCGGGGGATCAAAAAAGAAGAGGATCAGGGCTTCTCTGTTCAAAACCATTACACAGTACAGTTAAAGCGGAGTTCCACCCTAAAGTGGAACTTCCGCTGGTTGGATTCCCCCCCCCTCAGGTGTCACATTTGGCACCTATCGGGGGGGAGGGGGAAGAGGACACCTGTCTTTAGACAGGTGTCCCTTTCCACACATCCGGGAGCTCTGGCCGGCGGACGCGGCCGCTGACGTCAGCAGCCCGGCTCCCTCCTCCCTGCTCGCTCTGCTTCTGGCCGCCTGGCCAGTAGCAGAGCGCGGCAGAGCCTCGGGCATGCGCAGTAAGGAGCCCGGCGTGAAGCTGTACTGCTTACACGTCCGGGTTCCCTTACCCGCGATGGAGGCGGCTGCACCCATCCCCCGTTCCGAAGATCGGCGGCGGGTGCCAACATCGCTGGACTCCAGGACAGGTAAGTGTCCTAATATTAAAAGTCAGCAGCTACTGTATGTGTAGCTGCTGACTTTTAATTTTTTTTTATGCCCACGGACCTCCGCTTTAAGCTTTTTGGATAGCATGGGGAAGGGGTAACACCCCTGTAATGTTTGTTTTGCTGTCTATGTTTCTGTTCAGAAGATTTCACCTCACTTCCTGTCTCAATGATAATTGGGTTTTGAAAATTTTGGGTTGTTGGGGAAACAATCCTTGGTGCTAAAGCATCAGTGGAGACACCTTTTTCCCATAATAACTCTTAGAGCAGTGAATTTCCCTTCCTAGGGGGAGATTTCCCCTCACTTCCTGTTGTCTCCCTCCGTTTGTAAGTAGGAGTCGTTTGTAAGTCGGATGTTTGTAACTAGGGGACCGCCTGTAGTTTGTAGACACTATAACTTTTGCGCAAACCAATCAATATACGCTTATTGGGATTTTTTTTTACCGAAAATATGTAGAAGAATACATATTGGCCTAAACTGATGAATACATTTGTTTTTATATATATATATATATATATATTTTTTGCATATGTATTATAGCAAAAAGTAAAAACTACTGTTTTTTTTATTTCAAAATTGTCCCTCTATTTTTGTTTATAGCGCAAAAAATAAAAACCACAGAGGTGATCAAATACCACCAATAGAAAGTTCTATTTGTGGGAAAAAAAGAACATAAATTTTGTTTGGGTACAATGCCGCACAACCGAGCAATTGTCAGTTAAAGCGACACAGTGCCCTATCGCAAAAAGTGTTCTGGTCAGGAAGGGGGCAAATCCTTCCGGGGCTGAAGTGGTTAATAGTGTCACTTTTACAAAGTGGTGCTATTACTGCATCAAATTTAAAAATAATTACCCGTTCCTGCCCTCTCTCCTGATTGGATCACTGATTTTGACAGCAGCAGGAGCCAATTGCGCCGTGATGCTGTCTTAGCCAATAGGGAGGGGAGTCCCAGGCAGCTGAGACACTCCTGCAACATCGCTGGATAAAGATGGGCTTAGGTAAGTATTAGGGGGGCTGAGTGGGGGGCTGCTGCACACAGACAGTTTTTTTTTTATCTTAATACATAGAATGCAATAAGATATAAAAAAAAACCTACTGCCTTTACAACTCCTTAACCACTTGCCGACCGCCCGCTGCAGCGTGACGGCGACAAGGTGGTTCATTATCGTGAACCGCCGTCACAGGACGGCGGCTGCGATAACTAGCATTTTGAGAGTGCGCGCGCCGCCGGAGGCACGCACACACGCTCACTGTGTTCGGGGGGAGCCAGGGAGTGGGTAGGGCGGACTCGATCGCCGCCGGCTACCCGCGATGGCTCCCCTGCGCTGAAAGAACGGAGGTCCGTGTATGTAAACACGGACCTCCGTTCTGTTGAAGGGGGAAGGGCGATGATCACAGCCTTCCTGTAAATGGAAGCTGTGATCATCCCCTTTCCCCAGCTAGGGCAGTCCCCCCCACAGTTAGAACACGCCCAGGGAACACAGTTAACCCTTAGAGCGCCCCCTGCAGGTTAACCCCTTCACTGCCAATGTCATTTACACAGTAATCAGTGCATTTTTATAGCACTGATCGCTGTATAAATGCCAATGGTCCCAAAAAAGTGTCAAAATGGTCCGACATGTCCGCTGCAGTATCGCAGTACCGCTAAAAATCGCAGATCGCCACCATTACTAGTAAAAAAAAAATAAATAAATAAAAACCCCAGAAATGAATTCTCATCATCCGTAAACGCGGCAACTTTTGCGCAAACCAATCAGTAAACGCTGATTGCGATTTTTTTACCAAAAATATGAGGAAGAATATAAATCGAACAAAACCGATAGAAAAAAATGTTTTTTTATATTTTTTTTGTTTTGGATTTGTATTTTAGCAAAAAGCAAGAAATTTGTTTTTTTTTGCAAAATTGTCGCTCTTCTTTTGTTTATAGCGGCGATCAGAAATGACGCAGAGGTGATCAAATACCACCAAAAGAAAGCTCTATTTGTGGGAAAAAAAGGACACAAATTTTGTTTGGGTACAACGTCGCACGACCGCGCAATTTTCAGTTAAAGCGACGCAGTGCCGAATCACAAAAAGTGCTCTGGTCCTAAAGTGGGAAATCCTTCCGGGGCTGAAGTGGTTAAAACCAACTCTGTACACTGTGTAGCAGGTGGCATTATAACCCTTACTCTCCCTACCTGTCACTGGTTTTTAAGAGGACCTTTACCCTACCCCCCTCATTTATTTATTTCTGGACCTCTGCTTACCTGGCTGCAGGTCGTGTACAGTAAACATACTCACCACCCAGCGGATCCAGCGGTGTCCTGCCAAGATCCTCTTCCCATCTGTCCCACACAGTCCAATGAATGACTGCTAGGCCTACCTTCCTCCTCTTTTCTCAATGAAAGCTAATGCTTCTCGGGATATGTGACATTCATATCCTGGGATGCAAACCGGGCAATGTGCACCTTAATCACCTAGGCAAATTAGGTGCATAGGGGGGCAGGCCTGAAGTATTTTAATAAAAATGGTAAATAAAAAAAGCCCAATATGAACAATGGACGGGAGAAGGAATGCTAATGGCTTCACAGCCAACAGCCTCCCAGCAACTAAGGACGCTGGCAGTGGGCGGAGCCTGATAGGGAAGCTGAGGGTCTAGTTTCTCATCAGGTCTGCTCTCACCTTCTGATTGACAGCAGGCTGTCTGTTGGTTATGGATTTGCCCACCTCCTGCTGCCAATCACAAAGGGAATGAATCTGATGGTAAACTAGAGTCGGAAAAATCCCCATCAGACTCCGCCCACTCAGCTTTAAATCTCTTGGGCAGCTGCACAGTCTGCTTTGACAGCTGCAGCTGCTGCAGAAAGGAGCGTCTGTATGAACACTTCAGTTTCAGTGCGACTTCACACCCGGGGTGTGCCTGGGTTCCTATACCTGTTCACAACAGCTACATCAATCTGTCTCTTTGAATTGCCCTGATTGTTTTTATGAAAGTGCAGCTTACCTTCCTCTGTATATAAAGTTCGTTTTGAGTATCTGAACTTTTTTGCTGTAGTTACAGACGGAGGGTTTTTGTGTTCTTATTTATTGATTTGTATATTCACTCAATCACTCCAAACTGTGATTGGAAGCTTTGAGTCTTCATTTTGTTTTACACACACAAGGTAATAAAAGGGAGAAAGTTATTCCCTTGACTACTAGGCCTCATACACAAGGGCGTATCTTTAAAAATAAGCAAAACGTCGGGCCCGACGTCAAGGAAGAAAAATCTGCGTTTTTCGGCGTTATGCATCGGCGTTAGTGAGCGTCGGCGTCAATAGGCGTTTTTAAAAAAAAATCATGCCTCTGCTATTTTTCAACCTAAAAACGTTGGCATCAAAAAACGCTGGAAAACGGTACAATATTAGTTGGCGTTTGTTGGCGTTTTGCCGCGTCGGCGTCAAAAAATGCCAAAACGTTACAGCCTCAGAACGCGATGGCCGTGGGTTCTAGTTTCAGCTCACTAACGCCGACGCCATCTACAGCTCAAAAACGCCAACGTTTTTATGGGGCCATTGACTAACATGGAGAGCCGCAAAAAACGCCAGAAAACGCCGGCGTCAACAAAACGTCCGTGTGTATGAGGCCTTACAGTTTTCCTAAATACCGATCTTATAAACTTTATTGCCGTGTGCACTTACTGAAATTTTGGTTTCCAGCTGCTTATATTTTTTTATATTTTCTTTTTCAATGCTGGATGTAGCCTGTTTGCATCTGATACACACTGTATAGGATAAATATGGAGACAGTTCTAATCATCAGTGGTTTGTATAGTCTATGAAAATAAACTTGTTTCTAGAGGCTTCTGATAGGCTTATGTCAGTGTTGGATAATCACTTAATGAAACCAAGCCAAGGGAAAAAGGAAGCCTCTGCTGTCAGCCAGTGTTAGTATTAAGTAGATGTTTATTATGCAAGTTGTAATACCTTCTCCCTCTCTCCCTAGACATCCACAGATAGCAATATGCAAACACGATTGCAGAATATGACTGTACAAGATACTCAGGTAAGCAGCTTTTGTCTCACTTTTCTAATTGATAAAATAAGGTATCCATCTTGCATTCTAATGTAAGTCTGTCAGAATTTATATATGTATTTATATATGTATGTACACAGCAAAACCTTCATAGAACAAAGGCTATTCGCGTGTCCCATTCCATTACAATTCCCAAAAATAAGTGAGTTACTACTTTCAGGAATGTGGTTGCAACCATGGACATCATTTCTTCATGACCCTTTGTCATCTGTACATTCAGAATCAGTGGATACATTATATTAGTATGGAGCCATTTATTCCAGACAGGATACAGTCAGGGCCGCTGTTAGAAATCATAGGGCCTATACAGTCTATCTGTCGGGGCCCCTTCCACCCCGCCCTTGACCCCAGCCCTGGCCCCGCCTTTACCCTACCTCGAAACAAAATGCAGTTTTTTTGCCGTTTATATATGTGTACGGGATCAACATGTGCGTTCGCGATTGCGCATAAGCACGAAGGATTGTGGCAGTTTAAATTTATTTTAAATTTTATTTTATTATAAAAATGTACACTGTAGCTTTAAATTATTATTTTTTTATTTCTTTTTTGCTATCACAAGGGATGAACAACATCCATTGTGATAGCATGGGCCATTACAGGGCTTCTTTATGGAGAGATCTGGGGTCTTTTAGACCCCATATCTTTCCTCTGGCCTCCAAAGCAGTTCAGGTGTGTAGTGTTAATGTGTGACCTGAGAAAAGTGTCTGGGCCGCTCAGGCTCGATAGGGAGGGGGTATGTGAACAGTGCATCCACAGCTGCTGCTGGAGTGCTGACTGGGGATGAAGCCCATCCTGGCTCCTTCAAAGGTTCAAGAAAAGAAGGGTAACCCCTCTAAGTCGCATATCCATGGCGTCCTAATGCAACAAATAGAATGGCAACCTCAGCCTGGACTCCGACCAGCCACCCCCCCAATGTGTTTCACTCCCCCCCCCCAGAGCTTAATCATGGGGATACAAAACTCATACTTATGGGGAGTATTCAAGCATCATCGGCAGTCACTCATTAGGTGCAAAAAGGTATTAGATGTATGTGATTAATTGTGATTGGTGCTAGTATGAAGGAAAGGATCTATAAGTGAAATTTAGCCATGAGTGCTAACCTGTGCAATGTAAACTATTGTGAGTGCAAGAAAAAAATATATAAACATTTATTCTCCCAATTGGGCCAATAAGCAAAACAAATTGACTAATGTTATTAAAGCGGAGTTCCACCGAGATTTTTTTTTTTACATCATTCATCAGTCCTTTGCCTATATAGACTTACCTTTGAAGGAAAAAAAAATTATACTCACCCTAAGTCACTTGTTGCTAGGTGGTCTCTGTAATCTGCCCCTTTTAGGTCCTAGGCTCTTCTCCTCACTTCCTGCTTCCCCTGGCCTCCTGGGAGATGTGACTCATCATTTCCCAGGAGTCAGTGGGCTTCCCTGTACTGTAAAAATCGTGTTATTTCCAGACAGGAAATTACACGATTTAAGGCGGACTGAGATCTAAGAGTGCATGATGGTTACCATTCACTTCTTTCAGGAAGAGATGCCAGGAGACTACAGATGGGCTTCAGTTGCCCTCACCTAAAATGGAAACATCCATCAGTGAGAGAAACAAAATTGTGAGTAAAAAATACAAGTAATTACTAGGCGGTTTGAAAGTAAGGAAACAAAAGGTTACATCTATTTAGTATTAAAAGAGTCGATGCCCAAAAAAAAATGTTCTGGGTGGAACTCCGCTTTAAAAATCTATGCAATAAAAATAATAAATTGTTTTTACTTCATGTTCGTAGTTAAAACTTCCATTTTCAGGGTTTCTAGGTGAGTTTCTTTGTGCTCGACTAGAAGTTTGATAAGATCTTTGGAGGCATTGTCCAGGATGGTGGTCCATTTTGTTCTAAAATCTTGATCTCCACTTCAAAAGAGGGGAATATCTTAGTTCTCGTGGGGATCCTATTTTCCTTAAGGTGTTCTTCAAGGGAGGCTAGGTCCTATCATAATCGGGTTTCAGCGGACATGAGATTCTCTAACCACAGAATGAGTGATTCAGAGTTTATTTTTCTTCAGATTGTTCAGTGCCAAAAAACGGACCCACTTCTGCTAGTTCTGTCCGTGAGTCTGTGTGAGCATCTAGTGGAATTGGGTGGCGAGGAAGGAGACTGCCATGACTCAATACAGTGCACGGTAATGCATCACCATGCATTGTGGTGTGTTCTAACACATGTGCTGCCCTGCCTTTCTGCCAGCGGCAGGATCACTATAAGGCTGACAGTTGGTCCTTATGGAATCACTCCCATCACTAGCAATCAAGATTCAGTAGTGTTCATAGAGGAAGCAATTCCATAGAGGTAGGTGGAAGGTTCTCTGCCATTGAAGCTTTCACTAGCAACAGAGTCTCCCACCTCACCTCTCCCAGCCTGAGAGGAAGGAGCTTCTCTGGAAAATGATACCGATCTTGAATACAGGAATTCATTCATACAGACTTGTACGGTGACTGAATTTAAGCTCTACTCCTCTGGTCTGGCCCTATCACTGCCTACCTGAGTCTCTATCCCTCTCTGTCCTTCTCAGTTCAGGACCTCCAGGATCTTGCTGGCCTCTACCTCCTGTAGGAAGCTGAGTTCCAGCCGGTCTATGCCTGGGTCAGTAATATCTGTGGCGGGGGATCCATTTAATTACCTCCCCGTCATTCCTCCAATCTCAGCCTCCCTGCGCACACAGCAACTACAACTTTGCCCCAGCAGCCAGGACAGAACTGCAGACTGACAACCTCCACAGCCAATCTGTTCAGAGCTTGGGAAATGCAGCCACGCTCTCCTCCTGCTGTTCCCTGTCCCTTGTCCGCAAGCCTCAGCAAGGCTGAGAATCATAGTATCACTCCGTTGGCCGGGACTAATTTCGTAGCAAGGTGGCATGATGTACATACACCCCGAAAATTAAGAAAAAGTCCTTCCACTACGTTCACCTCCTGGGCCCCTATGTTGACCTGATGGGGCCCAGGAAAATGTAATTACATCCCCCCCCATAAGTAAGTAGGGACGGGGGAGAAGTTTAACAAGCTCTATTTTTTAAATTCAGTATTGAACTGTAATGCTGCTCAGGCCCCCCTATGAAGCTGATGGGGCCAGGCCCGGTACAGCAGGGCCAGTTGTACTGCCCTATCAGCGGCCCTGGATACAATTGTTGCAGGCTTGTTGGCCTTTGCCAGTGCAGTGCGTGGAACCATGGTTTCTGTAGAGTAGGACTTAGGAAGGTGAAAGGAAATGGGGGAAATATTGATCAAAGGGAAGTGGAACAGTAAAGTGTACCTTTTCAGTTGCAGCTGTAGTTACTTAAAGACAATGTATAGTGTTTTTCCATACCTTTATGTTCAGAAGTACATAATAAAGTGCTTTATTTTTTTTTTTTTTTTTATCGGGTTAATATGAAATATTGCTTGTAAATAGTTAATATTTTGTCTTTTCCAACCAGTATAGTCGAATCTGGTACTCCAGGGTTTCAGTTTCCTTTCTCTGCCATATAGTAGGTGAACAGATACAGCCCCATCCTGCTCATCCATAAATACAGTGCTGTCTACATCTTTTTTCTGCAGGAGCAGTCAACAGGGGCAGTGCTAGTGCTACGCTCTCGCTTTAAAGTGGACCTAGCAGATATCTTTTTTTTTCATGTTAAAGTGGTTCTAAAATGTTTTTTACATTTTGACATTCTCAGGTAAAAATTGCCCCACTTCTGACCTATCTCCCCGTCCCTGACTTCATGTCACTGCTCCAGCACTTCCTGCTTTCACAAGAGAAAACTGAGGATAGTGGAACCATAGGCTCCTGCTGCTGTCAGTCAAACTCCTGTGATGAGGGTACAGGGGTGTGACTTGCCAGAACTATGTGTGGCTCAGGAGCACGCACACACAGGTGCCACCTTAGCATCCTGCTTGCTGCAAGAGGCACCAGGCTGACAGCAACAGTGGAGGACTACCTCAACAGGAGGAATGCAACCTCTCTGTACAATATTATTGTACAGAAGAGGGAGGTATTACCTCTTTGTTATCTAAAAAAAAAAGGAAATTAAGCCTTTAGTATCACTTTAAGGTCATGCGCGCTGTAAGTGTAAGGGTTCATGCACACTGGACGTTCCCTAGATGCCTTTCTCCAGACAGTGAAAAAAAGAAAAACATTGGGTGCTGGTAAATGTGTGTACTGCCTTTAGCTGTGTGCACTTGCATTTAGCAGTGTCTAGCACTTGGGTGTTAATTCATTTAAATATTCATTTATTCCAGTATATTCTGCCCATTAAAATGATTTAACGCTCAAGCGTTAGAGGTGCCTAGTGTTTAGACGTGTTTAAGCACATTTTTGCCGTGTCTCTGCCAAAACCCTCCTCTCCTGAATGCGATTCTTCTGCATTTAGGAGAGGAACATTTACTGTCTTTAAACTCAGCTACTCTTAATCTCTGGTAAAAGCCTGTGTGTGCATGGACACATAGCGGTTGATTTACTAAAGGCAAATAGATTGTACACTTTGCAAAGTGCAGATGCCCCAGAGTTTAGTAAATGAGGTAAAGCTTCATGTTGCAAAAAGCACCCAATCACTTGCAAGGAAAATAAAAATAACTGCATTTTTGCTTGCACGTGATTGGATGATGGAAGTCAGCAGGGCAACTGCTTCAAGGTCCATAAAGACATGAATGAGTGAGTTTGGGGTGGAGGAACCTGACTGACCTGCACAGAGTCCTGACCTCAACCCGATAGAACACTATTGGGATGAATTAGAGCGGAGACTGTGACTGAGACCTTCTCATCCAACATCAGTGCCTGACCTTACAAATGCGCTTCTGGAAGAATGGTGAAACATTCCCATAGACATACTCCTAAACCTCGTGGGCAGCCTTCCCAGAAATGTTGAAGCTGTTATAGCTGCAAAGGGTGGGCCAACTCAATATTGAACCCTATGGCCTAAGACTGGGATGCCATTAAAGAGGAATTAAACCCAGATTTGGTTTACTTCCTCTATATTCCCCTGTAAAGTAGATGCATAATGGGCTACTATGCATCGCATAGTAGCCTATTATGAGTCACTTACCTGGAAACGAAGCCTGCGATTCCAGCGCTGTCCCCTCTGTAGGCCACATCCATCTTCTGCCCCTCTTCCTTCCGGGACCGATATGCCGGCTCTGTGACTGGCCGGAGTCGTGTGATGCCAGTCACGGCACGATCACAGTGAAGAAACGGCATGTAGGCTGTTTCTTCACTGCGCATGTGCCGATATGACGTTGGCACATTTACTACACTGCATATCTCTTGAACCATGCAGGTTTGGGAGATATGCAGGGCACCTACAGGTAAGCCTTATCATAGGCTTACCTGTAGGTTAAAGTGGTTGTCACGAGTTGACAACCACTTTAATGTTCATGTGTATGTAAAGGCAGGTGTCCCAATACTTTTGACCAAATAGTGTACTTCTGTAGACTTGTTAAGGTACTAAAAGGTTAAATGTAAACAGCCTACTGTAATGTTTTTTTTTTTTTTTTTTTCAATTAAGATTTTATAAAAGAAACAGAAACTGCAGAAACTACAAAAAATATCAATTTATGAATTAGGAAAAAAGTAATAACATTGAGAAAAAACTCCTAAAGATTCCCTTTAACATGAATTTTCATTAAGAAGATTTAATAACTCTAATGTGCAAGTCTGCAGACTTAGATGTAATGTATTACAAACGTTGGGGGCCCATTCACACCACTTGCATTGTGGCAATGCACATTATGTGGGCCGGTGTGCTTGGTGTAAATGGCACCCCAGTGCACCTCCAAAACACAAGTGTGCTATAATGCACCGCATTGCAGCACAATACATGATACCCCTATTGCATGTGCTTATTTTTTGTGTGTTGGGTGGTGTTGCAGCCCATTCATTTGGAATAGTTGCCTAGCTCAGTGTTCTACACAACTTGTTAATGCATGGAAATGCCTGCTCTACATTGTAGTGCACTCTGCTGTAAATGGGCCCTGAAAGAGCTTGAGGCAGATTTTAATTTAACCAAATTTTTATATTAAATAGTCTGTTGTTTCATGTTATAAGAGCAATGGTTTACACCGGCCTTCAGCTGGACTGCAAGTCAGCCATGCTTAGCAACATTTCATTTCAAGTCTAGCAAGAGAACAGCATTGAGAAACTTATTTTGCTGATAACTTATTTATTTTGCTGAATCTAACAAACTTGATTAGAAAATATAAAAATGTTACTTTGCTCAGCAACCTCAAACTGCAGTTTATTTTCTGTGTCTGAACAGCTCTTATAATCCATTTCCTTTGTTGTTAGGCACAAACCAATGAAAGCCATCATGATAATAGAAATCCATCTGTGATTAACCTTGTTCTGCGGTTAAGGTAAGAAATACCAGTCTTTTTGTAGCTGTTAAACCTATGTTGAAGATTAACGTGGCTTGTAGCCAAGAATTAAAGATAAACTCTGGGATATAAGTAAACTGATCAATAAGTGCCATTACTTATGGATATAAGAAAGCTGCTAATTGCTTAAATTAGAACTTCACTGCGATGGAGAAAAATATCTTATCAACCAGGGTGATGTCTTAAGGCTCGTATGCACGCGGGAATGTTCGTACGACGACCAATCAGCCAAAATTCCTACCGTTAGTATGGTCCTTTTGATTTTTCGGAAGACAAAAGTTGCATGTGCAGTCTATAAAAAATTTTTCGTACGTCAACTCAACGTCCGATTTTTGTATCATTAGTATGGTTTTCAGCTGAAAAAAATCATAAGAGTACGACTACGCATACTCAGAAACGTAAAAATACATGCAAAGCTATTCAACACATTACGTCACTTCTGACGTTGAATTCGGTCATACGAAAATTTTCGTATGGTTAGTAACCTCTTCACTTTCAACACGAGTCAAGCATTTAACAAAAAACAGACGTTCGGTCGTCCGGAAATCTAAGCGTGTGTACGAAGCTTAACTGTAACTCAAATTGAGTAAATGCATGTACTGCTGGGCACCAAAAGGAGGTATCAATAGAGTGGAATCTTCACATCCATACATTGCGCAGTGCTTAAACCAACTACATTTCCCATGATGCAATGGGAATTGTAGTTGCCAATGAGTGTTCATGTGGGTGGGATTAGGGAGTGGGTATTGGCTGAGCCAAAGGAGACTACTGGTCTGTGAGTTAAACCATTAGGTCATGGTGGTAGGGACAGACCAGGAATCTCCTGACCTGTCAATTAGTTGATGCATATTAACCCCTTCCTTACTGGGCACTTAAAACCCCCTCCTGCCCAGACCAATTTTTGGCTTTCAGCGCTGTCGCATTTTGAATGACAATTGCGCAGTCGTGCGACGTTGTACCCAAATAAAATTTGCGTCCTTTTTTTCCCACAAATAGAGCTTTCTTTTGGTGGTATTTGATCACCTCTGCGTCATTTCTGATCGCCGCTATAAACAAAAAATGAGCGACAATTTTGCAAAAAAGAACAATATTTTTTACTTTTTGCTAAAGTACAAATCCATTAAAAAAAATTATTCATCAGTTTTGGCCGATATATATTCTTCTACATATTTTTGGTAAAAAAAAAAATCGCAATCGGCGTATATTGATTGGTTTGCGCAAAAGTTATCGCGTCTACAAACTGGGAATTGATTTATGGCGTTTTTATTATTATTTTTTTTTTTACTGGTAATGGCGGCGATCTGCGATTTTTAGCGGTAATGCGATATTGGGGGGAACATGTC
>BLSH010286987.1:511367-563592 GCA_018402905.1 Glandirana rugosa | reverse complement strand
ACACACACATTTCCGTCCACAGGGTTATGAAAACTGTTATATCAAATATAGTCGTGGTGTAGTCTTTGACATATTCTTATATACTCCAAATAACATGTTTACAATTTTTGTGTATATCGTAGTATAGGTTATGTCCCAACTGTTTGGTAAATTGTTAGGTGTACACCTGATTTGTGCAAAGTATACTATCTTACAGAAGAAGTCCTCGTGGACATATTTTAACAAGACAACCTTGTTCTAACTAAACTTAGTAGTAAAGGTCTTTTACCCGGTGTCTTCTTGTCAACATCCAAACTATCTCACTCTTTCTTAACCTGGGAATGTGATTATCATATGTAACTAACCTCAGGTTATATTGATACCAGCTGCTCTTGATACTAATTGATTTGTTGCTAATTCCAAGGCGCGGGTAAATCTGTTTCAGATTAAGAAAAAATTTTTTTTTCAGTTTTGGATGGCATAGGCAAGGGCCTAGTGTAAGGGTCCAATTCTTTCTCACTCTATCAAACCTACAACTGTTCTTCTGTGGCCCATTTTCTGGAAATGATGATTCAAATCAATCTTGTTCCAACAGAACAATTTTATACAGGTGCTCCTGAAGAAGACATTCTATCATATGAAACGTGTTTAGTCCACATGTGGATTGTTAAATGGTTTGTCAACCCTGTATTGGATATGATGCTATATGTGTTTTTAACATTTGTACAATAAACCTCATATATTCTTATACAGTTTCTGATGTGGTGCTGATATAAACTATATTGTCAAAAGTATTGGGACACCTGCCTTTACACACACATGAACTTTAATGGCATCTTAGTCTGTTGGTTTCAATATTGAGTTGGCCCACCCTTTGCAGCTATAACAGCTTCAACTCTTCTGGGAAGGCTGTCCACAAGGTTTAGGAATGTGTGTATGGGAATGTTTGATCATTCTTCCAGAAGTGCATTTGTGAGGTCAGGCACTGATGTTGGACAAGAAGGCCTGGCTCACAGTCTCCGCTCTAATTCATCCCAATAGTGTTCTGTTGGCTTGAGTTCAGGACTCTCTGCAGGCCAGTCAAGTTCCTCCACCCCAAACTCGCTCATCCGTGTCTTTATGGACCTCTGAAGCAGTTGCTCCAGAGGTTAAATGAGCTTAGAAGCTCTGCTGACTTTCATCATCCAATCATGTGCAAGCAAAAAAAAATTCATTTTTTTTTCATTTTCCTTGCAAGTGATTGGGTGCTTTTTGCAAAGCGAAGCTTTACCTTATTTACTAAATTCTGGGGCAACTGTCCTTGCAGAATGCTACTGCACTTTGCAAAGTGTACAGTCTATTTGTCTTTTGTAAATCAACCCCTATATGTTGATGCACACACAGGCTTTTACCAGTTTAAGAGCAGCTGAGTTTAAAGACAGTAAATGTTCCTCTCCTGAACGCAGAAGAATCGCATTTAGGAGAGAAGAGGTTTGGCAGAGAAACACTAGACATGGCAAAAACATGTGAAAACACGTCTAAACGCTAGGCACGTCTAGTGCTTGAACATTAATTTAAATGGCCAGAATAAAATAAATGAATTAACAAACTCGCTCATCCATGTCTTTTTGGACCTTGCTTTGTGCACTGGTGCGAAGTCATGTTGGAATAGGAAGGGGCCATCCCCAAACTGTTCCCACAAAGTTGGGAGCATGAAATTGTCCAAAATGTCTTGGTATGCTGACGTGTTAAGATTTACCTTCACTGGAACTAAGGGCCCAAGTCCAACCCCTGAAAAACAACCCCACACCATAACCCCCCCCCCCCCTCCACCAAATGATTTGGAGGAGCAGCCCAATACTTTTGGCAATATAGTGTGGATGAGAGAGTTTGAGGCGGAGGAACTAGTCTGACCTGCACAGAGTCCTGACCTCAATATGATAGAACACCTTTGGGATGAATTAGAGCGGAGACTGTGAGCCAGGCCTTCTCGTCCAACATCAGTGCCTGACCTCACAAATGCGCTTCTGGAAGAATGGTCAAACATTCCCATAGACACTCCTAAACCTTGTGGACAGCCTTCCCAGAAGAGTTGAAGCTGTTATAGCTGCAAAGGGTAGGCCAACTCAATATTGAACCCTATGGACTAAGACTGGGATGTGATTAAAGTTCATGTGCGTGTAAAAGCTGGTGTCCCAATACTTTTGACAATATAGTGTACATATGTATGCTCTCTAAAGTCCGTGGCTAGAATTATTTTGGTGTCTATCCAAACCTAAAAGAAATATTAGCTTTGGCATATTTTTTAATTTTGCCTAAGCAGTACTCTGAAAAGTCGACCTTGCCTTGAATTCTTTCTGGAAAATAGTGATGTACTTCCTGGCATGCCACTGTTGTGCCTAGGCACTCCTGTTCTTTAGCCTAACAGCTGTATAACTGCAGTGTGAGATCATGTAAAGTAATCCTACCTGGCGACTAGACCGACTAGACTGGAGCGAGGTTTGGTAATTCTATACTGCTCAGCGTGGAGTCGTTTTTTCGAACGTAGTTGCAGCATTATAAAAATGTTGATTTAATGATCTTGATGCTCCTTTTTTTCCATACAAAAACCCACCCTATTTACTGCCTTATCACAACAGGCGTAAAATGCTGTCACTTCATAGCATGCATTTATAGGAGCTTTCATTCCATCGTTGGGAACACCAGTTCATATTTCTGTTCCACTTGTCTTTTTTGCAAGCCATACTAATAGGACGACGCAAATTCATTTTATATTAACCTCATTGAATATCTTGGCAGGGGTTAATTCTCTCCGATGAATCATTGTCAGATTAATTGCTGTCATACATGAAAGTGGCTGTAGGCTTTTTGAATACTACATTATGTTTTTCTTTTGCTTTGTGAGATCACAGTAAGAGATTTTTAATGAGTTTCTTTCACACTTGGCCAGTTCGTCTCTAGCAGGAATAAAGTATGACTCTTCCAGAAGATGTGTGTTTACATCATTTTTCACTGGGAGATTTGATTGGCAACAGTTGAGCAATGACATACCCTTTTTAAAAGAACATTGTGGCTGTCTCCTATGAGCCATGCATTAAAGCGATGTCCTCATCAGCACGGCCGCAAAGGCAGACTGCGGGGACGTGGCAGGATGGTTATGGAGTGTGGAGGGCATTTCATCTCAGTTCACTGGTTATAGGCAATATACTCCAGTGTGTATTATCAACCGTGACTTCTCAGAGATCTTGAAAAGTGCACTCAGGTTCTGGCTTAAAGGGCAACTCCAGCCAAAACCTTAAAAAGTAGTTGAAATACATATATAGGAGCTGCTAAAAGCTATGCAATGTATGCCACTGATTCTTATGATTAACTCACCCATTCTGTGCTTTTTGATGGCAGTTCAAGATAGTAATAACATTTTTTAGTGCCTGCAGTTTTGGACATGAGAACTTGAAGTTCATTTTGTGTTTTGTGTAGGTGTTTGGCGTGGTGGTACCTCTGTCTCCCTGCCAGGGATTCTAAATGAAATATAAGCATTTTAGTATACTTCTTCCCTGGTTTGCTTTTTATGCTTTAAAGCTAAGTTCACCTTTGCTTACCTTTTTTTTGTAAATTCCAGCTCCCCTATGTACCAATATAACCAAAAACAAGTGCTTTCTTCGAGCGTGCCACCATCCTATATTGCTTCAATAGAGAACAACATGTGTCCTATGAAAGGAACACTCATGGAAAATGTGGACTTTAAGGGCACAACATGAAACATACCAAATATGTAAAAAATGTTATATTCAGGAATTTATGTAAAAACAAGCGAGTCATTAAAAAATTACGGGTCGGTAAATATCTCTCACTATGACAACAAGGTGCTATTTATAAAGCCTAAATATACTATATTTATAAAGCCTACATATACTAGATTGACAGAATTATATATAACCGATACATGATTACATGATAAACAGATGGTATATTTTGGATCTATGGTTGATCAACATGTTTCACGAAAAGCTTCTTCAGGAACATATATTATGTAGGCCAAATGTTCTCTTAAAGTAAACAAAAACCATATTAATACATTTTCATTTCACATCTCACATCAATATCTTTATTATAACATAACACAATACCTAAAGACTTGGACAAAGCTTACATGCGGTGGCTTGAAGCCCAGAGAAAAAACAAACAGTCAGGGAGACGGACACAGGGGTTCGAATAAAGCGACCAGGGTGAGCTCGGTTTCAAAAGATGTATTTTAGTTAGTCTAAATTTTGGGAAACACATAAAGGCAAAATTTACATATTAGTCCCTTTAAGATGCATAACTATATATATATATATATATATATATATATATATTAATATCATATTAAAAGTAAATGTTGTGAACTCACATTTACTTAAAAAAGTATCTAGGGAGGAGAGGCGGTGCAGATAAAGTGATAAACTGCACAAGAGCTCATCCTGGATAGTATGATGATCACTATACTAAAAGGAAATTTGAATATACAATTAAATTAGTTCTACACTTTATCAAAGGATATACATATGTATATGTCTCTATTATAAGTGACTATGGTAAAAGGAAGGAGGCAGAAAGCAAAGAATATACACATATATATCTTGAGAAGAGTATCGTCCTACAGATATAAATTGCAATACAGACTCATCGGCTAGATATATACAATATTATCACCCATAGATATATGTATGGTAAGTATAGATAAGTGCCCCCCCGACTGTTTTTTCTCTGGGCTTCAATCCACTGCATGTTAGCTTTGTCCAAGTCTTTAGGTATTGTTTTGTTATAATTAAGATATTGATGTGAGATGTGAAAAGAAAATGTATTAATATGTTGTTTTGTTTACTTTAAGAGAACATTTGGCCTACATAATATACGGTCCTGAAAAAGCTTTTTGCGAAACGCGTTGACCAACCATAGATCCAACATATACCATCTGTTATGTATCTGTTATGTAATCATGTATCAGTTATATATAATTCTGTCGATCTAGCAGGGACGTGCAGTCAGTGGAGGCAGGTGGGGCAGAGCCTCACCTGCCATGAACATTAAAAAAGCTGAAATCCTACCCCACCACTGGTAAAAATTTGGGGCTCCTGGCATCTATGGTTCTGGAGATATGGGTCTCATTTCTCAACCTGTCACACTGTGTTTGCAGCAGACTGAGAGGATGAGCTCACAGTGCCTCTCCTCACTTCTTGTCAGCTTGGAGGCTTGTTAAAGCACCATTGGCCCAAGCTGTGCAATAAAAATGCTGCAGTGGAAGCATGCCTCACTGCAGTGTCATAGAAGGGAGAATGTGTCTAAAAGATACATGCTCCCTTTCAGCCCAGCCCTCTTAACTACAAGGAAAAACATGGGTTTATGTGTATAAGATTTACCCATAATCCCATATTTTTCTTGCATAGTTAAGAGGCAGAATGAGAATCTGCTGCTGATGAAAAGGTACAAGCTAAATCATATATTATTATGCTATTTGTTATAAGATACTAATGAATTATTTATCTATTTACTGTGAAATTACTGGTTTGTAACTTCAAACTTCAGCAATTTGTTGATTAAGCCACCTGCTTGAGTATAGTTTTTGAAAATATAGCAAATTACCTTAAAAACAATATATAATAATCATTTTATATTACTTAGTTATGGTAATTAATCACTTGCGATCCAGGCCAATTCTGACACTTATTTCCTACAGAACCCCCAAACATATATACAGTATCTCACAAAAGTGAGTACACCCCTCACATTTTTGTAAATATATTATATCTTTTCATGTGACAACACTGAAGAAATGACACTTTTCTACAATGTAAATTAGTGAGTGTACAGCTTGTATAACAGTGTAAATTTGCTGTCCCCTCAAAATAACTCAACACACAGCCATTAATGTCTAAACTGCTGGCAACAAACGTGAGTACACCCCTAAGTAAAAATGTCCAAATTGGGCCCAATTAGCCATTTTCCCTCCCCAGTGTCATGTGACTCGGTAGTGTTACAAGGTCTCAGGTGCAGCTGTGTTAAATTTGGTGTTATCGCTCTCACTCTCTCATACTGGTCACTAGAAGTTCAACATGGCACCTCATGGCCTGGGCTATAAGAAGATTGCCAAGACCCTGAAACTGAGCTGCAGCACGGTGGTCAAGACCATACAGCGGTTTAACAGGACAGGTTCCACTCAGAACAGGCCTCGCCATGGTCAACCAATGAAGTTGAGTGTACATGCTCAGTGTCATATGCAGAGGTTGTCTTTGGGAAATAGACGTATGAGTGCTGCCATCATTCCTGAGGTTGAAGGGGTGAGGGGTCAGCTTGACAATGCTCAGACCATACGCCGCACACTGCATCAAATTGGTCTGCATGGCTGTATCATGGTGGTGGCAAATGTTTTGTAGCTTGTTTTTCCTATGACAAGCATAGGGCAGCCCATTGTTTTCAATTGGCTGTGCTATATGTGGCTTATAGGACATTTTGGCATTTTGTGGGTTGCGTGTTTTTGCAGCATTTGCCACTTGGTTTTTTCACATGACAAAATGTGTGTTTGCTTCTGTGTTTGGTGTGCTGTTAACAATTAATGGCACTGAAAGGGCAACTAGTAATTTTAGGTCTATATACATGACCATACACTATACAATCTGATTGTACAATCTCCTTTAGATCTATCAAATTTATATAATAGGAGGAAACACCTATCTAGCCAATCACTCTATATCCAATTAGGCAGGCCCTTGAACTAAATAATTGATGGCAGATCTAAGGAAAATTGTACAATCAGATTGTATAGTGTATGGCCATCTTTATACACCTAAAATTACTAGTTGCCCTTTTAGTGCCATAAATTGTTAACAGCACACCAAATACAGAAGCAAACACACATTTTGCCATGGGAAAAAAGAAGTGCCAAATGCTGCAAAACGCACAGAAAAAAACACGCAACCCACAAAACGCCAAAATGTCCTATAAGTCACATGTAGTGCAGCCAATTGAAATCAACGGGCTGCCCTATGCGCGTCACAGGAAAAACGAGACACAAAACGTTCGCTCCCACTATACTATGCTAGATGTGAATGGGGCCTGAAAGTGAAATTGGTGCGGTAACATAAGAACAATGAGGCTCCATTCACATCTGTGTGTTTCCCTGCATTTCAGAAATGCGCTGCACCAAAAATTGCAGGAAAAAATGCACCAATCTCTGCTCTTAAAAAAAAGTTCTGAAGTTTCTTTGAGGCGATTACTGCATTGCTGCCCTATGTGTGATGAGTGAAAATGTCCCAAAACGCCTCCCCATCTCGCTAAAAAAAAACAAAAATGTATGTGGGAATGCAAGTTTCCGCTATGCAGAATTGTGAACCGGGCTTGACAGCTGAGTGTTTCTGTCCACTCCCTCCTAATACTTGTATAAAGATGGCCATACACTATGCAATATGATTGTATATTATGTATTTAGTGAGAAGGGTGATCGCTGACGTGCAGCTGGGAGTGGGTGTGTAGGTAGGAGCAGGGGCGTAATGATAGGCGTTGCAGGGGTTGCAATTGCAACCGGGCCCCATGGTCCAGGGGGCCCATGTGCCTCCCTTGTACACCTGAATAGGAGGGATGGCGGGGGTGGCATTTAGAGGACCCAATCTCCTCCATTTTCCTCTATCCAGTTTACTTGTCTTCTGCTGTTCCCAGGGCCCCTGTGTGCTTCCCTGGTCCCCCTGGGGCCTGCTGCAAAACTTGTGAAAGGGCCCCACTGCAGTACCGTAATAAAGGGACCCACGATAGGAGTAAAGGGCCCCAGGATGAGTGGGAAGAGGGAAGGGCCCTGGCCAGGGGTCAGGGGGCCCTTCATAATTTCTTGCACCGGGGCCCTGAAGGTTCTAGTTACGCCTCTGGGTAGGAGGGTGGATGATGCAGGCTGTGTGCTAATGAGGTCAGCTGGTCAACTCCTTCCTGTGTCATGACCTGCAGTCTGCCCAAGGAGTAAGGGAGAAGCAATAGATATGTTTGGAAACATGGGTGGAGGACAGTAAGATAAGTGTCTGTAGATTTTATGGAAAGCGTTGATATTTTTGCAAGAAAAGTACATGAATGCTATATTGGTACATAGGGGAGCTGGAATTTAAAAACAACAAAAAAAAAGTGAACTTATCCTTTACCTCATTCATGTCTAAGAGTAAAACAAATCTTAATACCTAAGCACAATTTTGCAACTTTGACATGGGTTGGTAAAACCATACATATCATCACATCTACTTTGTGTATCCAGGTAGATTATACCTTGTTTTTTTCAGGACAAATTGGGCTTCTTTGGTGGTAAATGGTAATAGATGTCACCTGATTTTTTTTTATTATTATCAAAGGAAAACTGGCCCAAAATAGATTTTTTTTTCTTGTTAATAACCTATCACCATAAAATCTACAGAAAAAGAAATGCTCCTGCACCACCCTGAATGTGCCTAATCTCATCTGATCTAGGTCTGATCATCTGAAGCTAAGCAGGGTTGGGCCTGGTTAGTACTTGGCATTGCTGGTAAGATATTGGTGATTCATAGGGTTGTTTTTCATTACTATGTGATTTTGTCATTTTAGTTTTGGGTTTATGAGTGCTGCACTTGTTCTATACCTATATCTGTTGTGCTGAGTATCAAGACATAGAGTCAGCAGCTAATATATGCATAGATTCAAATACCTGAGCACAGCTATTTCACTTTTACTTTTAATGCCTAGATTTTATTTGATCTGGTAGGTTGATACTTGACATTGAATGTTGCTGCTGGGCTTACTGTCAATTGGTATTCCTATGAATTGGGTTACGATGATGCAGTGGTGGGGCAGGCAAAGACATAGTTTTGTGTTCAAAAAGACAGGGACATCAAATAATTCTTGACATTTCATTTAGAAAATCAGATAACTTTCAAATTGGAAGACTTGTCTTTCAGCTTTTCCTTAGTAGCGGCGTTGCATTTTTTTTGCCTTCTAGTCCTCTATGCCTCCTTTCTTCTCATACATCACATAAAAAAATTCCAGAACACCTAAATGTTAGGTCACCTTTTTTGTCATTTAATACCCCTTGTTTTCATATCTGTTCCTTTTATTACTGTTTGCCATCATATTAAAGTTTAATGAAGTACGATATCGTCCTTACAGGTGACATCTGGTTGTTGAACAAGGACTCATAACTACTGATCCCTTCTTTTGTTCAATACAAGACTTTATTATATATTCTGCATCCTCACTCATAGTTTGCCTTTTGTACCTGGACCTGAAAATGTATTAGCCAGATTGGGGGATGAATGACAGATAAGGTGTAATGTGCAAATGAGAAGTGAAAGGCCTTAAACTTTATTTGAATGTTAATATGTACTGAAAGATTGCTTTCACCTTCACAAATCCTATTCACTGATACAAAACTAACATTTTCTCCATGAGTGTGTAATGGACACAGAAGAAAGTTACTGCAAAGTAAATTATTAACTGTTTACCAATCTTGTACAGTGCACTGATTGCAACAGAAATGGGAAGGGGATACACAACCTGCTGTTCTTGCAGTTAAAAGGTGACAGTTCGCTGGTACTGTTAAGAGCCAGAGCACCCAAGTGCATGCATTGGTCTGGGAGGCAGTTGCTACTGACTGGTGACTCATCCAGTTGGCACTGCTATGCGCCCCAATCTAGGTGCAAGCACTCCTTGGTAGAGTTAGGCGAACGGTTCTGGCCGAGCAAAAGTTTGGCCCGAACATTGCCTGTTCAGCGAACACCCGAATTTGCGGGGCGATCAGTGGGATGTTTGCCCAAAGCTTTGCCCAATCAGGGCATAGTGACTAGCTGGCTGTTAAGGAGTGGGCCATGAAGCTGGTAGCAGCGTCCTTAACCACTTGCTGGCCGTATTGCATGGATACGGCAAAGTGGCTCCGCTGCGCAGATCGCCATCTATAAACGGTGGTCTGCAATGTCGCAGTCACGATAAAAATTGCAGATCGCCGCCAATACTAGTAAAAAAAGTAAAAACGCCATAAATTAATTCTTATGGTTTGTAAATGCGGCAACTTTTGCACAAACCTATTAATAAACGCGTATTGCGATTATTTTTTTTTTTTTTTTTAACAAAAATATGTAGAAGTATACATTTTGGCCTAAACTGATGAATAAATTTGTTTTTTTAGATTATTTTTTTGGATATGTATTATAGCAAAAAGTAAAAAATATATATACTTTTTCAAGATTGTCGCTCTTTTTTTGTTTATAGTGCAAAAAATAAAAAACGCTTAGGTGATCAAATACCACCAAAAGAAAGCTCTATTTGTGGGGGAAAAAGGGCGTCAATTGTGTTTGGGTACAGCGTCGCACAACCGCGTAATTGTCAGTTAAAGCAACGCAGTGCCGAATCACAAAAAGTGCTCTGGTCAGGAAGGGGATAAATCCTTCCGGGGCTGAAGTGGTTAATAATGGATGAGTCATTGGGATGAGTCCCCACTGACAGCTGAATGAAAAAAAAAACATTTGCTGGCAATAGAAAAATATGAAAAAAAAGCGTGGGGGTCCCCCCAATCCATACCAGACCCTTTGAGTCTTGATGGATTTTAACCACTTCCTTACTGGGCACTTAAACCCCCCTCCTGCCCAGACCAATTTTTGGCTTTCAGCGCTGTCGCATTTTGAATGAGAATTGCGCGTTCATGCGACGTTGTACCCAAACTAAATTTATATAATTTTTTTTCCTCCACAAATAGAGTTTTTTTTTGGTGGTATTTGATCCCCTCTGGGTCAATTCTGATCGCCGCTATAAACAAACAAAGAGCGATGATTTTGAAAAAACCCAATATTTTTTCCTTTTTGCTATAATAAATATCCAAAAAAAAAAAATTAAAAAATAAAAATGATTCAACAGTTTTGGCCGATATGTATTCTTCTACATATTTTTGGTAAAAAAAAATCGCAATCGGCGTATATTGATTGGTTTGCGCAAAAGTTATCGCGTCTACAAACTATGGGAATTGATTTATGGCGTTTTTATTATTATTTTTTTTTTTTACTAGTAATGGCGGCGATCTGCGATTTTTATCGGGACTGCGATATTGCAGCAGAAATGTCGGACATTTTTGACACTTTTTTGGGACCAATGACATTTATACAGCGATCAGAAATTTAAATGTCCACTGATTACTGTATAAATGTCATTGGCAGTGAAGGGGTTAACCTGCAGGGGGCAGTGAAGGGGCTAACTATGTTCCCTGGCTGTGTTCTAACTGTGGGGGGGCGGGGCTGGTTGGGACATAACAGATCTAACTGATCCCAGTGACAGGGATCAGTAGATCTGGTATGTCCCCTTCAACAGAACGGAGAACCGCCGTGTTTACAACGTTCCCCGTTCTGCAGGTCTGACAGGGGATCGCGGGTCTCGGGCAGACATCTAGTCCGCCCGACCCGCGGGCACGGCCACGCAGCGTGCGCACATGGCCAGGACTTCCATGGACGTCCACCCGGCATTTCAGATCCGCGCTGGAGCCGTACTTTGGCTATAGCGTGGATCTGGACGGGTTAAGGGTAACCACATGCCAAAATGAAAAAAAACGACATGGGGTCCCCCCCCATAATCCATACCAGATCCTTATCTGAGCATGCACCCCAAAGCACCTTCCCCACATCCCAGGGCTGTGGTTGTGGGGGTCTGCAGGCAGGGGGCATCTCGGAATCTGGAAGGGGGCCCCCAGATCCCACCCCTCCCTATGTGAATGAGTATGGTGTACATAGTACCCCTACCCATTCACCAAAAAAGTGTCAAAAAGAAATAAAAACACATACAGTTTTTGACAATGTTTAGATTTAGATCCATCACCAATCACAACGCCGCCGCCACCGTCAGACCCCAAATGTTTTTTAAAAATTAACAACACTCCCCCCCCCGCAACAAAGGCTAACCGGCATCTGCCTGCTCCGCCGTTTAACCGTTCTTATACAGGTAAGTGGCGGGGCCACCTTGTGATGTCTTTTTTTTTTTTTTAATATCTACTCCTTGGCTGTGCTAATAGGCAACCATAGTTCAGCATGTTTCAGTTAGTTGTAGACTGGTTTTGAAGTCATGGCTGTATTAACTAGCCATTGCCTAGGGCAACCTGAGAATCTGACATCACAGAGGTACAGTACTTTATCTTTATTTGCGGTTTTCATTTTCAGTTGTCCTCTTTGACCACCTCTGGGCGCTTTTGAATTAATCCAGCAGAAATACTTAAGAATGAGGAGTAACAAGACTCTGTATCTTTGCTTAAATTCAAGCATCATCTCTCTTTGCAATCTAATATTTGATGAACCATATAGTCCAATTGTAGTTCTGCATATAAAACAGAAGGCATGCAATTCCTATCTCTTATAGCGCAGTCTGGTTTTAATTAGAATCATCAAGTAACAAATGGTAAAACACATTGGTGGAGCATTAATGAAAATGCCTTACTGATCACACACACCTAGGGCAGCATAATCTTTTATTACAGCATAAATCATAGGACAACCTTTGACATTTGCAAAAGCGGATTTTTATGATCAAACAGAGCACATTTCCATTGATATGTGTGTCCCTGGATCCAATCTTTTTGACAAACCTGTTCAAACATCCCTTGGATACTATTTTACATTTGCAGCTAATTGTTGATCTGTGCCGTTTACTGGTCACAGAGATTTCTCAGCCAGACCTGTTAACAAATACAGTTTTGCTGGTGTTTAAATTTGTTGTTAGCAAAACAGTGAACCTCCAAGAACACAGCAATGGGATCATTTGCAAGGAAAGCTCTGCAGATGGTGAATTATATAAATTGAGAAAATGCCTGGTAATTAAGAAATTAAATAAACAAATGAGTGTAGCTTGTAGTCACTTTGCAAATGCATTCATTTTAATTACATTTCTGAAGTATGTAAAGCAATTAGCTTAGAAAAGGTGGCTGCTTACCAGGACGTTGGGTAAGTATCGCTCACATTGCTACAATACTTAATACATTACAAATTTTCCTTTATTTTTAGTTTGAAAACAAACTGAATATAATCTAAAGCTAATAATTTATCAACTATCCAGAAATGATGTTACTTAATTAGATGCAGTAAAACACAAGACTTCACAGACAATGCTATGAGGGATATATCAATACATAGGCACAGTGCTCTGTGCATGTCTAGGAATAGGGGTATTGTATAGAAGGAATGTAATGCCAGCCATGAATGGTTAGAACCATGTATGGGCACACTGAATGTACCCAAGTTGATTGATCGCTCAATTTGGGAACAACCAGCCTGCCAGATTTAACATGTAATTATTGCTAGTAGCTGTTATAGCCACTAGCAATAATCACTGTGTTCTCCTGGTGGGGGTGACTTCCCCATCCCACCGGGAGAACACAATGGCTTCATGGGATGGATTCCCCTATCAACACTGTCTGTGTTGATGGGGGAATTGAGCTAATTTCTTTCCTGGAACAGGAGGGAGTTTCCAGGAGAGCTGAAGAGGGACTCGAGAAGAGGAGGATCTGGGCTGCTCTGTGCAAATCCACTGCACAGAGGAGGTAAGTTTAACATGTTTGTTATTTTTAAAAAACAAGACTTTACAATCACTTTAAACTCCCCAGTGTATGTGACTTATAAAAATTTGCTGCCTAATACTTTATTCCCGAGATACCCGCTGGTCTCCTCCTCTCCTTGTCCCAGCTGACGTCAGTGGGGGATACCCAGCACCTCCCCAGCAGCTATCTGATCGGGAGATAAGACCAGCGGGCAGTCACATGAGCGCCGAGCGGCGCTTGGAAATAAGGTATTAGGCAGCATGTTTTTATAAATCACTTACACTGGGGATCTTAATGTTATCTAACAGAGGTAACTATAGAAGGATAAACATTGGCTTAACAACCGCTTTAATATAAATTAATGAAAGCAGCTGTAACAGTACATGAAGATCTAGAGGCATGGGCCTTTGTTAGTACAAAGGCATAAGGGAGGGCTGGCAGCCTTAGGCCTGGGGGTACAAGTCTAGTCAAGTGGCCCATTGAACCACCAAATCAGCTCACCATCCATGCCCACTTGGTTTTACAATGGATATTGATGTTATGAAGCAAGAAAAATATGATACAATGTGGTAGCATAATTTAATGTTAATAGCAACAAAGGAAGTTTAACAAAAATAATGCAGCTCATCAGTGCCCACCAATGCAGCCTTACCAGTGCCTATCAGCTTAGCCTCATAGTGTCCATCAATGCAGCCTCACCATTGCCTATCACATTCAACCTGATCAGTGCCCATCAATGAAGGCTCGCCAGTGCCCATCAGCACAGCCTGATCAGTGCCAATCATTGCAGCCTGATCAGTGCCCATCAATGCAGCCCGATCATTGCCCATCAATGCAGCCTCGCTAGTGCCCATCAGCACAGCTTGATTAATGCAGTCTGATCAGTGCCCATCAATACAGCCTCACCAGTGCCCATCAATGCAGCCTCACCAGTGTCCATCCAATGCAGCCTGCAATGCAGAGAGAGGAGAGCCAGATTATACAGAGCGGAAATCTCCCGCTTACATGGCACGGCCGCTGTCATATGAAGTCCTGCCTCTTGGACCGGCTCCTATGATAGACATCCCCAGTGTGCTGTCTATTATAGAAGCTGGTCCAGGAGGTAGGACTTAGTAAGCGGGAGATCCCTGCTCTGTGTACTCAGGCAGCCCAATGGGCCCAGCAGGATCCATGGTAGGGCCAGCCCTGGGCGCCCCCCTTTGCCTGCAGTTAGTTGGTGGCTGTGCTCCTGGCCCCTGCTTCTTTCCTCCACAGGAAGAAAAAAGTGTGAGCGAGCAGCGGCCGTCGGCCACTTTGAATGTAAGTTAGGGGGGCCTGGGGGGCAATTGCCACCTTTGCTCCTGGCCCAGCCCTCCCCTGGGCATAAAGTAAATGCTTGTACAAGGTGCTCAGGGAGAAAACTATATGGAATAGCTGTAATGAAAGCAGAAATGGTACATGGAGCATGAACTACACAATCCCAGAACAGCTTCTGATGGACAATTTGGCCCAACTATCCAGTGTACTTCTTGCCAGGTAAGGGATGTGAGCAGTGCTGCTTGTCACATTGAGGGATTCTGGGGCCTGGCCATGAGGCGTACCTCACAGTTTGAGAAGAGCTGTCCTTTAAAAAAGTGTGTATTAGGCTAGCTTCACACCATAGCTTGTGGTGCGCTAATGTGCATTACATTGTGCGTTAATGTACTATGTGTTAGAGAAGCACATTTATTTTGAATTGCCCGCTAAGGCCTCATGTACAGAGGACGTTTTAAAAACGGCAGCGATACAGCAGCGCTAAAAACGTCCGCTTAGCCGCGTTTCTACATAAAGCTGCACGTGACACATGTTTTTATTTTTACCAATAAACTTCACCACAATGGATGTTTATTCAAATGCATGTGCTGTGGTGCATTAAAGGGGTGGGTGTGTTGTTCACTACACTGATGCACATTGGCGGTCCGAAATCAATGTGTATCAAAGAGCATTAAAACAGACAGACACCATGTTCAAACTAAGGGTCCCATTTTTTATTAAATGTATTCATGGTGTTGTTTACCATATGAAATATTCTTTACATGAGTATAATGTTATTTATTCTAGTTTTAAGTTGTAGAAATGGAATAGATGGTGCTTTCTAGTGAACAGCTATCAGCCAGTGAATAGATACACTTATATGTCGTTGTTATTAAGAATCTCAAATTCCTGTCTTAAGGGTCCTTTCACATCAGCGGACTGTTCAGGTCCGCCTGTCAGTTTTTTAGGCGGACCCGAATGGACGCTCCATTGTCCTCTATGGAGCAACGGAAATTAGTGGTGACATGGCCGCTGACATTCAATCCACTCCGATCCGCTAAACACAGACAGATGGAAACCCTATTTTCCATCCGCCTGGCGGATCGGATGAACGTTTTCATCCGATCCCCCATAGAGAAGAGCGGGGCTCTGACAGGTCCATTTCTGACGGAGTGCAGAGACGGTCCTGTCATCCGCCGGCTCAGCGGGGATCAACGGATGGATCCCCGCTGAGCAGCGCAGCCCGTCAAGAGATGGGCCCCGCTCGTGTGAAAGCACCCTAAAGTGAAAATATCTCATTTGTTTTACTTATCTTAATACTAATGCTGCATAGGTGTGCACAGCCTATTGTATTAGGGTGTGCACCCCAAATCTCAAACACATGTGTGTGTTTCTATATCTATAAAGCACAGTAGGGCAATAGTCAGTATCATTAGAGCAGAGATTGGTATTAGTAGTTTATTATTACCTTTTTACAATTTAATTTTTGTTTTATTTTTACCAAATTTTTTTTTTACTATTTTTTTAGGAGCCCCATGGGGGGGGGGGGGGGGCTTTGGTGAACAGACCCCTGATGTCTCACTTTTGGGACAGAGATTTCCCAATCCCTTTCTCTACAGCCAAACAGCAGGGGAAATCTGTACAGCACAGGGTTATTAGGGTGTGCCCTGGCATACCCTGTGTGCATGCCTATGAAATGCTGTTTTGTACCACCATGCTAACTTAAATAAAAGGTTGTAAACAAAAATAAAACAAAAAACGGACACAGGTGTAGATTCTGTCCTAACGTTACATCTATTGCTACCTGGGGTTGCTCCTCTGAAATGCACTTTGTAAGTTGTATATTTCTGGTAAATAATTAATAGTACTTTGTCTGCCAAGATCAGACTGCTGGAGTTATGTGTTCAATGGTGACCACTGTAGATTTGGCTTGTTAACATACTGTAGCTCTAAAGCATGGATTATTGCATTATTTTTCTTGTGTTTTGAGGGGATTTAAATGAGTAATGTGTTGTGCTGCTCCTTAATTAGGTTATTTAGATGTATTGTTTGACTCACAGGGCATTGGATGTGAAAATGTATTAACCATCGATTCACTGATTCATCTGCGGCTTTAGAATCATTGTAGAAGTAGGTCTCTTGTGCCAAATAAGCCAGTCAGCTAGGGTGTTATTAGAGAGTGACCCCCTCTTGGCAGTCAACTATACTATAGCCCTCTTCAAGGCGAACAAAATTCTTGAAACTGCCTTGGATGTTTCAGAATGCTACAGTTATGTCTGAAAAAGCCTTTGAAATGGCATCCCCTAGAAGGGATATGATTCTTCTTTTTTATTATTATTAAAGTAAAAACTAGTTCCAAAGAAATGTACAGTCTGTTTTTTTATATGTACATGAAAAGTGATCATTTATTTAAATACATGTTATCAGTATGTGTTAATATTGGTATAATTCTGTACCGCAATTTCTCACAATGCAAGTCTGAGTCAGTTGAGTAACAACAATGCACTCCCTACTGACAGCTGATTGACAACCTCAGCTCTGTTCCTGTGTGTGGGGGTGGGGTGGGAAGCCTTCCCTCCAATCAGCTCTCAGGGCTCTCCTCACTGATGTAACTTCAGATGTCCACCCCCTGCTTTTCAGAGCTCAGAGGTCCTGTGTAAATTCTGCACTTCTAATGGATTTAGGGGAAAGTCCGCTGTAGATAAACAGATACAACTCATGTAGGAGCATTTGTTTCATCTCTGTGTATCACCTGAGGCCAGTCACTTCACTGGGTATATGTGAGGGTTTACAACCACTTTAACCCCTTGATGTCCACGATATAACCGACAGACGACTACAGCACGGACCTGAATTGCCAGGTGGATGTCTGCCCCTTTGCGCACTCCCCGTGTGCCCTCACAGCCGCCGCTGGCACGTGTTTGCACCCGCCGCACACTGGGTCGGGCGGACTCGATATCCGCAGGCGACCCACAATCACCTAATAGAGAGGCAGAACTGGGAACACCAATGTAAACATGGCGGTTCCCCATTCTGTCAGGGGACATAACAGAGATCTACTGATCCCTGTCATCGGGATCAGTGAGATCTGTTATGTCCCTGCCAGCCCAGCCCTCACACAGTTAGAACATGCCTAGGGAACACATTTAACCCCTTGATCGCCCCCTTAGTGTTAACCCCTTCCCTGCCAGTGACATTTCTACAGTAATCGGTGGCTATTTTTAGCTCTGATCGCTGTATAAATGTCATTAGTCCCAAAAAAGTGTCAAAAATGTCCGATATGTCGGCCGCAATATCGCAGCCCCGATAAAAATCGCAGACTGCCGCCATTACTAGTAAAAAAAAGTAATAGTAATAAAAACGCCATAAATCAATTCCCATAGCTTGTACACAAGATAACTTTTGTGCAACCCAATCAATATACGCTTATTGGGATATTTTTTTTTACCAAAACTATGTAGAAGAATACATATCAGCCTAAACTGATGAATGCATTTGTTTTTTTATATATTTTTTAGGATATTTATTATAACAAAAAGTGAACAAAAATGTTCTTTTTTCTAAATTGTCACTCTTTTTTTGTTTATAGCACAAAAAATAAAAACCGCAGTGGTGATCAAATACCACCAAAAGAAAGCTCTGTTTGTGGGGAAAAAAAGGACACAAATTTTGTTTAGGTACAATGTCGCACGACAGCGTAATTGTAATTCTAATTGCGACATCGCTGAAAGCTGCAAATTGGTCTGGGCAGGAGGGGGGTTTAAGTGCCCAGTAAGAAAGGTGTTAGTTAATCCAATAACAAAAATATGAAGATTGTCAAAATGTGAAAGTCATTAAAATAACTTTATGGTGAACATTACAAAAAAACTCCAAACATGAGGTCATTCTTTCCTTTTAAAGCTGAACTCCAGTCAGACAGCCAACAATGTAATGCTAAAATATATCTAATCTTTAAGTCCCAATAATAGACCAATACAGTCTACTTAAACTAAACACAAACCAACATATCTATTTGACCATTCACAGTTCAGTCTGGAAATAAATATGTAAACTGTTATATTCAGTGATTGGTAGAAACTCCTTTAGCAGCAGTCTCTTTCTGCAAACATGTTTTCAGCTGCAGATTAGACTTGCTCAGGACCAGAGTCACTGCTAGCACTGGGCAAGTGCCCCACATCCCCTGGGGTGCTCCAGGTCTCAAAGAGGGAGGGAGAGATAAATTCTGTACAAAGGCTCAGAGGGAGGTCTAATGGGGGGGGGTCTCTATTAGGAAGAGGAAAAGTCTGCAGTGGGGGGAATTTGGGGTGGTTCTGTAGTAGTAGGAATTTGAAGGGGGGTCTGTACTGGTGGAGATTGATGGGGGAAAACCTGTACTGGGGGAGGGGGGGGGTTATATTTGGTGGAGGGTCTACTATGTACACTGGCTTGTGCATTACTTTTCCTGACCCCTTTGTTACCCACGCCTGACGCCTGAATTCCATGCATTAAGCACCCTAACCCCTGCACTGTGGGTCATGCACTCCTGAAAGTGGAACTCCAGGCAGAGAGATTTTTGCCATGTCTGGTGTGTTAAAAAATGTCTAATTACACTTATGCCATATCTGAATTGCTGCAATGTAGTGTCAATTCATACTTTCGTTCATACTGGATAGTACAGCTTTCACCATACTTTCGGTACTGGATGTACTAGTGTCATTTGTCTTCCTCCTTCTCCTCTTGTTCATTCACAGAATGCTGTGTATTCTTTGAATGGTTCACAGATTACAAGGTGCTCTGCGAATAGACATGGGAAGAGGGGGGCAAATAAATGACATTATTGCTTCTGTATATTAGAACTGCAGTAGGCTAGAAGTGCAGCAATGGCTATACTATCTGACATGAATGAAAGCTTTAATTTGACATTACAGAGCACCAGTACAGACATGGCATAAACTTCAATAGTTGTACATTTTTTATCCAATAGTAATGACAAAACAATTCCCTGCTGAGAGTTCTGTTTGAACCTTGCACCTTGCATTATGTGTGGTATGCACCCCTCCATTTCATGAATTATGCACTCCTGACGTTTGCGCTCTGTGCCTTATGCAGTCCTGACCTCTGTACATTACACAGCTCGGAACCCTCCACTCTTCCCCTTATGCATTCCTGAGTCCTGCACTATACATTATGTTGTACATTTCATACTCCTGACCCCTACACATACGTTATACACTCCTGTCTCCTGTGCTTTGTGCCTTACAAACTCTTGAACACTGTGCTCTGCCTTGCAAACTATTGACACCTGCGCTCTGTACCTTACACAAACCCCTGTGTTCTGTGCATTACACACTCCTGAGCCCTGCACTTTTACCCATACGCACTACTGATATACACTATACAGGCAGTCCCCATGTTACAAACATCCAACTAACAAACAAGGGAGACAACATGAAGTAAGAGGAAATCTACCCATAGGGAGGGAAATTCACTCATGGAAAAAAGGTGTTTTCACTGAAGCTTTATCACCAACCCATAGTTTTCAAAATCCAATTGTCTCAGGGACAGGAAGTGAGGTGAAATCTTCTGAACAGGGGCACAGACAGCAAAACAAACCTTACAGGGGTGTTAACTCTTCCCTATGCTGTCCAAAAAAAGTAAAAAAAAATTTTTTTGGCTAGTGTTGCACTTAAAAAATGTATCTGTTCTGACTTACATACAAATTCAACGTAAGAACAAACCTACAGACCCTATCTTGTTTGTAACCCGGGGACCGCCTGTATATACTATGTTGTATATTATATGTTCCATTTCAAAGCGTTCATCTCAACATTTGCTGGTTGCTATGTAGTCAATGAGTATGTTAATTAAGAACTTCTTCAAAGTAGGCTGTACTGTATTAAATGATTATCCTGGGGTTTGTATATGTCTGTTTCATTTGTGTTGCAGTAATTTAATCATGCAATCACTGTAGCAGATGTGTGCCATGTATACAGTGAATAGATTCATTTTTTTTTAACCAAGCCTCTTTAAAGTGATTGTAAACATCACGTCAACATATTGTAACACCTTTTTTTTTTTAAATAACAAACATGTTATACTTACCTCCTCTGTGCAGTTGGTTTTGCACAGAGTAGCCCTCACCCTCCCCTTCTCGGGTACCTCTTTGCAGCTCCTGGCTCCTCCTCCTATCGAGTGCCCCCTCAGCCAGCAGGTTGCTACAGGGGGCACCCGAGCCAAGTGAGAGCTCCGTGTGTCCATTCATACACAGAGCCCCAACTCGGCCCCGCCTCCTCTCTCCCCTAATTGGCTGACTAACTTTGACAGCCGCGGGAGCCAATGACACCACTGCTGTGTCTCAGCCAATCAGGAGGAGTGTCCTGGATGGCTAAGACACTCGTGGACATCCCTGGAGAGAGAAGGGGCTCAGGTAAGTAATTAGGGGTTCTGGGGAGGCTGCTACACACTGAAGGTTTTTTACCTTAATGTATAGAATGCGTTAAGATAAAAAAAACTTCTGCCTTTATGACTCCTTTAAGCCCCTCTTACTGTTAGTGCTATTTGGGCACACATTGGCACAATATGTACTGTATCATTCCTTTCCTTTGAGTGCCCAAGGGTGGTCTAGATATTTCACAGTCCTGCTCAGAATTTGGATGAAATTTCAACTGTACAACTGTATATATATTACGTGAATTCCTTGTGTAAACACCCTTCTTCGTATCATGCCACAGCACAGTGGCTTAAAGTGGATGTAAAACCTCCATATGCCCAGTGAAGTGAACAGCCTCAGATGATACACAGTGATGACACAAACCTCCCTATACAGGTCTTACATGTATATCTTCTGTCTTCGCTTTGATATACTGTTTAGAAAGTGCACATTCTGTTAGATTTTCCACTTCCTCATTCCTATCTAGGAGGAGTTGATTGCTAGACACTGTGAGACACTGTGAAAAAGATGATTGGAGGAAATGCACACACCCCCTCTACACACATGCAGAGCCATGCCTGTGTTTTGTTTAGCAGCCTGCTAATCTATTTTTAGCAACCTCCTTTATCTCTAAATTCTCTGAATTCTCTGTCCCGACTAACAGAACGAGTGAGAACGTATCAGGCTGATAACAGAGCTACCGAGGAAGAGACAGTTATGGGACATAGCTCTTTTAAGAGAGATAACAAAACACTACAGACAGATATGCCCAGCTCAAATTTTATGAATCGGGTTTACATCCACTTTAATTGTTCTACCTGGCAGCACTAGGGATGTTGGTTCAAATCCCAGCCACAGAACTACGTGCCTGGAGTTTGCTTATGTGGTTTTCCTCCAGGCGCTCTGGTTTCCTCCCACACTCCAAAGACATGCTGGTGGAGTCATTGGCTCCTGTCCGATTGACCTTAATATACTGTATGTATGAATGTGAGTTAGGGACCTTATATTGTAAGCTCCTTGAGTGCTGGGACTGATGTAAAAGTACAATATATGTGTAAAGTGCTGCATAAATTTATAGCGCTATATAGGTACCTGTAATAAATACATTTCTAAATGGCTGCAGTCTGGACTCTGACTTGCCTGATATAGAATACACATTTTTTTCTGTTTTTTTTTTTTTTTTGTTACCATGTGTTCTGGTTGTTATCATGTTGTATCACCCAGCTTCTTCTAAAGCTTACCCCCTTTCTACTCCTTTGGAAGATTTTTCCGCACTTTCTGCCTTACGATGCCCCTTCAAGACATGTTCCTCTTTTACCTCCTGCTCACTGGAATATGTATGAGTGTAATCAGCGATTATGGTTGAAATCAGGTAGCTTGCTGGATTGTAGGATACAACTTGTACCAGGCAGATATTTACAATCTTCATGCCATATAATAACCCCTTGTTGGTTTATGTGCAGAAATGTGTTTATGTGCAGAAACTGCCCCAGAGTAAAAGCGTCTTACCCACCTTGGCTAACAAATTAGATGTGATGGGGATTTCTCTTTTTTTTTCGTTATTTATATTCACTTAAAGGATCATAAAGGGGTAATAGGAAAAGAACCATACTGAGGAATTACATTTTAAGGAGTTACTGTACTTCTATTTATAGCCCTATCCTACGGGTATTATGGAAGGGTGTCTGAGGGGCAAAGTAAAGTAGTGCAACGTTGGAGTTGGGCTTTAAGTGTATTCCTTTTTACCAGCTTGTAATAAGATGATAAAAAATGATTCAAGTATAACTGCATGTTTATGAGTCATTTATATATCTCTCTGTTGCATTTGAAACAGTTAAATATTGCCTTTGAAATGTGATGGTTGATGAAGCAAATTACCTCCTAGGGACAGATTTTCCAGGATACATCAGAATCTACAAAAATAAATGGCAACAAACAACTTCTTCGTCTGATGATATTTTATTATTATTTTATTTATAGGTAAAACAACTAACACACATTAGGGCAGGACTCGACAAAAGCCAGGTCGCAATGGCGCCAGGGTTACACCGCAGGAGCTGGGACGTGGCCCCCCTGCGGGTGCGCAGACTTCGGCAGGCTGGCCAAAGTTGAGGCCGCTCCTTTGTGGCCTGCTGGAGCAAGGCGCTTTCTGCGAATCGGCACCCTCTGGTGGACGGTGCTGTGATGAGCGCGGCTCGCTCTCACTGCCCGCCCACCGTCAACATCATTTTTCCAGTTTGACAGATGGGGTTGAGGCTGCGGGCTTGATCGGTGCCCCCTTCCTTACCACCGCTGTGGACGGGGATTGCCACATCATCAGTGCTGCCTGTCAGTGCCATCTCAGTGCTGCCTGTCAGTGCCGCCTATCAGTGCCCAGGTGAGTAGGTCCAGGTGTGGCTATATAGGGTGGAACCCTCCGTGTGGAAACACGCCTTGGCTCAACTGCCGTATTCAGCCAATATGAAGTAAATGGCTGCACACCAACATAATGAAAGTCCATTCATTAGATGATAAAAAAAGTGTATGACACACATCACAGCTACATCAGCTGATGATATAGGTTGACGCATTTCATACAACTAACTGTGCTTACTCATAACACTGAAATGTGTTTCTGGCATTCCTTAAGTAGGTCAAGACCCCCCCACCAACTTGTATACACAGGTGTGGGTGGATGGTCAGTGAACACGCATTTCATTTGAACTGATCTGCATCAGCTGTTTATCCACTGAAACACATGGAAGTCCATGGAGCAAGGAGATGATTCATAGTTCCATATCGTTATGTTGGTGTGCAGCCATTTTCTTGATATTATCAGTGTCCATCAGTGCCACCTGTCAGTGCCCATCAGTGCCACCTCAGTGCTGCCTTTTGGTGCCCATCAGTGCTGCCCATCAGTGCCACCTCAGTGCTGCCTACCAGTGCCGCATCATCAGTGCCCATTAGTGCAGCCTATCAGCACACACCAGTGAAGGAGAAAGATAACTTATTTGCAAAATCTTATAACAAGCAAAAAAAAAAGTTTTATTTTTTAAATATTCAGTCATCGGGCATGAGCAATTCTTATTGCCTGACAGCCGGGACATGCAGTTCTGGGCGCTGGGCAGCTGATTTAAAAACCTGGCTCCTAACTTTTTCAGCTGGCTCCTAGCATCTAAGAAAATTTGTCAATAGTTACATAGTCAACAAGGTTGAAAAAAGACAACAAATCCTTCACGTCCAACCTATGTGTGTGTTTTTAATGTCAGTAATAAATTGTATACCCCCTCAATGTTGTGGTCCCTTAGGTGTGCATCTAATAGTTTTTTGAAATGATCTATACTCCCAGCAGAGACTACTGCTTGTGGAAGAGAATTCCACATCCTCACTGCTCTTACAGTAAAGAAACCTCTATGCTTTTTAAGGTTAAACTGCCTTTCTTCTATTTTGAGTGAATGGCTGTGTGTCTTTGTGTGCTCCCTTGGGGAATAGTTTTGTCCCTATTCTGGGGTCACCAGTACAGTATTTGTACATTGAAATCATATCCCCTCTCAAGCGTCTCTTCTCCAGAGAGAATATGTTCAGTGCTTGTAATCTTTCCCCATAACTAAGGTCCTCCAATCCCTTAAAGCGGAGTTCCACCCTAAAGTGGAACTTCCGCTGGTTGGATTCCTCCCCCCCTCAGGTGTCACATTTGGCACCTTTCGGGGGGGGGGGGAGAGGACACCTGTCTTTAGACAGGTGTCCTTTTCCACACTTCCGGGAGCTCTGGCCAGCGGACGCGGCCGCTGACGTCAGAAGCCCGGCTCCCTCCTCCTTGCTCGCTCTGCTACTGGCCGCCTGGCCAGTAGCAGAGCGCGGCAGAGCTCGCGCATGCGCGGTAAGGTGCCCGGCGTGAAGCTGTACTGCTTACACGTCCGGGTTCCCTTACCCGCGATGGAGGCGGCTGCACCCGTCCCCCGATCCGAAGATCGGCGGCGGGTGCCGACATCGCTGGACTCCAGGACAGGTAAGTGTCCTAATATTAAAAGTCAGCAGCTACTGTATGTGTAGCTGCTGACTTTTAATTTTTTTTTTTAGCCCGGACCTCCGCTTTAATAAGCTTTGTGGCCCTTCTCTGTACCTTTTCCAATACCAGGACATCCTTCCTGAGGACTGGTGCCCAGAACTGGACGGCATATTCCAGGTGCGGCCTCACCAGAGACTTGTATAGTGGGAGAATTATTAATTTATCCCTGGAGTTGATCCCTTTCTTGATGCATGCCAACAATTTGTTAGCTTTGCTTGCAGCAGCTTGGCATTACATGCCACTGCTGAGCCTGTTCTCTACTAGGACCCCTAGGTCTTTTCCATCCTAGATTCCCCCAGAGGCTCTCCCCCTAGTGAGTAGTTTGCTTTCTTGTTCTTGGTACCCAAATGCATTATCTTACATTTTTCTACGTTAAATCTCATTTGCCACTTGTCTGCCCACCCCATTAATTTATTCAGATCTTCTTGCAAGGTTTCCACATCCTGTGGAGAGTTTATTGCTCTGCTTAGCTTGGTATCATCTGCAAATATTGAGATTGAGCTGTTCACCCCGTCCTCCAAATCGTTTATTAATAAATTGAATAGGATTGGTCCCAGGACAGAACCTTGGGGAACACTACTTTCTACACCAGACTATTCTGAGTACTTCCCATTTATCACCACCCTCTGGACTCGCCCCTGTAGCCAATTTTCAGTCCAGGTGCTCACCCTTTGATCCATGTTAAGGGACCTTAGTTTGTACAGTAAACGTTTATGGGGAACTGTATCAAATACTTTAGCAAAATCCAGGCACACCACGTCTACAGGCCTTCCCTTATCTAGATGGCAGCTCACCTCCTCATAGAAGGTTAATAGATTGGTTTGGCAAGAATGATCCTTCATGAGCCCATGTTGATTACCGCTAATGATACAGTTCTCATTACAATAATCTTGTATATAATCCCTTATTGTTCCCTCCAAGAGCTTGCCAATTAATAATGTTAAGCTAAGTGGTCTGTAGTTCCCAGGGCTATACTGATTAGTGTTCAGTTTTTCAAGCCTATTCCTGATTTTATCCTCAGTTAGCCATGAGGGTGCTTCCTGTGACGTGCCGTGAGGACCAGCATTGTAGTTCTGAGTAATTGAGCCCCCTGTTTCCTTTGTTAATACTGAGGAGCAAAATTAGTTTAACACCTTTGCCATTTCTCCTTCCTTTGCAACCAGATTACCTTCATCATTTTTATGGGGCCAATATAATCTGACCTCCCTCTCTTACTCTATACTTAAAGAATTTCTTGGGATTCTTTTTACTCTCCTCCACTATATGTCTTTCATGTTCTACCTTAGCTGCTCTGATTGCAACTTTGCATTCCTTATTGCGTGTTTTATAAATATGAAAATCTGACAGGGACCCTTCAGCCTTGTATATTTTGAAGGCCTTCTCCTTTGCTTTTATGTGTGCCTTTACGTCGGAGTTAAGCCATCCTGGTCTTTGATTAGCTCTTTTAAATTTATTTCCCGTTGGGATACACTGGCTAATACCTTTGTTTAGTATGTTCTAGAAGCACTCCCATTTTACCTCTGTGTTCATTGGTCCTAGAATTTTATCCCAGCTAACATCTTCCAGCAAGGAGCGTAGTTTATGGAAGTTGGCTCCCTTAAAATTCAGCATCTTTGTATTCCCCTTATGTTTCTTATTTGTCTAATTTATACTGAAACTAATTGTCCTGTGATCGCTATTTCTTAGATTGCCCCTTACCTCCACATCTGTGATCAGGTCTGTGTTGTTAGTGATCAGAAGGTCTAATAATGCTTTTTCTCTTGTTGTCGCATTTACCATTTCACCCATGAAATTGTCCTGCAGGACATTTATGAAATGGCGAGCCTTAGCTGAATGTGCAGTACCTTCCTCCCAGTCAATATCTGGATAATTAAAATCCCCCATTATAAAGAGTTGATTTAGTAAAGTCATGCCTACTGTGCACTTTGCAAGTGCAGTTGTAGTCTGCAAGAGAAATTGCTCCATAGCTTAGTAAATGAGGAGAAGCTCTGTTGACTTCAATCATTCAATCATGTGCAGGCAAAAATTGTGTTTTTTTTCCTTGCATGCAATTGGATATTCTTTGCAGAGTGAAGCTTCACCTCAGTTACTAAACTCTGTAGCAAATTCCCTTGCAGAGTGCAACTGCACTTGCAGGGTACACAGTCTATTTGCCTTTGGTTAATCAACCCCTATTACTAAAAAAAGTATGAAGGAAGAAGCTGTGTGCTGGCATTTTTTTTTGTACATGGAATATGGTCCCTGGAAGAGGGTTGGTTGAAGCCATCCACCATAGGCAGGAGGTGTGGGGCGAAATAGGACATTGAGCTTTGTGTAAGTACATCAGGATGTAGTCAGAGCCAAGAGGTTACAGTCAGTGTTGCTGAAAGACAGGACTTCTCTTCAGTAAAGGTAAACCACCATAGAGGTTTTAGAGACTACTGGGATAAGCACAAATATGTAATATTTAGTGAAAGTACTGTTACATTTTAACTTTTGATTGGTTTATTTGCTCTAAAATCTTGAACAGAATTTCAATTTATTCTTCTGTAGAAAATAATATATAAATCAGCGTGAACCCCACAGAAAAAGTAATTGTTTTTGTTCCTTTATTCCATTCTGCTGTGGTAATGCGCAGCAAGGGAAAGACATTTAGCACTCCCTGCCTACAGAACAACCAGCAGTCAACCACAGGGACCTCCAAACATTTGTAGCATCCATATGGCGGCTACTTCTGTTTGCCCTTGAAGAACAAAAAAAAAATCCAAGAAACTAGAAGCTTTCAGAATGTAAAGTTAAAACCCATGACATCATTCAAACGGGTCCTTAATCAGTAAGGCCCTCCAGTGGCAATGATCTTTTGACAGTTATCTGTAGACCAGCAGTAACCAATTTAGCTCCTGGGGATCGTGATGTTACCACAGAAACTCTGTTCTATGCAAAATGTAAATATAGAGAATTGAAAAGGTCAGTTTATAGTCAAGTTATATAGCTGAATATTGCTTTATAGCAGAACTTTACTCAAAAGGGAAAGTGACACTTGTTTGGTTCCCCCCTCCTCTTTAACAATTGGTATTTTTTAAAGGGGGGGGGGGGAGTGGGTACCTGGGGAGTGGATATCTGACAGGTACCCGCTCACCCTTCCGGTCAGATCACCGTGGAAAGTTTGATCCCCCCTTCCCTCTCAGAAGACTGGGGGACCATTCAGAAAGAACAGGGCAGCTTGCACATGCGCAGTGGGAAGTCTTCTGTAAAGCCGCAAGGCTTCATTGCTGGTTTCCCTTCCTTAAGATGCTGGCGCCTGGACCCCAAGCCCATTAGAGAACTGGCTCGGATGAGGACAGCACTGAATCCCTGGTCAGGTAAGTGTCCTTATATTAAAAGCTACAGTATTTGTAGCTGCTGACTTTTCAGTTTTTGAGGGGAAGACTGGAGCTCCTCTTTAAGTATTTGGTATATACATATTTACATTCTGGCATCCGAATGTATTGTTTATACAGTCTTATAGCTACTTCCGTAATTTACCTGTGTAATAATTAGGTATTGCAGACAACTAAAATTAGCCTGGGAACTTTTAATGCAAGAATTGATAAACATCGATAAGGCCAGATTGTCTACTTAATTTACCTCAGCTGAATTCTGTGCAATTAACGCTAATTGGATTTCAGACTCCTACTTGTGTGGGGATGAGGCTGCCTCCTGAATTAATGGATTGTCTTCTTTCTGTACCAACTACAAGAGATACAGCAAGTAGCCTGCTGTGGGTGTGGCTGTAAATATGTATCTTGTGTTAACAAATTGGAACAGAAAATAAGTTTCTAGATTACCAATAAAAGCCTTGATGGAAACTTACTTGAGCAGATAGGCATTTTAAAATTTGACTGTACTGTACATTTAAAGCAATCCTGTGGCCAGACTATAGATATTTAAATATTAACATTTTCTTAACAAGCAGAAACACACGCTCTCACTGTGGAGCAATGTGGAGCTGCAGCCACTGTGGAGCAATTCATCCTCAAACTTAGCAGCAGAAGTGCCAAAGTCATTGTGTCATACATGTTTACCATAGAAATTGAAAGTCTGGAATGCTACCAAGTCACTGCTGGTATGGGGGAATAGGGGGATCTAAACTCCTGTGAACCTTTAGCATGAAATGCTCTACAGTGCCTACAGCTACAGAACTTATTAAGAATGTGCAATTCTTTGAATGTCTGGCCTCAGGTTCACTTTAGGTCTGAAGCAGGTCTTCGAATAAGCGGATGGAACAGTCCGGGTGATATATCGAAACCAGATTGGTCAGGTAGCTTGGGGCAGAGTTGTAAATGGCTTTTTTGTTGTTGTTAGTATGCTGGATTTTATTCGCTGGGTAGAAGGCGAGAGATAACAAGGGAGTGAATGAGTTGCTTAGTGGTTTCTTTGGTTAGAAAGGGGCATATTTTGGAGATGTTATGGAGGTGAAGTCTACAAGCTTTGGAAAGTGATTAGATTTGGGGCTGAAAGGACAAGTCAGAGTCTAGGACTACACCTAGTACCCTGGCATGAGGGGAGGGACTTATCATTGTATTATTGATCGTGATGAAGTCAGGGAAGGGGGCATGGGCAGGATATTAGGAGCTCAGTTTTAGAAAGATTGAGTTTGAAAAAGTGGTGTGACATCCATGTTGATATGTCAGTTAATAAGTTAGTAATGCAAGAGAGACTGAAGGGGTGAGATGGGAAATAGAGCAATATATTTGGGTGTCATCAGCATAGAGCTGGGATTGGAAGCCGTGGGAGTTCATCAAAAGGAGGTGGTGTAGATGGAGAAGAGAAGGGGTCTGAAGACAGAACCTTGGGGACCCCAACAGAAATAGAAAGTGGAGGAGAGGAGACAGAGTTGTAGGCGACACTGAAGAAATGTTTTGATAGGTAGGATGGGAACCAGGAAAGAGTATTGGGGGCCAAGGATGTTGAGTTTATTGAGGAGGAGCGGGTGGTCAACAGTATCAAAGGCAGCAGGGAGGTCGAGTAGTATTAGTATGGAGTAGTGACCTGACCATTGTTTTAGCAGTTAGTAAATAATGAGTTTTTGTAAGGCAATTTCTGTGGTGTGTTGTGAGCAAAAACCAGACTTTAACCACTTAAAGTAGAATTATGGGCAAAACTTTTTTTGCCTTTAGTTATACTTTAAGGACAGAGCCTCTTTTTGAGATTTGGTGTTTACAAGTTAAAATCATTTTTTTTGCTAGAAAATGACTTAGAACCCCCAAACATAATATATTTTTTTCGAACACCCTAGTGCAGGGTTTCTCAACCAGGGTTCTGTGGAACCCTAGGGTTCCTCCAGAGGTTGCAGGGAGGTTCCTTCAATTTCTACCTCTCAGATAAATTCCCAATGACATCATTAGTCTTTTTAGATATCTGTAAGGGGGTAATTCTTCCCAATGACCACAAGTGTAAGGAGCATTCTTCCCATTGACCATCACACTAATGTATCCTGAGTTGTAGATTTTTAATTTTTAGCAGGGGTTCCCCGAGACCGGAGAATTATTTCAAGGGTTCCTCCGTGTTAAAAAGGTTGAGAAAGGTTGCCCTATAGAATAAAATGGCGGTTGTTGCAATACTTTATATCACACCGTATTTGAACTGCTTGTGGCTTCCTCCATAAGCTGATTTAAAGGGAGACCGGGCAGGGAAATATTCATCAATTGATCAGTTAGGAACTGATAAGAGACATTTGAATGGAAGGGGACACAGGCCAAAGTCATAAAAGATAAGGCATCATTCACATTAGTGCTACTTTTCATGCGTGTTTGGAAACATAAAGTCGCATGACAAGTCACAGCCCATTGATTTCAATAGTACCCATTCTGATCTATGCAACTTAAAGTTGCAGCAACTTTAAAAACTTATTCTGCACTACTGTGATGCGACTTTGATGCTACTTGAGTGCCAGAGAGTGTAACGTTGCATCAAAGTCACACTCCAGAGTCGGAGTTGCACTAGTGTGAATGGAGCCTAATTGATTCTTTGAATACAAAAGGCAAAAGATGGTGAGCATCAATCACCAAAAATATAGTGAAGTTTTAAAGGATCTTAAATCATTTACCATAATGATCAGTGATAAGTATCAATGCATAGCATGAAGATTGTTAAACATGAATTTTCGAGCAGCATTTTCCATGATTGCAAAGTGTCAGTACATAGCATGGAGATTGTTAAACATGAATTTTCAAGCAGCATTTACCATAATCATTGCAAATTGTCAGTACATAGCATGGAGATGATTGAACATGGATTTTAAAGCAGCATTTACCTGTGAAAGAGCCGAGAAGACATGATGAGAGAGTGACAAAAGCTGTGTTCTTGTTTTACTTAAAGTGTTACTAAACCCAGTAATATAAAAATAGTTCATCTGCCCACCCACAGTGCCCACAGCTTATATAGATAGTAATTGCTGTGCTAGGTATAAACATTAACAGATGTCAGCAGCCAGCACAATACTGATAAACGTCCACAATAAAAATGAATAATTAAAAGTGGTGCAGCACTAATACTATTAAAAATAGTCCAAGGATGATAGTAAATTCTTCTAAACAGCGTGAGTCATAGAGAGGAGGACCCGTCACCAGCACCCTCACCAGCAGGTCTCTTACCGACTCCAAATGACCCCCGTAACAGAGGTCTTAACCTCCCAAGGAGGAGCTTAGGACGTGACGCAGGAGCCTGGACGGAAATGTGGCGGCCATCTTGTGGTGGCGAACGCTGGAAATTCCCATGATCATACATGTGCCTTGCCTTTACTGTTTTGATGTGAGTTCATTACCTTTTATACAATAAATTTAATTAGATGCACCAGGAGAGTTTTTCTATACCTTACATGGTGACTGTGCTGAGGATGTAGTGAACCTGGTGGTGCAGTGAGCGGAACACTGCAGTAGTATAACATCTCCACTGGACTATTATCTTGCCTGATCAGCTTCCTGGTGGGAGTCTGTCCCTGGTGGAAGCCTGTTTGGGATTTGGAAGGCTTACTGGACCTCTGTTACGGGGGTCATTTGGAGTCGGTCAGAGACAGTGTGTGAGGGTGCTGGTGACGGGTCCTTCATCTCTATGACTCACGCTGTTTAGAAGAATTTACTATCATCCTTGGGCTGCACCATCTTTAATTACCCACAGCTTTTATATCTTCTTTTTACATGAAAATACTGCCACTATATACCTTTTTGGCTGATCTGTATACCACGGTTACATGATAAACTGCAGGGTCCGCCCAGTGCTCAGTTTTCAGGTAGGAGGAGATTTCCACTACAGCTTGCATACACGCCCACATGTGTGATGTCAATATCATGTGACCTGGCTAACTCTGAGAAAAAGGAAATGTTCTCTCCAGCAATAGAGGCCAAACTGAGCATGTGCAGGAGGACTACCCTTACTGTGTATTATATGGCCTTGCCTAGAGTGACCGCACAGGAGGGAAGGATCTGTCCATATAGGATCAAAGAGACTTTTTACATAATGCAGAGGGTTAACCCCTTAGTTCCACAGTGAGTATAACAAGCATGCTATCCTGCATATACAGACTGATTTTACTAATGCAAAAAAGCTCTTATGCAAATAAGCATAAGTTATTTACAATATACGCAAATGCTTGTAAGGAGTCGTGGTTGTCTTTAACGACTAAATCTATTATAAAACTAAAACTATTATATTCCTGTGCTGTTTGAGTATATGTATAATTTACATTTCTTTTTACAGAACCTTATTTTAATCTTCAGTATTTTCAGATGCTTTTTGTCAATGTCTTATTATGGACTGCAGTTCTGTACTAGCCATTGTGCTCTATTACCATATAGATGATGACTTTGAGAGAAAGGCTTGCATGCAGAAAACACTTAACAATCAATACATACCATCTTAGTATAGAATATTATCGGGAAATTAATTAAATCATCAACTCATGTTGCTCATTGTTAATAACAGTAGTCCCTGTGGATGGTGCTTTTTCACTCAAGCAAAGGTAGTCATTAATGACTCAGAGGCATGCAAAAGCTATTTTTCAGGAGCGTTACTGTATCTAATTTTTTTTTAAGGGTGCTTCATAACTGAAAATGCAATGTAGAAAAACACAGACAACACCGCAAAATACTCACAGGCTGAGCTGTCCCAGAACCATAAAACTCACATTTTTGGAAAAAGTATCCAGTTGTAAGGATCTGTGTATTATTTAGTATTCAGAGCGTATCGAGATGTGGCAGACAGATTGGATGCTCATAGGAATTCTGTTTTATTATCGCTCTACTTTACCTTGTGTTATATTGTCTTCATTAAACCTGGCTGTTAATTCTCACATCGATAAATTCACCGTTTGTTTACACCCCAAATCTAAACTGAAATTGTTGAGAGATTAAGATGTCGACATGAAAATGTAATCTACTATAGAACCTATTGCTATTTTTTTTACTTTGTCCATTAATGTATTACAAAACAGTACATGCACATAATTATACTTGTATCAATTATATCATTGCTGAGCTGACTTGAAAGAATTTGAAAATACTGAAAGTGAAAAGAACATTTTGTCACTGAAATGTATCATTTAAAAAGTTTAAACATACTTTGTATTTTCATTTTAATTGAGCATGAGTTATGCAGAGATTTTTACAAGGGAAACTCTAATTTAGTTAAAGCAGTATTAAACCCAAAATGTATTTTATTGCAGCTAACTAATCATTAGACATGGTGGCTGCTTTTTTTTTTCTTTTTTTTAGGCCTTTTTTCCTTCTGTTTTCACTTGGTGATCTGGCCAATAATACACCTCATGTATTGGAATACCCTTACTCAGTATGAAGGAGCAGAGGGGGCACAGCAGACAGCAGCATTATCAGTCTGGGGGGAAGGGAGTGCTAAATGTACTAGCAAATTTAAATACAGAAAACAGTTTTTTCCATTTTAAGATAAAGGTTTTACATGAATAAATAAAAGCTTATCATTGTAAGGGCCCGTGCCAGTGGTAAATGGTTTGTCTTCTCCCTGTAAACTGATACAGTACTGTGCTAAAGTTTTGGGCAGGTGTGAAGAAATGCTGTAAAATAAGAATGCTTTCAAAAATATATATTTTAATAGCTTATTTTTTTATCAATTTACAAAATGCAAACTTAAGAAAAATCGAAATCATATCAATATCTGGTGTGACTACCCTTTGGCTTCAATTATAACAAGCAGGTGCTAATGATCATCAATTTCATATGTAGGTTGAAACAGTCATAAACAGAAACAGCTGTGTAGGAATTTTAAAACTGGGTGAGGAAAAGCCAAACTCTCCTACTAAAGTGAAAGACAGTTTCATGTCACAGGTCATACACCATGGCAATACTAAGCACAGCAACAAGACGCATGGTAGTTATACTGTATCAGGAAGGTCTCTCCCAGGCAAAGATTTCAAAGCAGACTGGGGTTTCAAGCTCTTTTGAAGAAACACAAAGAAACAGGCAATGTTGAGGACAGCAGTCACAGTGATCAGCCAAGGAAACGTAATGCAGCAGATGAAAGCCATGTCATGCTTACTTCCTTTTGACATTGGAAGATATCCAGCAGTGCCATCAGGACAGAATTGGTGGAAACCAGTGGGACCTAGGTACACCCATCTACTGTCCGGAGAAGTCTGGACAGAAGTGATCTTCATGGATGAATGGCAAAAAGCCATACCTTTGACTTGGAAACATTGGAGGTGCTCTGGACCGATAGGTCAAAATTTGAAATATTTGGCTCTTGCAAGAGACAGCTTGTTCGCCAAAGGGCTGGAAAGCGGTGCAATAACGAGTGGTTCCAGGCAACAGAGAAGCATGGTGGAGGTTCCTTGCTAGTTTGGGGCTGCATTTCTGCAAATGAAGTTGGAGATTTGGTCAGGACCAACGGTGTCCTCAATGCTGAGAAATACAGGCAGACACTTATCCATCATGCTATACCATCAGGAAGGCATGTAATTGGCCCCAAATTTATTTTGCAGCAGGACAACGTTCCCAAACATACAGTCAATGGGATTAAGAACTATTTTTCAGTGTAAAGAAGAACAAGTCCTGGAAGTAATGATTAGGCCACCACAGAGCCCTGAGAGAGAGCCCAGAGAGCCCTGATCTCAACATCATGGAGTCTGTCTGGGATTACAGGCAGAAGGATTTGAGGCAGCCTACATCCACAGAAGATCTGTGGTTAGTTTTCCAAGATGTATGGAACAACCTACCTGCTGAGTTCCTTCAAAAGCTGTGTAATTGAAAGAATGAATGCTGTCGTAAAGGCAAAGGGTGTTCACACCAAATATTGATGTAATGTGGATTTCTCTTCTGTTCATTTACTTTCCATTTTGTTAATTGATAAAATAAACTATTAACACTTTCATTTTTTAAAGCATTCTCAATTTACAACATTTTTTTCACAACAGCCCAAAATGTTTGCACAATAGCATAGGTCTAGAAAGAGAATAACACTGCTCAGATGCAAAGTGACATACTTGATTTTTTTTCTTTTTTGTTTCTATTTTATTAACTATTAATACTTAACCACTTCAAGAAGTTTCTTGGGTTCGATGTTTAAGAGTTAAAACCAATTTTATTTGCTATAAAATTACTTAGAACCCCCAAACATTTTATTATTTTTTTCTAACACCCTAGAGAATAAAATGGCGGTCGTTGCAAAACATGTTCAACTGTATTTGCGCAGCGGTCTTACAAGCGCAATTTTTTTTTGAAAAAAATCAGTTTTTTGAGTTAAAAAATAAGACAGCAGTAAAGTTAGGCCAATTTTTTCCATATTGTGAAAGATAATGTTACGCCGAGTAAAATGATACCCAACATGTCATGCTTCAAAATTGCATCTGCTCGCGAAATGGCGACAAACTTTGCAACTTAAAAATCTCCATTGGCGACGTTTAATAAATTCTACAGGCTAGCAGTTTTGAGTTACAGAGGAGGTCTAGTGCTAAAATTACTGCTCTCGCACTAACGATCGCAGTGTTAACTCACATGTGTGGTTTGAACACCGGTTTCATATGTGGGCGGGACTTACATATGCGTTCGCTTCTGTGCGTGAGCTCGCGGGGACGGGGCGCTTTACGATTTATTTTTTTAATTATTTATTTTACTTTTTATTTTTACACTGTTCTTTTTTTTTTTAAATTGATCACTTTTATTCCTATTACAAGAAATGTAAACATTCCTTGTAATAGAAAAAAGCATGCCAGGACCTCTTAAATATGAGATCTGGGGTCAAAAAGACCTCAGATCTCATATTTGCAGTAAAATACAAAAAAAAATAATAATAATAATTTGAAAAAAATGATAGGTAAAAAAAAAAATGGGCCCCTTTGCGCGCTCCCCGCACACACTCACAGCCTGCGACCTGCCGATCACCTGTAACAGCTGCAGAACAGGGAACGGCCGATGTAAACACGGCGGTTCTACGGTCTGTGAAGGGGGACATAGCAGATCTACTGATCCCTGTCACTGGGATCAGTTAGATCTGTTATGTCCCGACCAGCCCCCGCCCCCACACAGTTAGAATACCTGCAGGGAACACAATTAACCCCTTCACTGCCCCCTTAGTTTTAACCCAGTGGACATTTACATTTCTGATCGCTGTATAAATGTCATTGGTCCCAAAAAAGTGTCAAAAATGTCCAACATGTCCGCTGCAATATTGCAGTCCCAATAAAAATCGCAGATCGTCGCCATTACTAGTAAAAAAAAAAATAGTAAAAATGCCATAAATCAATTCCCATAATTTGTAGATGCGATAACTTTTGCGCAAACCAATCAATATACACCAATTGCGATTTTTTTTACCAAAAATATGTAGAAGAATGCATATTGGCCAAAACTGATGAATAATTTTCTTTTTTATATTTTTTGGATATTTATTATAGCAAAAAGTAAAAAAATATTGTTCTTTTTTCAAAATCGTTGCTCTTTGTTTATAGCGCAAAAAATAAAAACCGCAGAGGTGATCAAATACCACCAAAAGAAAGCTCTGTTTGTGGGGAAAAAATGATAAACGTTTTGTTTGGGTACAACGTTGCACGACCGCGCAATTGTCATTCAAAATGCGACAGCGCTGAAAGCCTAAAATTGATCTGGGCAGGAGGGGAGTTTAAGCGCCCAGTAAGCAAGTGGTTAAGAGCATTGGGCGGAAGTGACTTGTGGCGTTGCTTCGGCCCTGCCATGTTATGGAGCCGAGTGAACGGCTTCAGCCGCTCACCCGGCTCACAGACACTGGGGGAGAGGAACCGATCATCTCCTACGCTGCTGGCGGGTCCGGTGGCGACGAAGATGACCGGAAAGCGGCGGGAGGGGGGGCACCTTCCCCGCCACTGATAAAAGTGATCTTGTGGCAAATCCGCCGCGGAGACCACTTTTATCTCACACGGAATCACCGTCAGAAAAAAACGCAGGCATCATTCAGATATCCCTGCTCAAAGTCAGCGACGTCATATGACGTGACTTTGCAGGAAGGGGTTAAACTTGTTTTGTATTTGTTTTGTTTCTTAAAGGGTGACTTTCGTGGGGAAAAAATAACAAATAAAGAATAAATAATATAGCCTGTACAATTGCGATACAAGTCATATTGTAATTAAATATTATTAAAAATTACCTTTCCTTTTCAATCTGCCACCACTGTTATTTTCTGAGAATGCATTGCAATATGGCTATCTGGAGTTGTTCTGCACACACAGTGTGTACTGACCACTCTCCAGAAACATAATTTCCTGCTTGTGTGATTAGCTCACCAATTTTCCCAGAAGTCTGCCTAAGATACAAGTCAGATTTCAGTTATCCCCTGCAACAAAAATGTCATTTTTGGAGAAATACTTTTAATAGGAGCACTTTTAAAGGGATGCAGGCCCAGTAGATTTCCTCATTAGTGCCCTGCAGCTGCACACCTGGCAGTTAATTATGAAAACCCTCCTATTAGACCCACTCAGTACAGAGGCACAGAGAAACAAAGAGGGATTTCTTCAGAATAACAAAAGTTAGGAATCTGCAACAAAGGTTGTTATAATCCTCGCAATGTACATAGATCACGCATTTCCCATTTAAAAAAGCACAACATTGTAAACAAAAAAACACTTTATTTCATTTGTAAAAAAAAAAAACTTTGCAATGCTTTGTACCAGAATCATAATTTTAGTTTAATTTAGTTAGTTTAGTTTAACAGAACAAATTACAGAATTAAATGCACATGTTTTATGTGCAGTATCACTATTTATTTTTAAACTAACACTGCTCAAAAAGAAAAAAGAAAGTGCATTTTGTTTAGGTTTGTTGCATTTTCTTAACTAAAGATTGCAAACACAAAAATCATTGTTGCAAGACCATGTCATGAAAATAAGCCCTTGTTTGTCCTTAAAAAAAATATACAGTTAGGTCCATATATATTTGGACATAGGCACAGTTTTCATACCTGCATGCCACCAGAATAAAATTAAAACAAAAAAATCCAAATGAATTTGAAGTGCAGACTTTCAGCTTTATTTCAAGGGGTTGAACATAAATATCAAGTACACATTTTAGGAACTGCAACCATTTTTATACACAGTCCCCCCATTTTCAGGAGTTCAAATGTAATTGGACAAATGAATATAATCATAAATAAAATGTCCATATTTAATATTTTGTTGAGAATCATTTACTGGCAATGACTGCCTGAAGTCTGGAACCCATGTACATTACCAAAGACTGGGCTTCCTCCTTTCTGATTCTATGCCAGGCTCTAACTGCAGCTGTCTTCAGTTCTTTGTTTGTGGGTCTTTCTGCCTTTAGTTTTGCCTTCAGCAAGTGAAATGCATGCTCAATTGGGTTGAGCTCAGGTGATTGACTCGGCCATTGCAGAATATTCCACTTATTTTTCTTTGAAAGCTCCTGGGTTGCTTTTGCAGTGTATAGTCCATCTGTACTGTGAAGCACCGTCCAATCAACTTTGCTGCAATTGGCTGAATCAGGGCTAACAGTATATCTCTAAACACTGCAGAATTCATGCTTCTGTCTTCTATCACATCATCAATAAACACCAATGACCCAGTGCCACTGGAAGCCATGCATGCCTATGCCATCACACTGCCTCCACCATGTTTTACAGATGACGTGTGCTTTGGATCATGAGCTGTTCCAAGCCTTCTCCACACTTTTTTTTTCCCGTCATTCTGGTACAGATTAATCTTAGTGTCATCCATCCAAAGAATACTTTTCCAGAACTGGTCTGGCTTACTTAGATGTTTTTTGGCAAGTCTAATCTGGCTTTTCTATTCTTCAGGCTTCTAAATGGTTTGCACCTTGTGGTGAACCCTCTGTATTTGCTCTTGTGAAGTCTTCTCTTGATTGTAGACTTTGACAGTGATACACCCACCTCCTGGAGTGTCCTTCACTTGTCTGGATGTTGTGAATGGGTTTTTATTTACCATAGAGAGGATCCTGTGATCATCTACCACTGTTGTCTTTCATGGACGTTCAGGCCTTTTTATGTTGCTGAGCTCACCAATGCGTTCTTTCCTCAGAATATATCAAAATGTTGATTTGGCCACCCCTAATGTTGGTGCTATCTCTCTGGTGGATTTATTTTGTTTTTAAAGCCTTGCAATGGCCTGTTTCACTTGCATAGACAGCTCCTTTGAATGCATGATGTAGATTCACAGCAATAGATTCCAAATGCAAATACCACACTTAGAATCAACTCTAGACCTTGTGTTTAGAAATATATATCCATATAGTTTTCTTCTTCTACCTAAATATATAATTAATCATAATATATACAGTATAGAGGTAAAACACTGATTCCTAATCAATATATTTGTGATGAAATATTGATGCATTAGAAATATATACTCATCTAATGGCGTGACCAGATCTCCTAACATTGCATATATATACACAGCATTCAGAGCCGGCCGAACACCGCCCCGCACCCGGGAACGTCGCAATCATCAGAGCGGTGAGACGAGGGAGGTGAAGTGGCTGGCAGGTTCATGGTTTTTATGTGCTTGATTTTATCTGACACCAAGGATATTCCCAAGTACCACAGACGTGACGATCGTGACAGATTGGAAGCAAGACGAACACCTATGTGAGCAGCATTTCCTTGAGGGGGCACCCCGGTTTATGCAAAGGCGTTCACTACTTTGACGTTCGGTGAGTGCATCACCTAAGGGGGATCCTATCCTCCCCCCCCCCCACCTTTGATTTACACGTGGTGTGGTGACGGAAGCAGGATTTGATTCATAGACTTTCCTCACATACGATTGCTAACCTGGATTGTATTTAATGATCCTGTTGATAGCGCTGCTCGCATCATATATGGGACTGTTTTGGCTATTTTAGATGTTTTGATGCTACATTGAATGTTATAATTTAAAGCAGCTGCTGTTTAAGTTCACATATTGATTCTTGTCCTAAGCGCTGATAGGGGCTCATGTTAATTTCAGGATAGCATTTCCGAAGAAATTATCAAGCGCCGTTTGGTAGTATATATATATATATATATTAGAAATATCACATGGCCACACTTGTATCATGAGAAAGTACACAGTCCTACAACAAGTTATTTAGAACAAATATATTCCTGGTCTTAGAATGACACTTGATGGCTAAGAGGGGCAATGCCTAAACAAATAACGCAATTTGTTATTTAGCTACATGAACCAATGATAAGAAGTTCCACCTTCTGGGCTAGGCTTATTCAATTTTTTATGAGCTTATTGTCCAAAATGGTATATAGGACCAGGAGAGGAAGCCATTGGTACACTGCACTTCGTTCACACTACACTTCACCACACCCTCGGAAGACACAACACTTCAGGTCACACTCAGACCTCACTCTATCACAATTCATACACACCTCATACACTTATCATCACGCTTCATCATCTAAACTTCTCATGGACGCCAAGACGCAGCTCCACCCTGGCGAGACACCTGATGTAATAACCCTTTTAGAATTTTCTTTAACTTTTTTGTTTTTCCAATTTTTCAACTTTTGTTCGGCGCTATAGTAGCATACAATTTTTACGTAGTTTAACACTTGCTCCTTCTGCAGAGGGGTAACTGTTGGCTTCGTAAATCACAGACTCCTTGTCTAGTAGTTAATTATGCATACACATAATAATACATACATGGTTGTTGCGTCCACGGGGAGAAATTAATCCTTTTGTTCCATTCACATTGCTTAGCAAAACCCATTAGCGAGTGTTGCAAATAATTTTGTATTTTATGTAAGATTTTATTTATGTGACCCATAATCTAACTATTTATTGTGAATACATATCTAGTAAATAAATATTCCTTATTTAGTCTGTATTCATATCATTTTATGGGTGTTTTTAAAAATAAAATTATGGTAAAACTACTCATAAATATCGTTTAGGCAATTCCTGACGCAAACGCACGACATTAACACGTAGCAAATTTACTGACAGCTCTAAACCCTGAATGCTGTCAGCCCACTTGTAAACCATTAACTTAAATAGCTGTAAGTGTAACTAAAAGCAAAACTTTTTTTTTCATTTTGCATAGTCAGGGAAGGTTATAACCCTTGTCATTTCTTTTGCAATTTGTGTCCCATAGGGGGTATTTCCCTTCACTTCCTGTCCCATAGCCAAAATAGGAAGTTAGAGGAAATCCCTCCAAAGTGAGGGAATCACGCCAAGACACCAAGGTATAACCAGAACTAGTGTCCCCATTGGAAGATTTCCCCTCTATTACTGTTCTGATATCAACCCAAAATATTTGGGATTTTCTTTTATTTTCGCTTTTGATGATAATGTTAAACAGGACAAATAGAGAAGCTAAACCTCCCTAATAGGGGCACAGACAGCGGTAAAAACCTGAAAGGCGTTAAAATCCCTACCACTCTATCCGAAACTAAAAAAAAAGTTTTGTCTTATTTCTCAGATCCATTTGAATCAGTCTGTTCTCAGCTCATTATAGCCTTCCAGTTAGCAAGAACACAGTGGGTTTGATTTACTTAAACCGGAGACTGCAAAATCTGGTGCAGATGTGCATGGTAGCCAATCAGCGTCTAACTTCAGCTTGTTTAATTAAGCTTTGATAAAAAAAAAAAAACTCAGAAGCTGATTGGTTTCTATGCAGAGCTGTACCTGATTTTACACTCTCCAATTTTAGTAAATCAACCGCTATGAATTTTTTTTTTACCGATAATGGGACGCTGAAGATCAGTTGAAAGATATTTTCAAGTATTGAACACTATTAGACAGTTATACTAGGTCCCCTATGAAGCATAGCTAACAATTCTTTAAATAGTACATTTCTCACAAAACTCAGACCACATATGCCTCACTTGGCGGCCCTGTCACATAATACTGTGCAATGCAGTAATTCCAAGCACTCCTTACTATTACTCTATGACTATGAGACACAACTATTTTCTTTTACCACTGAGTCCTAGTCCTATTGTGGGGTAAAAGGTATAAGAAGGGAACACTGTTTGAAACCTGATCCTAGATTTACAATAAATGGAACTGGGAGAGACCAGTGGTTTGCAGCTAATTTGTTTTTTGCCTATGAGTAGTCTTGATTCTTGACAGACCTGGAGTTTGCCTGCACCCAGTAAGCACCCTACTTACGCATCATAATGGATTTGTCATTTATCATTATATGTTGTAATATAGAAGTGGACAGTTAACACCTATGATGTCCATTATGCACAAATATCTGAAGCACATGCCATTGCAATCAGAGATTACCAAAAATATTTTCAATCATTCAGAAATGGAATTATCCCTCAAGTGCATGTGCAGCTTAGTTAAAAATCTCCCATAGTGCTTAGAATATTTGTAATAGGGTTAAGCAGTCTCCATGATTGCCTATCGTTCTCCATGAAAGGTTTTTTCAATTACTGGTATGTCATACATGTGTCAAATAGTTTGAAACCAAATCATTTGACCTATGGAGCTAAAAGGGTTGTTATGAAAATTAGCTGATTTTGTAAACCAGCTGAGACTGCCCCCACCATCATAAGATTCTTTCAGCACAGGAAGCTTATAGTGGTCCTTTGTGAGCAGAGCTTTAGTTCCTGGTTCACTCCTGCTAAACTATGACATGCTATGGAAAAACAATGTCACACACAAGTGCATATCACTAGGGGGACCCAGCAAACAGCAAGTGCTGCATTAGGGTTTGTGCTTTCAATAAAGATTACTTCTTCATACGTTTGTGGAACAGTTATATGTTTTAATCTCTTCTGGTCTGATTAGTATGTTGAACATTTAGAGAGGATCCAAGGAAATCCTGTGTAAAAATAGACATGCTAAACAATATGTATAGAAAGAAATAACAAAAATGTATTAATCCATACAATTATAATGTGTGTATATATATATATATATATATATATATATTGTGACATTATGAAAGGCGAGGTGATCGATGGACGTTATGTTTCACATCGCATGCGTTCATTTGCAAGAAACTACGTGGAATCCGGTCCGGGTTTTACCAGCCACCTTGGCAGGGTTGGTTCCGGACCAGATTTTTTGGTCCATTTGTGTCCACCAACAGGTGGTATAAATAAAGTAGAGCAAAGGTTTGCTCTGGCCTGGGACTCGGGAAGATATCAAACCTGAGAGAGCTGCTGAACTGAAGTTTGCTTTATGACTGAAACAAAAGGTTTGCATTGATTTGTGGGTGACTGGGAGAAGTCCTTCACCGCTCAGTATGGAAAACTGGAAATGTTTAATAAGAGCCTGGATGGCAAGGATTTATTTTCTGTTTTGTTTGCTTGATTTTCATGAAACCTTTAAAAATAAAACTGGCTACAAGTCATCTTTTAAGAAAACCTGCCGTTTGGACTAACTTTTTCCCAGGGAAGGTGATCCCCATTGAGCTAGCCCCCCACTATATATATATATATATATATATATATATATATATATATATACATTTGTGCTCATGAGTTTACATACCCTGGCAGAATTTATGATTTCTTGCCCATTTTTCAGAGAATATGAATGATAACACAAAAACATTTCTTTCACTCATGGTTAGTGTTTGGCTGAAGCCATTTATTATCAATCAACTGCGTTTACTCTTTTTAAATCATAATGACAACAGAAACTACCCAAATGACCCTGATCAAAAGTTTACATACCCTGGTGATTTTGGCCTGATAACATGCACACAAGTTGACACAAAAGGGATGGAATAGCTATTAAAGGTAACCATCCTCACCTGTGATCTGTTTGCTTGTAATTAGTGTGTGTGTATAAAGGGTCAATGAGTTTCTGGACTCCTGACAGACTCTTTCATCTATCATCCACTACTGCACTGATGTTTCTGGATTCTTTGTCATTGGGAAAGAATTGTCAAAGGATCTGCGGGAAAAGGTAGCTGAACTGTATAAAACAGGAAAGGGATATTAAAAGATATCCAAGGAATGCCAGTCAGCAGTGTTCAAACTCGAATCAAGAAGTGGAAAATGAGAGGTTCTGTTGAAACCAAACCATGGTCAGGTAGACCAACTAAAATTTCAGCCACAACTGCCAGGAAAATTGTTTGGGATGCAAAGAAAGACCCACAAATAACTTCAGGACTCTCTGAAAACATGTGGTGTGGCTGTTTCATGATGCACAATAAGAAGGCACTTGAAGAAAGATGGGCTGCATGGTCGAGTCGCCAGAAGAAAGCTATTACTATGCAAATGCTACAAAGTATCCTGCTTACAATACGCCAAACAGCACAGAGACAAGCCTCAAACCTTCTGGCACAAAGTCATTTGGAGTGATGAGACCAACATTGAGCTTTTTGGTCACAACCATAAACGTTACATTTGGAGAGGAGTCAACAAGGCCTATGAAACACAGAGGTGGATCGCTGATGTTTTGGGGATGTGTGAGCTACAAAGGCACAGGAAATGTGGTCAAAATTGATGGCAAGATGAATGCAGTATGTTATCAAAAAATACTGGAGGAACATTTGCATTCATCAGCCAGGAAGCTGCGCATGGGACGTACTTGGACATTCCAACATGACAATAATCCAAAACACAAGGCCAAGTCGACCTGTCATTGGCCACAGCAGAATAAAGTGAAGGTTCTGGAGTGGCCATCTCAGTCTCCTGACCTCAATATCATTGAGCCACTCTGGGGAGATCTCAAACATGCAGTTCATGCAAGACAGCGCAAGAATGTCCAGGAACTGGAGGCTTTTTGCCAAGAGGAATGGGCAGCTTTACCATCTGAGGAGATAAAGAGCCTCATTTACAATTTATATTTATATCAATCATAAGCCTTGACAAATAAAATGCTTGTTGTTGCAGTTTTTTATGTCTCACAATATTTGTGCAGCAGTTTGTCAAATGCACATTTTCCAGAAAAAAATGCACTTTACAACAAAGTAACAGGGAGATCGGCCTGCAATTTGGCCAAGTGGAGCTATCAACATTGAGTTTTGAAAGCATAGAAATAATACACCAAGGGTCTCTTGAATAACCACCTTTCAGTAGATTATTTAACCACTTCAGCCCTGGAAGGATTTCACACTTCAGGACCAGAACACTTTTATGATTCGGCACTGCGTCGCTTTAACTGACAATTGCGCGGCCGTGCGATGTACCCAAACGAAATTTGCATCCTTTTTTTCCAACAAATAGAGCTTTCTCTTAGTGGTATTTGATCACCTCTGCGTCATCTCTGATCGCCGCTATAAACAAAAGAAGAGCGACAATTTTGCAAAAAAACCCCAAATTTCTTACTTTTTACTAAAATACAAATCCAAAAAAAAAATATAAAAAAACATTGGCCGATTTATATTCTTCCTCATATTTTTGGTAAAAAAAAAACGCATTTGGCGTTTATTGATTGGTTTGCGCAAAAGTTGCCACGTTTACGGATGATGAGAATTCATTTCTGGGGTTCTTGCAGCGGACATGTCGGACCATTTTGACACTTTTTTTGGGACCATTGGCACCACTGGCGATCAGTGCTATAAAAATTCACTGATTACTGTGTAAATGCCATTGGCAGTGAAGGGGTTAACCTGCAGGGGATGCTCTAAGGGTTAACTGTGTTCCCTGGGCGTGTTCTAACTGTGTGTGGGCTGCCCTGGCTGGGGAAAGGGGATGATCACGGCTTCCATATACAGGAGGCCTGTGATCATCGCCCTTCCCCCTCTAACAGAACAGAGATCCGTGTTTACATACACGAACCTCCGTTCTTTACTGCGGGGGGGGGGGCATCGTGGATAGCCAGCGGCGATCTAGTCCGCCGCACCCACTCCCTGCTCCCCCCAGACACTGTGAGGGCGCGAGCGCTCCTCCGGCGGCGCGCGTGTGCTCACAGCACTAGTTATCGCCGCCGCCGTCGTATGACGGCGGTTTGCGATAATGAGCCACTCTGTCGCCGTCAGACTGCGGTCGGCAAGTGGTTAAAGACGCTACTAGGAAGGGCACCAGGAGATCAGTGAATTTCTTATTATACTGGCAGGGAAGCCATTGGGGCCAGGTTTTTTATGGGATTTTAAAGCTTTGATGGCATGCAAGACCTCCTCTAGAGAGATGGGGCAGTCCCTTTTCCAGGGAGATAATGTTGGAAAGGAGATGCCATCTATGAAGCGGTCTGCCTGTTCGATAAAAAAGGAGGCCATTGCTGCGTAGAGTTTTAAGAGATGTGTATGAAGTTCTCACAGTACTTTAATAAGGCTTCATGTGAAGTGGTCTCTGGATTTTTAAACCAGTAGGTTTATGAGCGTGTTCAAGGTTGCGGAGTTGAGTTGCTAACAGATAATCAGGTTATTGGCTTTCATGTAGTACTTGTGATTTGAGCATCATGATGTTCTCTGAGCACTCTGACAAAAAAAAAGCTCTGTCCGAATTTTCTCCAGTTGGTGTCTATTTTCTACTGTAGGCTGTGATTGAAAGCGTTGGTGAAGGGTCTGATACTCTGCTTGTAAGTTTGCACTTGCTTTGGCTTCAACGAACATTAAAGCCCCTACTGCTTCATCAAGCTTTTATTTTGTGTTTTTGAGTTTTCGGTGGTGCTTCGATGAGGCTTTGGTGGTGCTTCGATGAGGCTTTGGTGTTGCTTCAATGAGGCTTTGGTGGTGCTTAGATGAGGCTTCGGGGGTGCTTTGATGAGGCTCTTTTGAAGCTTTGTTGAAGCTTGGCAGATGCCCTGTGTGTTTGTTGGAATCTTACACCTGCAATTTCTCCAAAACAAAGTGAAGCTAAAGCTGATTTAAAGCCTCTGAAAAGCCGCAAAAGGGGCTTCAAGCGAGCTTCAAACAATCTTTGTCATAGACTTCTATGGAGGCATTGAAGAGGCTTTGAAGCATGGCTAAAGCTACATGGGGTATAATTTTTGATGCAAAGCAAAGCCAGCACAAGGTGTAAACAGGACTGTAAGCTAACCATTTTATTTAGTGACATGAGCTTTGACTGGCGTTAAGGGAGCTTTAACAAAGCCTGTCTGACATCCTGTTTTGAAGCAAGTGTAAACGAGCCCTAACTGATTCAACTGTATGTGCTGCTTCTGTTTTAAGCAAGATGCCATTTGGATACAAGTGCCCCTACATGCTATCTGTATATATTGGCAATGAGTATAATTAGATAAGAGGACATTGTTTATTGTCCAGGTGGCACCGAGCATTGGTAGAAAAGGTAGCTCGTTGTGGCTCTCAGTGAACAAAAGGTATTTATTTATTTCAGGTACTTATATAGCGCTGTCATTTTACACAGCACTTTACATATATATTGTACATTCACATCAACCCCTGCCCTTGAGGAGCTTAAAATCTAAGGTCTCTAACTCACATTCATACATATACTAGGGCCAATTTAGACAGGATCTAATTTACCTGCCAGCATGTCTTTGGAGTGTGGGAGGAAACCGGAGTACCCGGAGAAAACCCACGCAGGCACAGGAGAACATGCAAACTCCAGGCAGGTAGTGTCATGGTTGGAATTCGAACCAGCGACCCTTTTGGTGCCAGGCAAAAGTGCTAACCACTACACCACTGTGCCGCCCATATAGCCAGAACCCCTGGGAATGAATAAGGATAAGTGAGGATAGAGTGGGAAGAAACAAACAAAGCATCCAAACAATAAAGTGCAAGATGATCAACAAAGTAATATAAAAATAATAACAAAGCAAGTAAGTTTGGAACGGTATTTCTGTATGTTGGTCTTGATGGTAAGTAATCAGAAGGTAGTCACCTAGAGTCTAGGGGGGTTGCAGTGACTTCCCCCCAGGAGTAGACAGCTTTATAACAATGTAGAAAAACACAGTAACACAGGTATTATGGAAATGAAATGTCAGCTAACCAGCTGGAGCCCCGTAGGGAGAGCCGCAAGACAAGGGCAAACCAATGCACTCATTCGTATGGGGGGGGGGGGGGGGATAGATTTAGTATTGTTTGGCGTTTAGTGTGTTTAGCAGATTAGCCCATAAAAAACAAAAGTGATTCATAACAGATAGTAGGACAAGCATTTTCGTGGTTCTCGAGCCAGCCAGGAAGGTAAGATGCATTAACCACTTCAGCCCCGGAAGGTTTACCTCCCTTCATGGTGTTACTTTAACTGACAATTGCACAGTCGTGCAACACGGTACACAAATAAAATGAATGTCCTTTTTTTCTCACAAATAAAGCTTTCTTTTGGTGGTATTTGATCACCTCTGCGGTAAGCAAAATAAGACAGACAATTAAAAAAATAAAACAATATTTTTTAATTCTGCTATAAAACATATCCAATAAAAACAATGTACAAAATCTGATTTCTTCATCAGTTTAGGCCAATGTGTATTCTGCTTCCTTTTTTTTTGTTAAAAATCCCAATAAATGTATATGGATTGGTTTGTGCAAAAGTTATAGCGTCTACAAAAATTTTTTATGGATTTTTTATTATTTTTTTTTTCTTTTTACTAGTAATGGTGGTGATCAGTGATTTTTAGTGGGACTGCAAAATTTGGGCGGACAAATCGGATACCTAACTGACACTTTTGACACTTTTTGGGGACCAGTGACACTAATACTGTGATCAGTGCTAAATAATATGCACTGTAACTGTACTAATGACACTGGCAAGGAAGGGGCGACCAAAGGGTAAAGTGTGCTCAAGGGAGTGTTTTCTAACTGTGGGGGGAATGCTGTGACCGGAGGAGCACAGAGATCTGTGTTTCGGGTTAGCAGAAACAAGATCTCCATCTTCCTCCCTCACAGAACAGCGGTCTGCCTTGTTTACATAGGCAGGCCGCTGCTCTGCCTCCCACTGATTGGTTCCTGCTGTGTCCAATCACAGCAGGAGCGGGTCGCCGGTGGCGTGCGCACACCCCAGACCTACCGCACAAAATTGCACAACTTTACATGACTTTGAGTAGGAGGGATGTGCTGCCACAGCATATCCGTGGTGTACGGGGGGGGCGTAAGTGGTTAAAGAGAAACTTAAACAGTCCTCTACCTCCCAATGGATATGAGGCATTATTACACTCACTGACAGCAACAATGGGGCACTATTTCTTTCACTGTCACCAATGCTGGGGGACTACTCCTCCTCCTACTGACCACCAACCCTGAGACCATGTATATGTTCACTGATGCTGGGCCCTGGACATCTTCTACCCCGACCGGCCACAATCTGCCCACCCTAAAGTCTGCAGAACTGTAAGCTGGCCTTTTGTTTGAAAACTTTGGACAACCTGCTCTACAGTATCTGTCTATGTAAAGATCTAAACAACAATGTATAACTGAGGTATAGAGGTCTTAGCCTGGTGAACGGGCTTAGAGGAGAGAACGACTAGACAAATCTGACCCTCCCAACTAGGGACATAAGATGTAATCGATCAGTAGGGTCTATCTGAAAGGGCCAGAAAAACTGTGCCTGATCCGCGTTGATTGTCCAAGGTAATTAATTATCTATAGCTATCCGTGGAGCCAGGGACATGAAGGTAAACAGTATTACAAAAGGACATGGCCCCACACAGCAATGGGGGTATCAGGCATAGACCAATAAACATTGCTTAAGCATGACAGGGATAAAGTACTTATCTAGACAAATTAACTTTGTGGGGCAACAGATGAAGGGTCTTCATTCAGCCCGAGTACGACCTTATTCTGAGGATAGTTAATGAGGCTGAGCTCTTTCTTTCTGTGGAAGTGGTGAAGGGGAGCTGGATGCTTTGCAGACCGTGGCAGCAGGGTACAGTGGAGTAACCCTCCAGGGAGATTGGTGTGAAGGCTGGTTGACAGAAGGAACCTCTAGGGATGACAGAGTCTATTGAGTGTTGATTGGAGTTCCTCTGGTGTTCTGCTAGTATATTGCCTCCCTTGGCACGAGAAATGTAGGGCAAAAGGCAAACCACCAGATCTGATGAACTGTAAGGTTCTGCAGCTGTAGTTTCATCACTCTGCGATGGTAATGGTACAATAGCCGTAAAGAGCTGATAGTCGTGGTCTTGGAAGCAGAATGGTTTCTTGTCTCGAGCCACTTAGAGGGCTGTTCCTTCATTTTACAATAGTGCATCTTCACAATAATGTCCCTTGGGGGGGCTATCAGTTTGCCAACGCACCAGTGCCCTTTGTAATCTATCAGTCTCCAACCATTCAATAGGTATTGCTGGGGTGAGTTCTGGAAAAAACGATATGACTGAGGACTGCAGATCCAAGATGGTCTCTGACTAACTGCGAATGCAGAGATTGGACCTGCATGAACAGTTCTCAAAATCCTTCAGACCTGTCAGCAGCTCTTTGTTCTTCTCGTGGAGGGATTCAAGATCTTGCTCATAATTATAATCTGCTATCTCCTATTCTGGCTGCCTTTAGGTGATACCTGAAAGCTCATCGCTTCAGGGAAGCCTATGACGCCTCCAACAAATTTTTTATCACTCCCATCTGCTCATCCCCCGCAGTTACAACCTTCTGTACCACTTGCCCCACCCTATTAGATTGTAAGCTCTTATGAGCAGGGCCCTCTTAACCCTTTTGTATTTTATTGTATTGTAACTGTACTGTCTGCCTTTTTTATATTGTAAAGCGCTTTGTAAACTGTTGGTGCTATAGAAATTCTGTATAATATTAATAATTATGCATCCTGTTTGCTAAGGAGTCTACTCTGTCTTCCAAAGCAGAGATGCACTGGCCAAGCTCCCTGACCCCTTCCAGAGGTGTTCTCTATGGGCTCTCTCTCTGTGAGCTGAGGTGGCTTTAAGCCCTTTATGAAGCATGGCTTTAAACTGCTGCAGCATGGCCTGCTTTGCCTCTGCTCAGCAGCATAGGGCCGGTGTGCTTTGCTGGCTGAAATCTGATGGTTTTGGGCTTGGGTTTGCCCCTGGAGCTGTGTGGACCATGACGAGTGCCACATTTGTGTGTGGGCATTTGATCCCAGCCATGGGGTTAGCTGTTTTGTTACCGAGCGCTTTGTTTTCACGCTAACTTCTCCCGGGAGGGCTGGAGTTTCAGCAATGAGCTGCTGATATTTGCACATGCACCAACTAAATTTATTTTTTAAACTGTTTCTTTATTTTTCTTAATTTAACTTTATTGCTATAACAAGTGATGAACAACATCCCTTGTGATAACATAGGTCTTGGCAGGTCCTCTTTATGGAGAGATCTGGGATCTATCAGAACCCATATCTCAATTCTGCCCTCCAAAGCAGTTGATCAAAACAAGATGGGGAAGTAGTTAATGCTAAGTCTTCCATAATCCAGTCACCTTATAGCAGCAGTATATAAAAGTTTGCAAAAGATTAACAATACTAGAGGCATGGTTTTGTTGGTGTAGGAAGTAAGGCTTAAAGCCCAACTTTTAACCCTTTTGTTGCCAGGTCCGTACAGCATACAGACCTACAACACTGCTTCCAGCTGACCAGGCCTGGACCATGAAATAATAGCAGAACTGTTCAGCAGACTCTACTGAACAAACCAATACCTCACGGCCCCCTCCCTCCACTGCATCTGTGTTCCTCAGCACTGGGGCGAATTGGAGCTAAAGATGCAGCTGCTGAGAGATTGTTGTAAGGACGAAGAGCCGGGGGGGGGGGGGGG
>BLSH010286987.1:491410-507408 GCA_018402905.1 Glandirana rugosa | reverse complement strand
GACCCGGGTAATTGGACGGATCGCCATAAGGGCTCGCACTGAGCCCCAAGTAAAAGCGATGGTCTTCGCCATTCGGGCTCAGTGCGAGCCCCATGTAACGTCTCCCTCGTCGCCCCATAGGAATGGACTAGGGCCGTTAGGTCGCTACAAGGGGCGACACTAGCGGCCACTCTCGGGGCCGCCTACAGAGGAGAGAGAGAAGGACGAAGGCAGACACTACGTCGCATTAGACTGTCCTGACATATATAACATAGTGAAAACTTAGCCCATGGTAAAAAATATATATATTTTTTATATATTTTTTTGGCAAAAAGGGCAGCCAGAGCAGTGAAGATGATCAGATCTGAGGTAAAATCTGAGGTGATACAGTGTAACCATACAGGATTCCACTGTATATATTGTATCACTTTTGAATCGTCTCTGTGAGCCGCAGCGCCGCACAGAGGCGATTCAAAAGTGATACAATATATACAGTCCTGTCAGATTACGCTGCATCACAGACGGAAGCAGGAAGAGAGAGAGGAGACATCCGCCGGGGCTCTCACCGGCGATCACAGCGGGGAACATCGCTGGATTGCCGGGATCAGGTAAGGATACCCCGCTGCTCCCTCTGCAATGTACCCCGAGCGTGACTCGGGCTTACCGCTTCTGGTAGCGAAAATGAACCCCGAGTCACGCTCGGGAATACCGCTAGGCAGGTTAATGGGCCCAGTTTATTATTCTTGTATATTTGGTCCTGCACAGAACATCTTCTGCACACCAGTTCCATTTGAATCAGTCTGCTTTTTGCAGTGTCACTTTGTTTTTACAGACATTGCGCCATTGAAGATCAGTTGAAAGAGCTTTTCAGTACTTAACACTATTAGACAGTTATTCTAGGCCCCCTATGCAATATAGCTAGCAATGCTTTAATAGAGCCCATCATTCACAAAACATGTCCTTATTTGGTGGCCCGGTCACATAATAATACTGTGCAATACAGTCATTCCAATCACCCCTTACTATCACTCTGTGGCTATGATACATGAGTATTCCCTTCTACAACTGAGTCCTTTAGTGGGGTAAAAGGTGTAAGAAGGGATCACTGTTTGGAATCTGATTGTTGATCCACAAAAAATGGAACTGTTAGAGACCAGTGACATGCAGCTTCTTAAATTCCTGCCTGTGGTCTTGCAGGTTCTTGACAGACCTGGAATTTGCCTGCACCTAAGAAGCAGCCTACATAGACAGCATGGTGGAATTGTCACCTATCATTATATGCTGTGTTAGAGAAGTGGACATTAACACCTATGACATTCATTATGCACAAATATCTGAAGTGGTTGTCATTGTGAACAGAGATTATAAAAAAGATTTGCAATCAGTCAGAAATTGAATTATTCCTCAAGTGCATGGAAATGTGTGGTAGGGTCAAGCTGTCTCCATGATCATTTATTGTTCTGCATGGGAAATTTTTCTATCTATGGATAGTCAAGTGTCAGATAATTTGAAACCAGCTAAAAAGACTGTTGGAATGAAAATGAGCTGATCTCCTAAACCAGCTGATACTTCCCCCACCATTGCATCTTCATGAGAGTTGCCCAGCACAGGAAGCTTATAGTGGAGGTTTGGGAGCAGAGCTTTAGTTCCTGGTTCACTTCTGATAAACTATGCGATGCTATGGAAAAATAGTGTCACACACAGGTGCATATCGCTAGGGGCACCCAGCTAACAGCAAAGTGCTGCATTTGTGTGTTTAGTGTGTTCATAAATAGTATTCAGTAGCACTGGTAGCCGGTCCATAAGGAGTGCAGGGGCCGCCCCCCTAATCTTCATGCACGGGCCCCTAATCTCCATGTGGGGCACCGGACATATAGATTTCTACAAGGTTTTTTTTATATTTGAAGCACATGATTAGAGCCTAAGGCTCTAATTGGCTTCAGAAGGGTTGGGCTCGGGACACACAGTGTAATATGTAGAACATGTTATATATCTGGTAGTCATAGTTTCTGTAAAAACAGTTTATTACTAACCAGATCTTGGAAGCAGGCAGGTTCCATGTTAGCTGTGGGCATCTGAAGCCCTCCTGTGTTCATTTCCGGGATTTCCGTGCAGCTGGCTACCCAGCATGCACCTCCTGATCTTGTGCCTACGTAGTAATGCCACAACACAGCTCTCCCTCTTCCTGACAGGTTGCCATAGCAATGTTGGTGGAAGTTCCCACCCCTTGCTATAGCAACCTGTCAATCAAAGGACAGGCGAGGAACAGGAGAACAAGGTAATGGAAGTCCTCCCTGTCTGCAAATAATGCAAGATTTCATCAGTTGTGGGTTCACAAGGACTCCTAGGATACATGACGCCGCTATCCCAGGAGCCCTTGCGAATCGCCTAGTGCTCAAAAAGACAGCAAGTGTATAAAATGGGTGTAACTCTGCTTTAGTTAGTACTTAAAAAAATACTAGGAGAAAGTGTATGTAAAAACAGACATATAGTACTGAACAATATGTATAGAATTGTGTATGTGATTATCTGCACACACACATGAATAATTAAAGCTGCAAGCTTGGAGTGAAAACAATCATTTAAACGTGTATAAGAGTATAAATGCTGTGCTATCACCAATAGTTTATCTGTGAGTAATAACCCATGTCTGTAATCTGATGCTGTATGTGTTTTCAGCAATCATCAAATAATAATTAAAAAGCAGAAAAAACTATCAACCAATCATAGACAATAAAGCAGTAAAAGCCCATATAATTGTGAATGTAGTAGATAAACTATTGGTGATAACGTAGCATTTATTCATTTTTACACATTCAGTATGTATAGAACAACTTGAAAAACATGTATTACTCCATACAATTACAATGCACACCAAATGCTCTAAAACTATATTACACTAAGCATATATATTTCCATCTCAATAAATACCACATAAATAATCAATATAAAGACATCCTCTAAGGCTCAAAAAATATCCCTCTAATGAAAAAGACCCAAAATACATGCAAGAATTTAAAACATCAAGCTCCACTTCAAAATAGCCTCATGAATGTCTTCAAAATATACATTCTTAAAATAAAATCCAATTTATCTGATTGACATCGAAAGGAGTGAAATGCTAAGCATCTGATAATAAATTGTAAGGAGTGAAAAGAAATCCCCAAGCTTATAACTTAAACTATAACATAAAATGGCTTCAAGAGGAGAGCCTTAGTAACAAACCTGCAATAAAGAGCGCCCCAAATGTATCTCAGCCATATTGTTGCTTCATCAAGAGCCAGATCCATTTTGAGCTTTAATGGTGACTGCACCTTTCACTGTGGTGAAAAGACACTGATTGCCAAGCACTGTAGTGATTTTTTTAACATGTTGTGAAGTCTTTGCATGCAGTAATAAGCTGCTCTGATGTCCATGCATGGCCCAGTTATTGACAGAGATGCTGAAATTTGCCACATTGCCTACAAACATCAGAAATCAGATTGACATGATTAGACTCTTGTGTCATGTACATATATGCTGTTGCATCACGGTGGTGCAAAAACTATAACCTGTGTCTCGCAAATATCATCCAGGCCATAGTGCCAGCAAAATACAAGATGTTGGTCAAGACCTGAACATTGCTGTACATGCAAAATGTAATTATTTCATGTACTTATCTTAAACACTCACCACCTCAGTTACCAACTTTTTAGTGTAATTGCTTTCCTTTATCTTTTTTTCGTTAGTCTCATTATGCCTTTACTTTGCTTTGAAACAGATCTGTGAAACGGATTTTAAGACTTTAATGAAGACACGTGGCAGTGTCAGGTCAAAAGATATGAATAATTTCAACCTAATTCAATCAGCTCTTTGTCATAAACAGTAACTGTTACACAGAAATGCTGACAAACAGAAAATTCAAATAGTTTACGCAACAACGCAAATATCGAGCAGCTTATATATTCTCATGTTGTTCATTTTTTCTCAGCAATTAAAAAGCAACAATTACCGTTAATCTATGGCTAAGTTGAATTATTCAATAACTAGAATGAATTGGATGCACAAAGTATTAAAAATTAAAAAAAAAATTTCAAAGGTAGAATAGAATTAAACTCTTTTGAGCGGTATGCTAAAGGCAGGGAAAAAGTAATGCTCGGGGGCCAGTGGATCAGAGCAACCATTTGGCAATCATCTGTTATTGTCCTGACTTCATACAGTTAATGTTAACAGGATTTTGATGTTATTTTTAGATTAATTTGTTCTTTGCTTTTAATCCTTAATGCAAATCAATGTGAACGTGAAGTTTATACATCTCAAATGTCCTTGTACACTAGCCCTTACACAGATGAGTGCTGTTTGTAGACAGTCTTATGGGTATTATTGTAGTTTACAAATAACTTAGTCTGCCCCATTTCTTCACGATTGCTCATTGGTAAATTTTTTTGTGGAAATAAATAATCTTCCTATTAACATATTTAGTAAAATTACACTGTTGTAAGTAATTGCACCTGAAAATATGGGCATTTAAAGGTTAGCAGCATTGCCAGCGGTATGTCTTAAAGTGAACCTGTGACCAGGCTGAGGACATTCAAGTGTTTGCACATGCCTAATAAGCAGTAAATGATCTTTCAAACAATCCTGCACTAACCTCTGTAGATGCAGACCCTGTGGAGCATTCAGTTGTTAAAATTTGCAACAGAAGCAGTGAATTTGAGACTTCAAGTTTGAAAATGAAAGTGAAGCTGAGCTTGGGTTGGAGTGGGTGGGGGTGTGGGAACATTTGCTATTATGGCAGACTTACCTTTGAGCGTGTCTTCATTTAATAATGACAGGTCTGGGCCCTCCGCTTCATTTCTTTTTCTTTTGCATCTGGCTTCTTTCTTATTTGGCTTTGAACAGCTACTAAAGATGCAATATCCGTTTATGAGTGTTTGGAGTTGTATTCTCAAGGCAACTGGCTGCATCAGTGTACAGTGCAAAAAAAATGCTAGGAAAAAAAAGAAAATTATTTTTTTTATTTGACAGAAAAAACAAACAGAATGTTTCTGAAGTGCTGCAAGACAACTGTGATCCCACTTGGAAATCAGACTGATTGTGCAACTAAGGAGACCAGCAGGCCAGAGCAGCTGAACAGCACTGGACAAAATGGAGGTAGATAGGAACAAACAGAATGCAGCGCTCTGAAGACCAGAGTCTAATGTTGTGTAAACTAGGACGCTTGAATGAAGTGGTCAAATTCCACAATGTTTATTCAGGTAGAAAAATTAAAATTGATAAAACCAAAAAGTTCCTAATGACACTAGAAAGCATGACCCTTGCTAGAGCAAAAGCAAATAAATACTGTCACAATCAATAAATGTAATGGTATTACCATGCTTGGCTGCAGGAGGGGAGGGGTAGACCATCAAGCCAAAGGTGCTGCTGGTGGTGCATGGGGGGATGGAGAGAGGACCATACAGGATTGGGCTGTGGATCCCAGGGAGTTGCAGTGAACAGTGTTGCTGCGGGGATGGTGATGGAATGCTGCCGTGAGGTGTGCAGGATGCCACTGCATAGACTGATGTATGAAAGCCCCGGGAGGAAGCTGCTGTGATGTGGGCTCCAGATGTCTCAGCTGGGCCTGAGGGAGGAGCGGTGATGAGCAGGCACTCTTGGAGAGGAGGGGAGACAGCCTGCATCTAACAGGGTATGCTGAGAGACCAGTCAGGGGAACCAGTGTGTATGACGTCACCCTCTACTGGTGGATGGGATAAGGGAATCCCTGCAGTCAGCGGGGGAAAGTTTTAGGATCCGGCTCCAGCGCTTTGTCAAAGTCACATAGGAATGGCTTTTGGATCATTTAAAGGATGTAGTAAAGGGAGGGGAGGACAAAGCAGAGGATCAGCTGCCAGTTAACACCTCACCTCCCCAGCAAAAACTTGTGAGCAATTACTGAACAATGTCAATTGCAGGATTGAATAACATAAGAGATAAAATAAGAATAAATTAAAAAAGTGTGAGAAAAATTAAATGAAAGAAAAAAATATATAAGAAAAATTAAAAATGATGAAAAAAAAAAAGGAAAAACAAAAAAAAATTATAAAAGTCTATGTTAAATAAAAAAGTATAGGGACAAAAATGATGCAGAAAAGCCAATGAAATAATCAGGGTTACTACAAAAAAACTAGTAAACACGGCAAGACTTGTGTATAAATACTATCACATACTGGGTGTGATGGAATGCTTGGGGAATAGTGATGAAGGCTGTGAAGAAAGGTGGTTAATGTTACTAAAGCAATGAGTCAGTTGATGCTATTGATTTCAAGCTCTTCATTCAGCCCATGTGGCGACAAAGATCCAAGTCGATAGATCCAGAAGGTTTCTCTTTTAACTGAAATGGAGAATCTTTCGTCCTCGGTCAATGATCCCTTTGGTACTGCCTCGATTGCCATCACTTGCCATCTGATGTCTTTATTATGCTTCTGTAGGAAATGACGGGGCACACTGTGTTCATCTCTTCCTTTTTTAATAAATGTACAGTGCTCCCCGATTCTTGTTCTCAGCGTACGTATAGTGCGCCCCTCGTACAGGAGTTTGCAAGGGCAGCGAAGAACATAAATAATATGATCAGTTGAGCACATAATAAATAGTTTTAGCTTGAACTGATTACCTCCAAAAGCCGTTCCTCCGTGACTTTGACAAACCGCTGGAGCGCAAAACATGTAAGTCAGTCACGGCTGCCAGATTCTAAAACGTTCCCCTGCTGACTACAGGGATTCCCTCATCCCATCCACCGGTAGAGGGTGACGTAATCTAAAGTGGCTCCCCTGACTGGTCTCTCGGCATACCCCGTCAGACGCAGGCTCCGTCTCCTCTTTTCTCCACGAGTGGCTGCTCATCACCACTCCTCCCTCAGGCCCAGCTGAGATGTCCGGAGCCCACATCACAGCAGCTTCCTCCCAGGGCTTCCATACATCAGTCTATGCAGTGGCATCCTGCACACCTCACGGCGGTATTCCATCACCATCCCCGCAGCCACACCTCTCACTGCAACTCCCTGGGATCCACAGCCCGGTCCTGTATGGTCCTCTCTCCATCGCAGCATGGCAAAGGGTGCCCCCCATGGACTACCAGCAGCACCCTTGGCTTGATGGCCTACCCCTCACCTCCTGCAGCCAAGCATGGTAATACCATTACATTTATTGAATGTGACAGTATATATTCCCTTTTGCTCTAGCAAGGGTCATGCTTTCTAGTGTCATTAGGAACTTTTTGGTTTTATCAATTTTAATCTTTCTACCTGAGTAAACATTTTGTAACTTGACCACTTAAGTCAAGCGTCCTACAACACAACATTGGAATCTGGTCTTCAGAGCGCTGCATTCTGTTTGTTTTTATTTGACAGAAACTACTTACAAAAGAAAAAAAAAAACAACTCTACCACCACTGTCAATTTTCTTTGCACTTTTGATGATGTGAAATAAAATTTTGTACATTTTTCTATATATTTGAGTACTTATTTCTTTAATTGGTGTCACAGGTAAAGTCCTATGCTCTTTCTATTTTTTTTTCATTGAGCTTTAGTTCAGCTTAAAGTTATACTAAAGGTATGCGTTTTTTTTTTTTCTAAATAACAAACATGTTATACTTACCTGCTATGTGCAAGGCCTTTGCACAGAGCGGCCCCTATTCTCCTTTTCTGAGGTCCCTCCTGGCTCCTCCTCTTCTCGAGTGCCCTCTCAGAGAAGCGATTTCCCTGGGAGCACTCATGGGGGCTCGCTCCCGTGTCCTGCTGCTGCGTCCATTGACACAAGCAGCAGGACTCGTTCCCGCCCCCCAGCTCCTATGTCACTGGATTTGATTGACAGCAGTGGGGGCCAATGGCTCCTGCTGCTATCAATCTATCCAATGAGGACCTGAGCCAGCAGCTGGAGCTGCTGGGCTCGTCCTCAACGCTGGAATGATCGGGTTCTGGTAAGCAAAAGGGGTGTTCTGAGGGGCTGCTGCATTACAGGAGGTTTTTCACCTTAATGCAGTCAATGGATGTCCTCAGTACTTCAATTTTTTTTTCATCCAGGCATTCGTTTTCCGGCACTAGTCTACTCTATTTACTTTTGTCAGCACAAATATGTTTCTCACAGTCACCAATCCAATTAACTCCTTCCTTGGAAGTTTAAATGTGATTATTACTATAGGAAGGGGCTGAAGCCGCTGTCAATCAAAGTCAGTTAGCCAATCAGGAGAGAGAGGGGGCAGGGTCGGGTTGGGGCTCCATGTCTGAATGGACACAGGGAGCTGTGACTCGGCTCGGGTGCCCCTATAACAAGCTGCTTGCCATGGGGGGCGCTGAACAGGAGGGAGGAGCCAGGAGCAACGAGGAGGCACCCGAGAAGAGGAGGATCCGGGCTGCTCTGTGCAGATCCACTGCAACAGAGCATATAAGTATAACATGTTTGTTATTTTTATAGGAAAGAAAAAGAGACATTACAATCACTGTAAGGCTACATTCACACTGCCAATTAGGGCCTGTGTGAATAGTAGAGGCAGAAATCAGAGGCAGGTACACCGGCTCCATTCACTATAATGACAGGTCAACGGCAGCCGCAGCTATTTGTGGCTGTTCACACAGCCAGTGATTATCTGCGGTGATCGCTGTCAATTTCACTCTATACATCCTTACATTCTAATGTAAGGCCATGTGCAAGAGCCCCAAAGAGTCTACAGAAGCAAAAAAGGTCAAGACAAACAATAAAGGATGCTTATGACTTTGATTTCCCTGGCCTGTCTTATACAATCAGATTGTCAGAATTCATTGTTACACTTTCATGTGTCTGTTACCTATGCAACAATTTTGTTGAAATGAATGATTTCAGTAGCTATGATTTCCTTAGCCTGAAATAACAATGTGTGTAGTACATGTGGAGCAAGTTTAAGGGAAGATACAACAAATTTTACCCTCGGGCTGCTATTTTTTGTCTGATGAGCTGTATAATTATCATAGAGAACAGATTATCAGTGCAGTGTACATGAACAGAATTATTCATTGAGCAAAAAGCACAGTTTAGATCAAAATAACACATTTCCCTCCCAAAAAAGTAAAGGCAGCAATATGTCTTTTATGAAATTTTAAGAAGTCGACAGTTGAAAGTAAAGCTCCACCTTCACATCACAGGAAAAAATGCTTCATGTGTACTTTTACGTTTTAATTAGATAAATTCCTCCTTTTATAATTCCTTATGGGATTCTTCTTTGGGCATCATATTTTAGGCTGTGCAAGTTCCAAGCAGTGCTAAAGCTTACTGAAACCCCAATGGAACCAGATAGCTGCTTATTTAAAGGGACAGGCAACATTTCATCTATAATGTGTCTTACAATCCCAATGTAGAATGTTAAAAGTGTCTTGAACTTGCTGAAAATTTTGCAACTGTTTTGTAAAAGCTTGCTATAAACACTGCTGTTATATGAGCAGAAGCCAAGGAGGTGGATTTACTAAAGACTAATAGCCTGTTAATTTTGCAAGTACAGTTGCACTCTGCAAGGGAATTATCCCCAGAGTTTAGTGACTGAGGTGAAGCTCTGCTGACTTCTATAATTGAGTCAAGTGCAAGAAAAAATACAATATTTTCCACATGATTGGGGATTCTTTGCAAAGAGAAGCTTCAGCACTTCCACTATGCTTTAGGGGAAAATGACCTTAGATCGGGTTCACATATGTGCGTGGCCAGTTTCAGTGCGATTTGTAAAAAGAGCCCGGTGTGATTTCGTTCTGCAGTTCAGGTGTGGTTCAAGTGCAAATGACACTGGAAATCGTACCTGACTCTTTTTAAAATCGCACTGCGGCCAGCCCACGCATATGTGAATCGGCTCCTTGTGGTTCACATAAATTGAAAGCGGTTCAAAACGCATCCAATTCTCATATATGTGAATCCGGGCTTACAGAGTGCAACTTTGCTTAAAAAGGGAAAAGTCTGTTTGCCTTTAGTAAATCAGCCCCAATGTGTGCAAGGCCTAAATAGGGAAGCCTGGACCATGGTGACTGTTCTAAAACATAAACCTGCAAAAACACTAGCTGGCGGTGGCAGATGCCATGTCTACACCCTCAGTATGTGCATTAGAAAGTCTGATCAGCTAATATAATGCCTGTCATTTTAAAGGGACTGACTAAAAGAGTGCAGAAGTATAGAGGTGCCTGTACATACCTTCAGCAGGCTCAAAAGCTGAGCCATTCCAATAGGCCAAGTAGTCATACTTGCTCATAGTGCCGAATCTTGCCTATCCCCTTTTAGATTGTAAGCTCTAATGAGCAGGAACTTCTGATTCCTATTGTATTGAATTGTATTGTAAATGTACTGTCTGCCCTCATGTTGTAAAGCACTGCACAAACTGTTGACGCTATATAAATCCTGTATAATAATATTAGCCCATTCTCTAGCACATATTTATTGGTTATTAAGGCAGCCATTTAAAGTGATAGACCAGTAGGAATACGAGGGGCTGGACTTGGTGGCTGGCTCCAAGCAGTGCCTGGAAGTGTCCGAATTTTGCCCTTCAGAATAGTATGGCCATGCCTGAAGACTTTTTAAAGCTACTGCTGGTATGTGCAGTTTTCTCTAAGTGCCTGCACTTTATACCCGCAGCAGTTGTTTTTTGCTTTAGTTTTATAATAGTGTTTTTAAAGAAAAAGGAGTTTGAATAGTTGATTACATGTGCAGGGCTCCATACAGCACAAATGGCCACCACTCATATCTCACTATGGAGAACAGTTTCCTTTTGCTCTTCTGGAAAGTTCACATTAGGGATCAGTGATATGCTTACATCATGATTCCTTTAGTGGGTGGGTACGAGTGCCTGGTTGTGAGCTGGGTGTAGAGCACCTGGTTGTTATCTGCCCACAGGCATTGATTGGCAACTATGCACTTACACAAAAAAGCAGCGATCTCCCACAGACACCACGCACATATACATCCACACCATTACTACGTTCCCAATGATTTATGGGGTGGTAGTTCTACACATGGATGTGACACCTCCATGGATCCTCTGCAGGTACCTGGCTAGACTAATGCCCGTACACGCGGTGAGATTATAGGGCGAATGATCGTCCTTTTTTCTCGCATGCTAATCTCAGATTGAATTGGAAGAGTTTACTTTAGTTGCGAAAATTCTCGCACGATAGGATAAAAAATCGGAAACGATGTGATGTGTTGTAGTGTATTTGTATTGCATTTTAGAACGACAGCTGTACTGATGAAATGAAAATCGTATGATCGGGCACCTTGCGAGAAAATTTTTCCTGCATGTCCGATCTTGTCCGGATGGAAAACATTGGATGAACTGTCATGATTGGCTCTCGAAAGCTCTGTACCAACGATCTGATTATTGTACGATTGCTTACAAAGCAGCTTAAAATGATCAGGTACAAACGGAGACATCATGGAAAATAAAAGCAAAGATTGCTAAGAAAATAAGAGACAAATAAAAAAAAGATGCTGTTTTTGATGTGCATGGGGACAGGAAGCTATAAGTGAATAGTTGGCTGTATCCTGAAGTTCAGGTGAAGGAGAAGCATCTCCACCTTTGATTTGAAGTTTCATAGCAAAATATTGATTTATAAACTGGCCACATCTTAGCCTTTTTTGTCTAGAGAGATCTCAAATGTCAGCTCTTGGCAGGACAGGCTACAGGGGTTTTCATATTACAAGCTCTGAACCAAGAGAAGTGCGTACTGGGGATGTGCCATGGCACCTGTTGTGATATTAAAACCTTTTTTTTATCATCCTTAAAGCACTGTTACCATGAGGAGTTTTGATGAAGACGGAAAGCTGCTTCATATTGTTAATCTATGACTGTGGCAGTCTGGTCTTGCTGATGCTTTATCGAGGTTTCACGTTAGTGGTAAAATTAAGGGCAATCTAGATCATTTATGCTTTAGAGAGAAATTGACTTTCTGACACTAAATCACAGAGTCGAACTGTAAATCATTGGCTGTAGAGACGGGAATCTCATCAAAGTGGCCTTGAGGAGAAAGCACAATGCTGCAGAGCACAATAATTATTTTAGAATGACTTGGTTTCTTTAGTGTGGTGTATACTTTGATATGGACTTCTAACCATTTGTATTCATATATTCCATTTCTGGTATAGTATTTTTTTTTTTTTTTAATGCTCATATATGCTAACAGTTTGAAAATCTTTAGCCTGAGAGGACCAAGCTTAAAATGAATTTGGGTGAAGGTATGAATTTAATTTCTTTGATATATTAACTCATTAAAGTCCAGTAATATTAAATATATGCCCTGATAAGCAAAGCCTACTAATAGGCTTACATGAGCACTTGAATTCCCACATTTGGATATTGTTTAGCATTACCATGTAATGTATGGTAACTCATGGTCACAGTGACATAGCTGGCAGTTTAGCCAGAATGCTAAAAAGTGTGTTCATCAACAGCCTTATTAGTAATGGAAACGTAGGTAATTTTCTTCAACACCTTTTACATAAGGCTTGCTTGTACATAGGGCTTATATACAGTAGTAGTTTGCGCTGTTGTCATATGCTACTTTTGCTTTTGCTTTCCAAAATGAAAAGTACTCAATAAATGATGGAGGCAGATCTTTAATTTATCTGCCCATGCCGCATTCCTAGAGTTCTTGTCATTGTGGGAAGAAATAGTACAACTTTTATGAATAGTGCAGAGGGGAAGGAAAGGGTGGACATAGTCAGTACATTTGACAACTGCCTGTCACAGTTTCAGTAAATATATTGGCCTAACTCCAAGTTTCAATTAAAGTGACATTAAAGGCTCATTTAAAAAAAGAAAAAAACAAAACAAATGTGTAATACTTACCTGCTCCGTGTAATGGTTTTGCACAGAGCAGCCCCGATCCTCCTCTTTTCGGGTACCCTGGCAGCGCTTCTGGCTCTTCTTCTTCAGCCAGTGCCCCAAATAGCAAGCCGCTTGCTTTGGGGGTACTGGTGCACTCTCGCTTCTGAGACCTGCTCTATCTAGGTGTCCATAAGACACATAGAGCCCGGGCTCAGCCCCACCCCTGCTCTCTCCTGCTGTTTCAGCCAGTCAGGAATGAGAAACCTCGGAGGAGCTCAGCTCTCGTGCACATTGCTGGATCCAGAGGGAGCTCAGGTGAGCACTAGGGGGGCTAGGGGGGGCCATTGCACACAGAAGGTTTTTTAACCTTCATGCATTGAGTGTTTTAAACCACTTTATCTTGAAAAAAAAAATATTTCCTTAACTAATACATGCGCCCACTGGGAGTGCTGTATAAACTGTTAGTAGCATCAACTACATACAGTATACAACGCTTTGTTCCTGCAGCAGTACAGAGACTTCCTGTCCTATTCCTCTATTTGTTCTGTTTGCCATTATCATTGAAAGTAAAAGAAAACCCCAAATTTTGGGTTTTCTCCAGAAAAGTAAAAGTTGGGAAATCTTCCAATGGGGGTCCCCAAGAAATTCCTTTACTTTACAGAGATTTCCTCTCACTTCCTGTTTGGCTTAGGGACAGGAAGTGAAGGGAAATCTCTGCAATGGGACAGAGATGGCGGGAAAATATCTGACAGGGGTTATAACTGCCCCTTGCTCTATCCATTTTGAAAAAAAACAGTTGCCCATAGTTCTACTTTAAGCTTCCCGTGAATGGCTTTGCAGCTCTGAACCCCTATGTGAATGAGTATGGGGTACATTGTACCCCTACCCATTCACCTGAAAAAAAAGTGTAAAGTAAAAAAACACACTACACGGGTGTTTAAAATCTTTTATTAAATCAGCTCCGTTTTTTCTCCCCTCTCCAGCTCTTCTTTCTTCTACTCTTTTGCGGGGTCTTCTGACTTCTGAGGGGTCTTCTTTCTTTTCCTTCTCTGCAGCGTCTTTCTGCTCTTTTGTCGGTCTTCTCCGCTGTCCTCTTCCCCCTGTTCTTCCTCTCTTCTTGTTCCCATGTTGACATGACGCAATCTCCTTCATGAATGCCCTCTCTGCTGTGTGCTGTGCCTTATATTGGCATGGGGGGGGCCACCCACTGACATCACTCGGAGGCCCCATCCCCCATGATGTCACAGCTCCGCCCCAGAATGTGAGATCATTGGGACGGGGAATCCAGGTGATGTCAGCAGGTGGCCCCACCCCATGCCAATATAAGGCACAGCAGACAGCGGAGAGGGCATTCGTGAAGGAGATCACGTCATGTCAACATGGGAACAAGAAGAGAGGAAGAACAGGGGTAAGAGATTGCGGAGAAGACCGGCAAAAGAGCAGAAGACGCCGCAGGGAAGGAGAAGAAAGAAGACCACTCAGAAGATAGAAGACCCCACAAAAGAGCAGAAGAAAGAAGAGCCGGAGAGGGGACAAGAAGCTGGAGCTGATTTAATAAAAGATTTTAAAAACCCGTGTAGTGTGTTTTTTATTTTACACTTTTTTTTCAGGTGAATGAGTAGGGGTACAATGTACCCCATACTCATTCACAGAGGGTGGGGGGACCGGGATCTGGGGGCCCCCTTGTTAAAGGGGGCTTCCAGATTCCCATAAGTCCCCACCCGCAGAGCTCGACTACCACCGGCAAGGGTTGTTGGGAAGAGGCCCTTGTCCTCATCAACATGGGGACAAGGTGCTTTGGGGTGGGGGGGCGCAGAGCCCCCCTGCCCCAATGTACCCATACTCTCCATGTTGAGGGCACGCGGCCTGGTATGGTCCAGGAGGGGGGGGGGCGCTAGCTCTTCCCCATCCCCTTTCCTGGCCTCCGTGCTCGGGATAAGGGTCTGGTATGGATTTTGGGGGGGCCCCACGCCGTTTTTTTGGCGTGGGGGTTCCCCTTAAAATCCATATCAGACCAAATGGCCTGGTATGCTCCTGGAGGGGGACCCCATGCCATTTTTCTTTTAAATTTGGCATGGAGTTCCCCTTCAAGATCCCCAGAGCACAAGTCGCATGCCAAAGTCGGATCAGTGAAGACACTGATCCGACTTTTATCCGACTTCAATGCCTTTCAATGGGCTGAAGTAGGATCAAAGTCGGACAAAAGTAGTACAGGAACCTTTTTCAAAGTCGGTCTGACTTTGAAAAACACAAGTCGGAGCAGTTAAGACGGCCCTCATAGGGAATCTTTGTTTTTGTGACGTAATGCGACTAGTGCGCCTAATGTCGGTCCAAGAATCGGACTAGTGTGAACCCAGCCTAACCCCTGTATATAAATCTGCTCCAGCCCAATACCCAATTTGGAGTTGTTCTCAATCATGTGATCACTCTCAGCTGTGATATAGCCGTGCCTTATTTTTAAAGTGAGGGTTGAGACCAAACTTCTCAAAAGCCTTTTTTTCTGTCTGTGTCCCTGCTGGGCAGAATCACACTGTTCATCTGGGTAGTCATTGTCAATGACACTGAATCTAAGGGAAATCCAAAAATTTCAGTTGTCTCTGGAATGGAAATGGAAAACTTCCAATGGTCCAATAGGATACATGTTTAGTGACAATTGTTTAACCACTTCCCGCCCGGCGCATTGACAAATGACGTCCGGGCGGGGGGTTCATTATCCTGACTGGACGTCTATTGACGTCCTCAGGATAATGCGCGCGCATCGCGGCGATCGGTGGTGCCGTGGGTCAGTCTGACCCACCGCACTACCGACCGAGGTAAAAGGCTTCGATCCGAAGCCTTTTACCATGTGATCAGCCGTGACCAATCACGGCTGATCACAGTGTAAATAGGAAGAGCCGTTGATCGGCTTTTCCTCTGCTCAGGTCTGCAGACCTGAGCAGCGGAGAGCCGATCGGCTGCTCTTCTGACAGGGGGGGGCTGCGCTGAACGTTTATCAGCGCAGCCACCCTCAGGATCACCCCACTGGACCACCAGGGAGCCGGATCAAGACCCCAGGGAGCCCCCCCCGCCGGACAGCGCACCCAGGCCGCCCAGGACCACCAGGGAGCCCCCACTAGACCACCAGGTAAGGGCCATATTATGCACTGTAGGGATGGCACTGTGCCCATATATGATGCCTGCCAGTGCCATCCCTAACAGTGCTTGTTGCACCAGTGCCCACCTGTGCCAGCTAT
>BLSH010286987.1:461120-485250 GCA_018402905.1 Glandirana rugosa | reverse complement strand
ACACGCGTCAGAGACCAGTAGACATCATACACGCGTCAGAGACTGACCAGAGACTGCGCACATACTACAGATGACCAGAGACTGTGCACATATTACAGGGGATGGCAAGACTGCGCACATCCTACAGATGCCTAGAGACTGCACACATACTACAGATGACCAGAGACTGCGCACATACTACAGGGGATGACCAGAGACCTTTTCAGCAATGCACAGCTTTACAGCTGAACAGCAGGTCAGGGTTTAGGATAGCAACCAGGCAGTCTAGGGGGGACATACCTGGCCAGCCTTGCTCACCATGCACTTTCATAAGTCTGGTGCGGGGATCCCACTCTGAGCTCTTCTTCTACTACAGCTGCTCTTCTACATAAAGGCTGCATGGGGCAGGGTCATGGCATCAGTGGAGCTCCCAGCCTGCCCTCTCTCTGCTGGCTGGGAATACAGAGCTGAGTATACAGTCTGCATGTGGCGGGGTCAGAGCATCAGTGGAGCTCCCGGCCCCGCCCCCCCTCTGCTGGCTGGGGAATACCGGAGCCTACTTCACAAGCCTACAGACTGCATGGGGTTGGTCAGAGCATCAGTGGAGCCCCCGCCCTTTCTCTGCTCTGCTCGCTCGGTATTACAGTGCTGCCTCCCGTGTCTCTCATGCACTCTGCAGTGCCATAATCGCGGCCGCAATTTGCGGGTAATGCGGGCTCAAGGCCGGCAGCTGCTTTGGTCCCCACAGATGAGACATGGCCCAGGGCATATGCCCCATTTGCCCCGCGTTAAAGACGGCCCTGTGTATGGGTCTGGTTTGGGGATTACTTAGTACATTTCTCATTTGTAAGTAACTGAAAGAGAAAATTGAGTGATTTGGGATTGTGACAACAGTGTGTTGTGGTTGAGAAAACCTCCTACATGGAAAAAGTGTCTGGCTAACATTTTAATACATGGCCACTTGGCCAGCATAGCAATAGGAATTTTCCAAACATGCCCGGCGGAAGGTCTGGATTGAGGAGTATGGGAGCTAGGAAACCAGTGGTAGAGGATAGGAAAAATGATACAGATGTTGCAAAAGCTATGGAAAGTGGAAGCTATAAATAGGTCAGCTAGTGTTTTACGCTTATTCTGGGAGGGAAAGAGACAGGATGAATACTAATGGAAGGGGGGAAACACTTTTCTTAAACTACCCAGTCTTTTAAGGCTGCTAGAGGTTGCTAATGATGTAGATATCAATAAACTAGTCTCATTGTCTGTCAAGCCTAGAAATACGTTTTAATATCTAGGAGGCCAATGCCTCTTTCATTTTTGGGTAATGAAAGGTGGGCAAGACTGATCAGTGGAGTGGTGTGTGTTACAGATAGGAAAATTAGTATGATATTAATGCATTTAGTCAGTTTATACTCACTTCAGCCCACCTGAAATCCCTTTGTACCTTGGTTTGTCCACAGGCAGTGGAGAAATGGTTCAAGGACCATTACAAAAATAAATGGGGGTGGGGGGCAGCCTTGTCCGGTCCCATTGAAGTGTCAAAATATTGGCACACATGCTCTCCTGAAGCTCGATTGTTTTAAGGACTGCTTCCATGTAGTCCCAGATCACTCTATCGAATGCCTTCTCAATATCCATAGAGAGAAAAAACCCTTTATGCCTGTTTTTGTTAGCCAGTGGAGTGAGTTCAGGGATTTTAGGATGTTATCCCATGCCTCCCTGTCTAGGGAAAATCTAGCTTGGTCCATTAAGATAAGTGAAGGGATTAACAGACCTATACTGTTTTCCAGAATTTGGCCTACATTTTTTCAGAGTGCGATGGGCAGATAATTCATAACTTGGGTCGGGTCTTTGCCCCCCTTCTGCAGTACTGTTATATGGACCTCCAGTAGTTGAGTTGAATGGGATTCTCTATTGTAAAGGGAATTGTAGGCCGATGTGAATAGAGAGGCTGGAATATGTCCCAGGACTCTTTCCTGGTTTCATCTACTTCAAAGCCATGTCAATTTCCTCTCATATTGACCTGGGATCGTGGTTGGCTTTGTGTATGCCTTTTAAATAATCTTTATTTTTGTTTGCAAAGGGTATAAGACAAACATTAAATGAGTGTAAATCCAACATTAGAGCGGACACATGGCAAATAAATCAAATCACTGGTTGCACATTCGTCAGTGTCATATAAGGACATTTAGTGCAGCTTGTGTGCAGCATATAATTTCTAACATTTCTATATTATCGTTGTCTTTAAGGAGTGTCAACACAAGTAAGCGAAATGCAGTAATGAAGTGCAAAAGAAGGTCCAGTACCAACCGTTGGCATTCAAAAACAAAAGAAAAGAGGGAGGGGAGGGAAAGGGGGTCTTGAGGAGATAGCTCATCACTGCACTTTTCTGCTTCTATTACCGCAGGCCCCCGGGTCCACCCCCAGCGGCCATTCCCCGAGGAGGGTCCCCCAGCCCCAGACTTTCGGTCCCTTCGGGCCAGACAATCCCCCCCCGGGAAAACCACCCGCCACAGATCAACCCCCATGCCCAGTACCTGCCCGCCAATAATGTAATCAGACCATGCCACTCCTCAAGAATAGTCCGGATCAGGTTCGTTCAGCCATTCCAGGATATTGTCATAGTAAATGATATTAGAAACTACGGTCACACTGGGTCATTTGCTCCCCCCCCCAGGCCAGCTCCCAGCTACTATCCCGTTCCTAGAGCTGTCCAGGGTTTATTCCTGCTTTCTTTGCAAACTGAGGGTCAGCCAGTGCTAATAGAGCCAGGTCTAGGCTAGAGGCCACTTGGGCCGTGTTGGAAACATATTCCTTCCAGGGGGCCCATATAGCGTCAAACCGTTTTGATGTGCCTCTGCACGTGGCCACCCACTCCTCTGCCGCCATGATCTCCCCCACCTTTCCAATCCACTCCGATTCTGTCGGGATCCTGTCACTCTTCCAATGTATTGGGATTAAGCGTTTGGCGGCGTTGAGAAGGTGAGGGAGAGCGCTCCTCCTATAAGCAGCCATGGAGGTGGTCGGAAGATGGAGTAGGCAGTGTCCAGAGGAGTCCGGTAGGTGCATCCCCAGTCCATCTGCTATATGTTTCCTAACGCTCTGCCAGAAGGGCTGCAGAACGGGGCACTCCCACCATATGTGTAGAAGTGTTCCCTCCATCCCACAGCCCCGCCAGCAAAGCCTTGATGCAGTTGGGTAGTACCTTGCCAGCACTGTAGGCACTCTATACCACCTTGTTAAGAGCTTGTAACTATTTTCTTGTGCCTTAGACTCCACTGAGCTAGCATGCTTCAGTTGGTAGAGATGCCCGATCTGCTCCGCTGTGAACTGGCAGTGCAGGTCCCTCTCCCACTCTTTTATGAAGTGAGGGTCGTCATATGGCCTAGTTCCCTCTAAAAGTTTATACAGCACGGAGATCATGTGTGGCTGTGGGTCTTGTTCTGCCCACAGACTTTCAAAGTCCGTGAGCGTGGACCTGACCTGCGACCCATGATGTCTGGAGGCTATAAAGGTAGTTAGTTGACGATATCTCCAGAAATCAAACGGAAAGCTCCCATATCTCTCTCTCAGTATCGATAGTGGTAGCATGGAGAGCCCCTGCATAAAGCGTGCCAGACTGACGGTGCCGTCTGCCACCCAGGACCCCATGGCAGCCGCTTGTTCCCCTGGGGAAAACCAGGGGAATCCACATACTGGTGCCAGCGGTGAGGTGCCGGGTGACAGCGAAAGGCGCGCATTCAGCCTGTCCCACAGTTTGAGGGCGTGGGTTGTTAAGGGGGATGCCCATGAGGAGAGACCCCTGTGTTCTCTTGGTACCCAAGGGGCATACGCTAGATTCCTACCTGCCATAACCTTCTCCATCTGTACCCACAGCTTAGTTTTGGTATGGAACCTCCAATTAAGGATCCTTTGTAGTGCTATTGCATTATAGTACTGGGAGATATTGGGTATTCCAAGCCCCCCGGCCTTCTTAGGTCTCTGCAGCAACGCCATGGCTATCCTGGGTCTCTTGTTTCTCCACACAAATTTGATAAACAAACTGCGAAGTTCCTTAAAGAAACGGTTCGGTAAGGGAATCGGTAATGTCTGCAGCAAAAATAGTATGCGTGGCAGGGTCACCATCTTAAGAATGTTTGTGCGACCTACCCAGGTGAATGTGTCTTTATCCCACGCCCGTAGGTCCTGGTCAATCTGTTTAAGCATTGGGGCATAATTAAGGGTGTAAAGGTCAGCTATGTTGTTTGTTAAGTAAATACCCAAGTATTTCAGGGCGGAGGATGTCCACACAAATGGGAAACTTCCCTGCAGTGAGGTAATTAGGCTCGGTGGCGCAATAATTGGTAAGATCTCTGACTTGGAGTAGTTGATTTGGAAATTGGATACCAGACTGTAGGAGGCAAACTCCTTCATCAGATTTGGCAATAACACTATTGGGTCTACCACATGGAACAGTATGTCATCCGCGTAAGCAGATAATTTATGTTCCGTGTTCCCCACCTTGACCCCCTTAATGTTTGGGTTCGCTCGTATCCTCCGGAGCAGTGGTTCCAGAACCAGGGCGAACAATAGTGGAGACAAAGGGCAGCCTTGTCTCGTACCATTCCGTATGGGGAATGACGTTGACAGCCCCCCATTGACCTTCACCTGTGCCGTCGGTGATGTGTAAAGCCCCATTATCCATTTCATCATGTGTGGGCCTAGCCCCATTTTCTCCAAAACCGCTTGTAGGAAGTCCCAGTCCACGCGGTCGAATGCCTTTTCAGCGTCCGTCGATAGAATCACGTACGGGGGCAACCGACCGCGTGTCCTGGCCCAGTGAATTAGATGTAGTGCCCTGTTGGTGTTATCTCGTGCCTCCCTGGTGCTAATAAAGCCCGTTTGGTCGGGATGTACGATGTCTATAAGTAAGCGTTGAAGTCTGTGTGCGATTATTTTGCCAAATATCTTCAGGTCCGTGTTTAGCAGGGATATCGGACGATAACTCTGGGGGAGGGTGTGATCCTTGCCCTCTTTAGGGAGAACCGATATGTGGGCCCGTAAGGCATCCGGGTGGAAGCCCACGTCTGCGGCTAAGCTGTTGAATAGGGAGCACATATGAGGTTGGAGTTGTGTGAAGAACTTCTCGTAATAATTTGTTAGGCCATCAGGCCCCGGGCTTTTTTGTCCCGGGAGATTTCGGATCGTGGCTAATATTTCCGTGTACGAAATGGGGAGCTCCAGTTCTGCCCTCTGTTCAGGGGATAGGGTGTGGTAACCGGCGCTAGCAAGGTATGATTCTATATGTGCACGCTTCCGGGCCTTTTCAGCCGGCATGGAATGGCCACATAAATCATACAGTGTTGCGTAGTAATCACGGAAAAGTGATGCTATTTTAGTCGTGTGTTGGGTCATATCTCCGTTAGGTGAGCGAAGCTTGTGGACATGGGTAGCCATGTGTCGTTTACGCAAAGCTCTGGCCAACATCCTCCCACACTTGTTGCCATGCTCGTAGTATTTATGGGCTACACAGCGCAAACGTTTGTTTATGCGTCTGTCTATCAATTTGGCAAACAGCGTGCGTAATTTGGTTAAGCGTTGAAGCGTTGCCGTGTCTGACGCCCGTTTATGCAGCAGTTCGGTCCTTTGCAGTTCAGCTAGATTGTGTATGCCTTTTGAGGGTTGAGTCAAGATTATATAGTTGTTCATAGTATATCTCAAATTGCTTAGCAATGTCCTCAGTTTTTTAAATGTATCTGGCCTTTCTGGTTATTGATTTGGTGTACAGCCATGTTGGTGCATTTGGGCTACAGTGCCTTTGCTAGAAGTTTGCCACTTACATTCCTGTGCTCATAGAACATCTTTTAGATAAGTTTGAACCACTGTTTTTTCTGTTTCCTCAGCACTTCCAAAAGACGGGAGTGAGCTAAGAGTTCATTTAAAATACCGGTTGCTCGAGTCTGTTTATGCGTCACTTCAAAAACCCAGATTTGGTCAGCTGAAGTACATATACAAGTACAGTGTTCCCATTTCTTTGTAGACACCATTGCAATAAGCTCCCTCTCATGACACATTTGTGAGCTTTGCATTGAGCTATGGGGGTCACATCGGGGGGTTTATTGTTGGTGAAGTATTCATTTAGACATGTCTGGAAGGTAAGTAAAGAGGGGTTGAATCTCCCTGGCACTAAAACTATTTCTAAACACCTTCTCGGTAAAACTAAAGTTAAGGTCATTGGATGGTGGTCTGATCCTATTTAGTGCTTTTATCTCCTTTCCTTGCAATTGTAGAACAGCCACTATGCATATTATGTACCTTACAGCTGCACAAAGTATGTGAAGAAGCTCTTGAAAGTAGCTGTAAACTCGATCAGTAAAATCTCATGTAACATGTTAATTTAATTTCAAAAGTCATTTTAAATATTTTTCAATTTGCAGCTTTCAATAATAACATACCTGTTAGCCCTGTCATGAATGTCCTTTAATCCTCAAAGCCCCTTAAAGGATTTTGAGATATCTACCTTGTCCCTGCAAATGAAAGCACTCATTTCACTTCCTTTACTGAGGAGACAACGTGCTTCCTATGTTTCTACATGCCTGTTGTCCCCTTTTGTTTGCTCCCTCTCTGAAGAGACTACAGTGTGCCATCCTGACATCACTGGAGGAGGGGCTCATATAGTCCATGGAAAGCTCAGGCATTTCATTCTCCACAGAAGTCCTAATGAGGCTCCTCCCACAATCTGCACATGAAGCCCCACCCGCTCCTGCCTATGTCCCGCCTTTGCCTGCCCACTGCTCTGTATCTATACAGGCTGCTCCCAGCTTGGCTTCTCTTCTATCAGTTTACCAATTACCGGAGGAAAACAGGCAGAGAGAAGCACACAGATTAATAGAAAAATCTGTGTGCAAACTAACCTGTACTGACTGGCTACTGTTTTACATAGCACACACCCAGCTATTGATTGGCAGATGGGTGTGTGTTATGTAAAATAGATTGAGCATGATAGAAGGCATAAGAACTCATGGGAATTGTAGTTCCCTGTGGGAGATGCAGATTCTAGCACAGTGGAAAGAAATGACATACCAACTCTGAAGAACTCCTCCCACCATCACTAGCATTATACATACATACATACAGTTATTATGTTATTACCATGTGTAAATTTCAGGTATTTATATGAGGATTTACTAAAATGTGTATGTTGCCTTTAGTTGTACTTTAATTGCAAAATTATTCAGTTCTGTTTAGTTGGAGGTTAGATAGCTGGGGCTTCTCTACATTAGTGTTGGTTTCCAGCAGACGTTTTCTTTCCCTGACAGAGCAATGTTAAATAGCTTAAAGCATTTCAAAAGAATTCCAGATGCAAAATTAATCCACATGAAAGATACTGCAACTAATTCATGCAGCTGGAAGTTGCAAAAACATACAATATACAATATAATAGACTTAGAAAACAAATTGAAGTTTCTGGTCTTCATTTCTGCAAGCTCATCATATGCTGAGTGTTTATCTACACACAACTATTCAAAAATTACACAGACCCTTCCAGAAAAATAATTGAAAGCTCCCATTAAACACTGGTATCTACATTGCCATAAATCATTAGCTTAAGTACAGCAGATCTTTTAAAACTTTTTACTAAGTGTCTTTAGATGGACTAATAAAAAGTAGTATAAGGGATGACCTCCTCATGCTTCCTCCAATGCTGTTCATGTGATGTCTGCTAAATCAACGTTTAGACTGGCGACTCCCCCTACCTGGAAAGATCATGTGGCTAAATGCCTAGGATTTGGTGAAGAGCAGCCTTTTCTCTGGAATTTTAGCCTTTTCCTTTCTCCAAAATGACTTTACCTTCGCAAGACCAATAACGTAGCTTTGAATTTTCATTAAAATACAGGTCCGCTTAAACTATTCATTTACATTTTGTTCGCAACCCAAATCTACTGGAACTTATGGTTCAGTATAGTCAGTTCTCATTTTCATGATCCTAAACACTGTCAAAAGAATAATTGCTTCGTATTCTAGGTAGATTTGCATCAAGCCAGCCAGAAGACTAATATATGAAGTTGGATAAAAGCCGGTGAAATATTCTGTCAATAGACCTCAATAGGAGTTGATTTAAAATTCTCTCTCTTAGCCAACACTAGTCAAAAGTGGAGCCTCCCAAGGGAGCAGACTTCAATGAACTGCATTTTATTGCCGAGCCTAAGAAGGTTGTTCTAAGGAATAACTGTAAATTATAAATAATAGCGAGACCTAGCTTGAAAATGGTGTCAGTATCTCTTTTTCTGAATTCAAATATATCACTGTCGAATCATCGGCAAAGTGTTCAGCTTCTGGATTATTTCACAGGCTTAAAGAATAACTTGAGAGCAATCTACTGGATACCTATAATGGTCCATAAAGCAATTTTATGGGATTCCATAATCATGTGACACCTAGGAAAGAGATTAATTTTTCTTTGGCGAATGTTATATTATGTCATGTGAAGTCTGGAAGTGACAGCTTTGCATGTAAGTGATGATCAGTGAGGTCAGCAGAAAGTAAGAAAGGCTCCTAATGCACAGCTATTACAGAAGCAGTGATGTCACCATGACTAATGACCTGCTACACCATCCTGTTAATGCACATTATAGTGCTTGCAGAGATAGAGGCTAGTCAAGAGGCAGAAGCTGTAATAATTACTTGCATTTGTGTTAGTCATTTTAATAAGTGCTGGTTCAGTCATATAGGAGATCATTTTACAGTGAGATTGAATAGCTAATGATTCTGGACTATATGTAGCCAATCCTTCCCCGAATGGTTATTATTCCACCAATCATCAGGAGGGGAACTCTGACATGAGAAATCAATGCCCTGCTCCTCTACCAAGATGGCTGCCTCCACACAAACTCACAGTGCAGAACAAGGCATAATAAATCAGTAAAGGGGGAAGATAGCACCTTGCTCTCTCTTTCTTTTCACCTTGTTGGGCCTACCACAGTTAAGATTTTCTTTAAACTGAAGTGATTAGCCTCCGGGGATACACAGAGATAAAAAACAAATTCTCTTACATAAGTTGTGCATTCTAAACCACACACATCAAATGATTTTCTCACCAGAAGGCAGGGGGAGGGGATCTGATATCACACACTGCATAGCATAGAGAAGGTAGCTGAGTGTAATCTGAGACCTAAGTTGAGGGAATGGACACCGCTCCTCTACTTAGTCTCATTGAGGAGGGCAGGGCCATCTCCGGGGATTGCTTGGTGTTGAGTTAGACTGTTAAAAGTAACTTATGCATATACCAGAAAGAGAAGAGATCAAAGAGGAACCACACTAGATGCTCTGGACTGAAGCAATAATACACCATAGAGGGATATACTGTACATTGTTCATTTTTAATTTCAGAGGTTTACCACCACTTTTCCTGTGACTTAGTCAGGGACCCCATAAGATAGACATCAGCTAGGTCCTACTGCCCATACTATTGGCCGATGCCTCTTTTGGCATCGAATTATGGTCTATATGGTGATATGTTAATAACTTATGAGTTATCCATGCTCTCTCCCTTAAGTACTTGCCCACTCCAGAGCCATAAATTCATATATGTACATTTCCATCATTATGTTTTTCATCATCTATAATTATTTTGATTTATTTTCATGTTCATTATTATATTATTCTTTTTTATCTATTTTTATTTTTATTTAATTGTATTCTTTATTTATATTCATCATCACTTCCAATTCAGTTCACTTTATGTTTTATTTGCATTGTTGGAAATTTTATATTGATTCATACACTGTCCCCAAGTTACATTTTGTGTAATGTGTGAAGCTTCTATGTTACATATGTTACTGCCACCCAGCCACATGTTAGCACCACCATTGCCTTAGCTACAATATTCTTCCCAACTTCCATTCTTTGCACTTAGACCAATATTGGCTAATGTTTTTAACTTTTTATGACCCTCCGTGGTAACCCGCCCCCATATCCCATTTTGGGAGGTGTCGGTCGCCCGCACTGGGATACAAATAAGATGGCTGCACTAACAACAGTATACCTGAGGAAAGAGCGCGTGTGCCATTACACCGCACGACGCACGCTCAGAAGCGCATCGCAAGTGGATGACGTCACTCCCCCTCGCCTCCCTGATCTGCGTTCTGAGCCTCGCTTTGGCGCCTACACCCAGCCGGCTCTGGACGCCTCTTCCTGATACCTCTTGGCCATGGTTGGAGATTGTTGAGAGTGGAGTGGACCCAGCTGACTGTCATCCCATACTGGCGGGACGGATGTCCCTGTTTGATGTGCCTTCTCTTACCACTTTTATGTGAGTTGCCATTTGGCTTTTTATAATAAATGCTTTTATCAGTCTGCACTTAGAGACACAGTTAGCATGGTGCCCTTACTTTTTTCCACTGCAGTTACCCAATTCAAATATTTCACCTCCCTGCTCCTGGCCTGTGACTGGACAGTGATAACACCGCAGCATAAGGCTTCATGCACACAGGATGTTTTTTTTTTGACTGTTTTACAGCAGCTGTTTTTAGCTGCAGACATTTTTTTCTACAGTCAATAAACCCTCCATCATGTTATCCTATGTGTTCATGCACACATAGGCTGTTATCAGCTGTTTTTAGCAGTGACGTTTTTGAGCTGTAAAAAAAACCCAAGTCCAGTGGGTTCAGAGAGACGTTTTTTAGCTGTAAAAACGTTCAAATGCTCAAAAACGCACAAAAACACAGCTAAACGCCGACCCCTAACATTTTTGAACGTTTTAGATCAATTGAGGAAAAAAAAACGCTGGCCATTTAAAAACGCGAAAAAAACGCCGGTAATATAACGCTAATAAAAGCTGAAAAAATTACTGATAAACTACTGATGTTTTTAGGACTTTTTTTAACGTCCTGTGTGCATGAAGACTAACTGTTAAGCTCATCCCTATACTCATTCTTTTCTCTCCCCCCATCAGTATAATGTTTGTTATCACATAACAGTAGCAAACTCTGAATGCCTCCTAGGTGCTGCATATCTCTGTGCAGGGGAATGCAAAACACCTATGCCAAGTCAAAATCAGACACTTACATACATTGAATGTTTTTTTTTTCTTTACTTGAGTTGTAACAGAACTGCATTAATCAAATGAAATATTAATTTCAATAATACTGGGGTTCTTTAACAAAATATTACAGTGGCTCAATTTCAGTGTTAATTTATTTGTTTGAAGTGAACCCTGCCAGTTGAAATGGTAGCCTGTGGCTTCAGAGCAGGTATGTTGAGTTCAGCACATACTGTACTAATTTATTCTGTACCAGAGGGCTTAAAAAGCTTGCAAGGAACTCTGTGAAAGCCGTTTATTAGATGTATGGGCTAATTGCTAACTGGTAATGTTTTGCAAGCAAATTTCAGATGACTTTGTTTTTAACTTGGAAATGGGTCGATCCTTTCAACAAAGTCCATTTGTCTTTGCATTTTGATAGTGATAATGGTTCTTGAGCGGTGACTAAGTACATTTGGCTGTTAGATTTAGATTTCCCAGTGCTAGACTTTCATGCCCCGGTGCACTAAAATATGAGCTTGTTTCTACATCGTTGTCGGGGAAGAGAAGAGTAATGGGCCTATATTACATATCTGCCTGTTATGTGGTTTTCATCTAGATTGAACTGTTCGCCGAAAACAGAAAATGCCATTGCAATTAATTGCGCACCCAAGCTTAGCCTTAATTCAGCCTCGAATAGAAAATGGCATTTAAAACCACAAATAAAGTTTTATTAGAGAAGGAAATGAGAAACTAACTTCATGATTAAAAATAAGAGAGAAGTGGATGGGGCACATAGAATCCAGCCCTGGGTGAGAGAACTTAATATATACATATACATATTTTCCATTTTTTAATCAAAAAAGGCTTACATAGTATTGCATAAATCAGTATTTTACATTTTAAGAAAGCGAGGTAATAAAACAGAGGTTAAAACTGCTCAAAATTATTACTGCTATGGCAAGCAAAAAAAGTATTATGGTTAATTTACCTTAAGGTGGCAACTTGCACATATTTTAAAGAAAGTTGTGCATCAGCTAAACAGTTTTATGTTTCAGTTGATATTCATTGTAGTGTTCAGTATCAATTCCTTGCTGGGGTGGTGGTTATTATTCTGAGGCCTCATACACACACGGACGTTTTTTGACGCCGACGTTTTCTGGCGTTTTTTGCAGCTCTCCATGTTAGTCAATGGCCCCATAAAAACGTCAGCATTTTTGAGCTGTAGATGACGTCGGCATTAGTGAGCTGAAACTAGAACCCACAGCCATCGCGTTCTGAGGCTGTAACGTTTTGGCATTTTTTGACGCCGACGCCACAATATGCCAACAAACACCAACAAATGCCACCTATTATTATACCGGCGTTTTCCAGCGTTTTTTGACGCCGACGTTTTTAGGTTGAAAAATAGCAGAGGGAGGAGTTTTTTTAAAAACCGCCTGTTGACGCCGACGCTCACTAACGCTCAAAAACGCCGATGCATAACGCCGAAAAACGCCGACTTTTTTTCCTTGACATCGGGCCCGACCTTTTGTTTATTTTTTTAGAAACGTCCGTGTGTATGAGGCCTGAAGGTGTGGTGGCTGGCTATTTTATGGGCTGAAAACTTGATCAGCCTCTGTCCGTTTTTTATTGGTGGCTGAATGGACATTGGGAAAATTTCCCTCCAAACCTCACCACACCTTTTAGTAAAGGGAAAGCTCCCAAAACAGGGTGACTTCAAAGATTATTTTTAGAGTAGAGAAGCTTTTAACTTGTTTTTATTGCTGTCCATGTCTCCCTTTCCTGCTGCCAGACACTTTCTGGGTTTTTAAAGGAAGTGAGAAAATAAATGGTTTCAAAAACATTTATAAACCCCAAAATACCAGTTAAACATTGTGCAGCTTACCAGTCCACTGATGAAACTGCCTCATTTAATTTTCTTTCTGGGTTTTTCTCTTATGTATCACCTGGTAATGATTTAAAACGTCTGCCTTTGTTCATCTCCCATTACATTGTGAGTTGATGGGACTAGTACAGGTAGTCCCTAAGTTACAAACATTTGACTTGCATACGACTTGTACTTGAGAACAGAGGCAGCGTGACGTCACGCTGGTCCTGGAAACCGCCAGACAGCCATCTTACTGCTCACCGCATGTTGCCACCTACTGTCCGGTGGACCTGTCAGCAATCCCACATCACTGCATGGCCATTTAACCCTTCCCTATGCTACCTTCCCTATGCTGCATTTTTGGTACCTGTTCCAACTTACATGCAAATACAACTAAAGAACAAACCTATCTTGTTCATAACCCAGGGACTGCCTGTAGTTTACAAAAGAGACAGAACATTGTTTATGTTGTATTTCTAGTTCACAGGAAGTGACAAGGACACTGCAATTTTGGCAAGATTAACAGTTATTTTCTGTACTTTGACAAGAAGCAAGGGTGCAAGTCGTGTGCCTTAAAAGATGACTTATTATTGTAAAACTTAAAAGCTTTTACAGTAACCGTGAACCTGCACATTACAGGCAATCAGGAAGTACAGAAACAGATGGAGCCCAACAAACCATGGCCAGTGGCAGGGCTACAAGATGAAAGTATATGCCGACATTAGCTTCCAAAGTGAGATTCCCAGTTTAGGATGGGCACCGCTTGAAGCTTGAGAAAGTGTTGGGTCACAAAATGCCTCACCAAAGCAACTCTTGTGGAAGTAATCTGTTCCCCTTTGCAAAGCCATCCAGGCAACTGATGATGCATCTGCTGCTGCACTACCTGATTACCTTTGATGTTACTTACCTGTAAGCATTTTTAAGCGTTATACTAAAAAAAATATTTCAAGCTGGCATACTTGCTATTTATTCTGTGTCATAGTGCTTGATCATCCAGGTATTCAGGAGCAGCATGTCGGAGTGTGTTTCTGTTATCTTTCTCTTTACATCTTTGGACATTATGTTCATTGTGGACTTTTTATAAACTATAACTCACCTGTAAGTAAATACTACATAGTGCATTGTTTGTTAGTAGTTATTTATTCTTCTGTACTTGGTAAAAAATGTTCTTAGGAAAATAATATAGTCACCACTTCTAAGGACTGCAGCATATTACATTTTTGTTTTGGAGTTTAGATACACTTTAATGATTGACAAGCTATGTTTTAATTATTCAAAATGTACTTATTACTAAATATTACATACAATCCCTCTCTAAATGCATGCAGTTCAGCAATTGCTGCATGAGAAATTGCGGGGTGGGTGATGAGAACACTGGACCATGTCTGCATAATATGCATTGAACAACCTCCTGCACTATCTATTGAAAGCCTATGTGACCAGTAGGGATGGGCGAACGGTTCGGCCCAAGCATAGGTTCGGGCCAAACTTTTGCTGTTTGGTCATTTGGCGAACAGCCGAACAAATGGGACGTTCAACCGTTTGTTCGCCCCCCGAACTGACCGCAATGCATTGCGGCGCTGAACAGTGCATTGCACGCCCTGATTGGCTGAAGCAGTAAAAGATTCAGCCATACAGGGCACAGAGCACTGTCAGTGTCATGACTGGACACTGTCATCATGACTTTATCCAATCATGGCTCTTTCCCACCCCACAGTATAAAAGTATTATTTCAATGGCAGCCATTTTCGGTGTGATTTCAGCGTGGAGAGAGATAGAACAGGGCTCTGTTCAGTGCTTTTAGTTAGTTAGTGTGCTATACTGTGCTATTGTGCTTCAATTGTCAGTGTAGAATATTAGTTTAGTGTCAGTCTAGGGATAGTGTGAGTGTAGTGAAGAGGAGCATCATTCAGCTTTGCATAGTGTGCAGATAGATTAGGGACAGCTCAGATAGTGTAGTGAGACTGTGTCATTCATACATACATTAGTGTATATGTAGAGTAGGGACAGCTCAGATAGTTGCAGTGTAGTGTAGTGAGACCGTGTCCCAAATCTTTACATTATTTATAACTAGAGTAGGGACAGTTCAGATAGCGTCAGTGTAGTGATGGTTGAACACTGCATATTTGATTACGTTAATGCAGTTTAAAGGCATTTACTCCTGTGTGCAATACTGCCAGTGTAACGCCATATAGTTTTGTGCGTTACTGCAAGTTTAACACCATTTACCACTGTGTGCATTACTGCCAGTTTAACGCCATGTAGTTTGGTGCATTACTGCAAGTTTAACGCCACTTACTTCTGTGTGCGTTACTGCCAGTTTAACGCCATATAGTTTTCTGCATTACTGCAAGTTTAACACCATTTACTTCTGTGTGCGTTACTCCAAGTTTAACACCATATATTTCTGTGTGCGTTACTGCAAGTTTAACGCCATATAGGTCTGTGCATTACTGCAAGTTTAACACCATATAATTTTGTGCGTTACTGCACGTTTAACACCATATAGTTCTGTGCGTCGCTATACGTTTGAAGCATTACATTGCAATATATTATAGTGTATCCATGGAGTGTGTCTGTGTAGTGTGAGTACTCAAATTAGAGTGCACCAAACACCACTACATTGATTAAAGTGCATCTATGTACAGATTTCCACTTCTTTACCTTTGCTAATAAGCACCATCCCCTCCCTCTCAATAATGTCTGGGAGGACAACAAGGAGAGGGAGACGTTCCCTTGGCCCTGTTAGGGGGCCAGCAACAAATGTGACCACGGGCAAAGGTGGACATGATGGTCAGTCCTCAAGTAGGGCATCATTTCCTCTGTTTAGTGAGTTTGCCCATGCTATCCAGCCACAGCATACAGAGAAGGTGGAGGACTGGCTTACTAAACCTTCCTCATCTTCCTTATCCTCTGTCATACAAGCAGAGACAAGTGCGCAGTCCCCTGCATTTGCCAGAATGGATAAACCTGCCTCCTTGTTCACATCTATTCCTGCCATAGCCCCAACATCAGCCATGGAGGAGTCAACTGAGTTATTTGACCACAGCGTTAGCCACTTGCTCCTTGATGATGCCCAGCCATTACTGGATTCATATGTCGGTTCTGAGGTTGAGGATGGCAGGAACATGAGGCAATTTTTTACAGCGTGTCCAGTTCTTGCTTGCATCAAAAATACCTTTATAGGGTTTCGTTGGGAAGGCGCCACAGACTCCCAAAGACCAATTTTTCTGCACTTGTTTGACAGGTGCATATCATTGCATTTTTTTTACAGAAAGACCAATTCTTGCCTTCATGAAGAGCACCCCTATAGGGTTATGGTGTGAAGGCACCACCAACACCCAAAGCCCAATTTTTCTGCACCCGTTACTTCTATCCAAAATCAAAGTGACACCAGAATGTTCCAAAAAAATCTGTAATCTTGTTCCCAGTGCACTACATTGTGGCCTCATCATACACACTCCCCAGCTGTTGCTGAGCAAAAGAAAGGCTTGTTAAGCTGTAAAGGAAAGGAGGTAAAAGCCCATTTTCTTTTGGTTCCACCCCTCCCTCTTATAAAGATGGAAAAAATGTTTAGTATTTTCTGGAAAGTACAGTACCTCTTTATGCTTCTGTTTTCTTGCCCAGGCAAGAATTATGTAGGCCCCCTGCCACCTCCTGAAATTGCCACATCACACATCCCAGTAGGCAGTGCGGTTGATTTACTAAAGCTTGAAAGTGCAAAATTTGGTGCAGCTCCACACTGAAACCAATCAGCTTCAAGGTTTTATTGTCAAAGCTTGATTGAACAAGCTGCGGTTAGAAGCTGATTGGCTAGCATGCAAAGCTGCACCTGTTTATGCACTCTCTAGCTTTAGTAAATCAACCCCAGTGTGTTACCAAGAGCGCACCACAGCATTCAGTGCATGTGCAGACACTACATCCTACTAAGCATGTCTGCTTATTCACAGAAAATTCTGTCACATGCGCACAGATGCGGGCCTTTACAACGACCTGAAACCAGAAACTAGCGGCATTTGTGGAAATGCACTGGAATCCCCAGTGTGTGCGTAGACATGGCTAATGTCTCCTCCACTCAAATATTCTGCAGCACATCTGCACACTTGCTGGATATTTAAAGTGGTTTTAAACCTCAGACATGAAATATGAAAAAAGTACATCCCTCTATACTTTGTACTTGTCTCAGGTAACACACAAAGTGATGTTTCTGTCTGCTGCTTCATTCCTCTGCTATCAGCACTTTAAATAGATGTAAAAAAGACATTGCTGCAGATAAACAGGTACAACTTATGTAGCAGGATTTTTTTTTAACCTCTTTGTAACATCGCAGACCAGTCACTTCACTGGGTAAATGTGAGGGTTTACAACCACTTTAAAAATGGTGGCGCAAAAGAGGGACAAGGAAGGGGAATGATGCTAGGGCAAAGTTCCTCTTTAAGGATCATAATCGGATGTGATGAGCAAGGGTCTTAGCAGCAGATATTTAAATTAAAGTTTCAGATTTAAGTTATTGATGCAGATCTTCTGTGACCCAAAGCAAATATTGAACGGTTTGAAGCGTATTACTTGCCCCTTTCACACCAGTGGACCGATCGGGTCTGCCGGTCCATTGCTCTCTACGGGGCGGTGGATGTCAGTGGACAGTCGACCGTCCCATAGAAGGGAGCAGGCTCTGTCCTTGTCCGCTCTGCATAGTGGAGCGGACACTGACCTGTCATCTGCCTTCTCTGCAGGGATCAGCAGAGCAGGCGGATTCCGCTGGGATGGATCTGCCCCGTGTGAAAGGGGCCTATAGGTGCCTGCCATTTATTCACACTTGCCTTAACTTACCACTTTTGAAATGTTTTACAAGTGGCCTTTGAGGCCTCATACACACGGACGTTTCTTAAAAAATAAACAAAACGTCGGGCCCGACGTCAAGGAAAAAAATCTGCGTTTTTCGGCGTTATGCATCGGCGTTAGTGAGCGTCGGCGTCAATAGACGTTTTTTTAAAAAAATCATCCCTCTGCTATTTTTCAACCTAAAAACGTTGGCGTCAAAAAACGTCCATGTGTATGAGGCCTTAAGGTGTAGTGTTGACAGAACAATATAAATAGAACGGTATAATGATCATATCCTACGGTCAGGCCATGATAGATATAGCGTATGTGGCTTACAATTAATACTGACTAAAGCACGCTACATCTAATTATGTCCATGGATCATCTGTTTTTGAGCAGGTGGATTTGCTGTGTGTTTATAATGTACCTTTATTGTGGTAAAATCATGTTCATTGGGTAACTGTAAAGTAATGTCTACTTTATACCTGCAGTGGACAAGGAGAGGGGCTATAAGAAGCATCAGGAACTTTGAGAAATAACTCTCTGTGTTCTACATCTGCAAAATCTCCTTCTGCATCATTTGTTTCCTAGTTAGATACAGCTACATTTTCCCTGGTTATTATGTATTCATCTTTTCTGTGCCTTTTTGAAAAATCTGATCTGCAGGCCAATGAGTTTCTGGTGGAAATAGTTTCTATCCATGGTTCTGTGATTGTATTTTTATGCAGCCAGAGTAAGAATTGCTTTCTATACATCTAGATCTCATTTCATTATGATTTACTACATTTCAGTAGGATGTAGCAGGCCGGTGAAGGAATTCGTCACAGTCCTCATGGATTATAGGAGAGGGCAGAGGCATACATAAGAGCCATCTGTCAGGGATTGTATTGTGGAATAGGTGATAGTATTGACCAGAACAGAACCTTAATAAGGGAATCCATAAGACTGGCTGTGATAATAAAGGCTGGCTGTTTCTACAAAGAAAACTGTGTTTTTCAATGTGCAGACTGTAGTTCCCTTTATTAACTGATTAGATTTCAGTCTATCATAGCCACTTATCAGGTTGTTGTGGTGTATTAATGCACATTGTTTTAAATCCAACCATTCATTTTAAATTGGCTGTCAACACACCACATAGCAGGTAAAAAGACCCGGACCATTTTTACCTCTCAGGGTGGGGGCTATTGGGACCAGGCTGGGTGTCTTTTTTGGAGAGACTCTGCAGCTCCCAGGGTCTGCAAAGTGAATATCTTAATGGATTGCGGATAAGTAAGATAAGGCCCCATGCTGCTCCTAAGCGTGAATTTAGGAGCTTTTTGCGTTTTTTTGCAAAAGCCCCTGAACTAAACTCAATAAAAGCCTATGGGAGTGATTTACTAAAGGTAAACAGACTGCACTTTTGCAAGTGCAGTTGCTCCAGAGCTTAGTAAATAAAGAGAGAGCTCTTCTGGCTTCCGTCATCCAATCATGTGCAAGCAAAAATGCATTTTTAAACAAATTTTCCTTGCATGTGATCGAGTGTTTTTTGTGAAAACTTTACCTTATTTACTAAGCTCTGGAGCAACTGCACTTGCAAAAGCGCACAGTCTATTTATCTTTAGTAAATTAACACTTATGCCCTAGCCCAGTTAAAATCTGTACTTCCAGATAAAACCACACAGTTGAGACATGTTTACCACCCCCAAATGTTGCCTCTTTAGCTACAGAGGCAGCAGCCAGGGTCATACACAAGCTGTGGCCTCGGCTGGAAGTATACTGCCAGGGGAATGGGGCTGTGCTGTAACCATCCTGCATGTGCATGTATTGCACACGGTTGCCGCGTGGTAATGCTGCATTTAGGGGTTTAAAACAGGCATTGAGGAAGTGACATACTGTATCATCTCTTCTCTGCCAGTCAGATGCGTCTGAAGAGCAATTCGAGCATGAATCGCATTTCAGAGGAGCGCAAGTCCTTGAAACTATTATGAACGAGCCCTAAAAAAGCAGTTTTAATCATACAGGATTAGTAGTTAAGATTCAAAGTAATGCACATACATACACACATATAAATATACATAAACAACATACATACATATAAACACACACAAATACATACATACATATACACACGTACATACCCACACATACATATATACAGTGGATTTAAAAAGTCTACACACCCCTGTTAAAATGTCAGGTTTCTCTGATGTAATAAAATGAGACAAAGATAAATTATTTCAGAACCGAGGTTTTGAAGAAGCACAATGTCAGTGTGAAACGCGTCACCTCTTACCCTGTCTGTATCTTGCTCCTGGTGGCAGTCCATTACATGTTCAATAAGCCTACTTTCACAGTGGGGGCAGGTGGGCGGTAGCAGTAAATCCTTGCTAGTTTCAGCGGGGATTTACCGGCGTTATAGCAGCGCTATGGCGCCGCTATGCAGGCGGAAACGGGGCGCTTTTAACCCCCAAGAAGGGGTTAACAAGGGGTTAAAGGCGCCACCGCACAGCCACTTTGGGAGCACCGCTCATTGCTTTCAATGGAGGGGGCGGTGTAGGAGCGGTGTACACACCACTCACCACACCGCCCCAAAGATGCAGTTTGCAGGACTTTTCTTGCTGTCCTGCAAGTGCACCGCCCCAGTGTGAAAGCACTTTGGCTTTCACACTGGGGAGAATGGGGGGAGAGTTTTTCAGGCACTGCACAGGCGCTATTTTTAGCACTGCAGCGCCTGAAAGACGTTTCAGTGTGAAAGTAGTCTTAATCTGTTGGACCGTCGAAGGTGTGCAGCCAATTTCTTTTCTTTTGATTTCATGCTCATGGATGCAAGCCGGGGCTAGCACCCAGTCTTTCCAGCCTTGTGGATCATCTTACTCACCCGGAGCAGCAGCTTGTTTTTTGTTTCCTGTCTACACACAAATATATACATACATACATATACACAGGTACATACCCACACATACATACAGTATTTCACAGAAGTGAGTACACCCCTCACATATTTTGTGTGGCCACCATTATTTTCCAGCACTGCCTTAACCCTCTTGGGCATGAACTTTACCAGAGTTTCACAGGTTGCCACTGGAGTCCTCTCCCACTCCTCCATGGTGACATCACAGAGCTGGTGGATGTTAGAGACCTTGCACTCCTCCCTTCCGTTTGAGGAGCCTCACAGATGCGCAATAGGGTTTAGGTCTGGAGACATGCTTGGTCAGTCTATCACCTTTACCCCCAGCTTCTTTAGCAAAGCAGTGTTTGTCTTGGAGGTGTGTTTGGGGTCATTATCATGTTGGAATACTGCCCTGCAGCCCAGTCTCTGAAGGGAGCTCTGCTTTAGTATGTCACAGTACATGTTGACATTCATGGTTCCCTCAATGAACTGTAGCTCCCCAGTGCCAGCAGCACTCATGCAGCCGCAGACCTTGACACTCCCACCACCATGCTTGACTGTAGGCAAGACACACTTGTCTTTGTATTCCTCACCTGTTTGCTGCCACACACGCTTGACACCCTCTGAACCAAATAAGTTTATCTTGGTCTCATCAGACCACAGGACATGGTTCCAGTAATCCATGTCCTTAGTCTGCTTGTCTTCAGCAAACTGTTTGCGGGATTTCTTGTGCATTATCTTTAGAAGAGGCTTCCTTCTGGGACAACAGCCATGCAGACCAATTTGATGCAGTGTGTGGCGTATGGTCTGAGCACTGACAGGCTGACCCCCCATCCCTTCACCCTCTGCAGCAATGCTGGCAGCACTCATACGTCCATTTCCCAAAGACAACCTCTGGATATGACGCTGACCATGTGCACTCAACTTCTTTGGTCGACCATGGCAAGACCTGTTCTGGGTGGAACCTGTCCTGTTAAACCGCTGTATGGTCTTGGCCACCGTGCTGAAGCTCAGTTTCAGGGTCTTGGCTATCCTCTTATAGCCTAGGCCATTTTTATGTAGAGCAACAATTCTTTTTTTTTTAAATCCTCAGAGAGTTCTTTGCCATGAGGCGCCATGTTGAACTTCCAGTGACCAGTACGAGAGAGTGAGAGCGATAACACCAAATTTAATACACCTACTCCCCATTCACCCCTGAGACCTTGTAAAACAAATGAGTCACATGACACCGAGGAGTGAAAATGGCTAAATGCGCCCAATTTGGGGATTTTCACTTAGGGGTGCACTCACTTTTGTTGCCAGTGTTTTAGACATGGCTGTGTGTTGAGTTATTTTGAGGGGACAGCAAATTTACACTGTTATACAAGCTGTGCACTCACTACTTTACATTGTAGCAAAGTGTCATTTCTTCAGGGTTGTCACATGAAAAGATATAATCAAATATTTACAAAACTGTTAGGGGTGCACTCACTTTTGTAAGATACTGTACATGCACAACCACATTATTTTTATTTTTACCCCTGCTTAAAGATTTCAGCTTGTTTTTCAATTGAGTTGTACAGTTTATAGGTCACATTAAAGGTGGAAAAAGTTCTGAAATTATTTATCTTTGTCTCATTTTAACAGGGGTGTGTAGACTTTTTATATCCATTGTATTTATACACACACACATACACTTAGACCCCTTTTACACTGAGGCACTTTTCAGCTAAAAATAGCACCTGAAAACTGCTTCCCATTCATTCAATGGTTGCTTTCACAATGGGATGGTGCATTGGCGGGGCTGTGAAAAAAAGTCCTGCAAGCAGCATCTTTGAAGCATGGTTTGAGCGCTTAAAAAAGCGCCTTAAAAATGCCGCTCTCCATTGAAATGAATGTGAAGTGATTCAAAAGCAACTGAAAAGCATTGCAAAATGTTTCTTTTTAGTCATGTGACCATAAAAAAAAGCGCACTGCTAACACCACAAAAGCACTGCAAAAGTGCCTGACATTTTATGGGCAGTTTTTCCAGTGCCTCATTGTGAAAGGGGTCTTATATACACATACATCCATATACACACTTGCACACACAGATAACATTTTATAAAATTGTCAGTATTGTACCTGAATTCACCAGGTTAGTGGGAGGCAGAAAGCTCAGGACTCAGGAAGACGTCAGCCCCTTTCAGTGCTTTCACTATTCTGACCGAGCTCCTGCTGTGCCAATGTACAGTTTGGCAGAGGAGCAGGAGCTCAGTCTCATCTGATTGCCTTTTTGTACCAGGATACTGTAACACCCCTGACGACCTCAGGCAAGCAGAGGAGCAAACTGAGCTCCCGTTCCTTTGCCGAACTGTAGATCAGCACAGTAGGAGCTCAGTCTCGTCTGATTGCCTTATTTTACCAGGATTCTGTGACACCCCTGACAACCTCAAGCAAGCAGAGGAGACTGAGCTACCGCACCTTTGCTATACTGTAGATCAGCACAGCAGGAGCTTGGTCTCATCTGAATGCCTTTTTCTGCAGCTGCAGCACCCTTAATATTTTAAGTGGGACCCCAGTTGAAAAGGGCTTCACTAACAATTCCCAAATCCCTGTATATTATGGGTATATATTGCCTTTCACAGGCACTACCATGACAAGGCCTTCATCTGATTTTTTTCTTTTTTTGAGAAGGACAATATCCTCTTGTTCAGCAACTCCTTCTTGGACTTTGAGGCTGGACAGTCATGCAAATTCTGGTGCCTGCTCATTTTGCTGGCTGTGTTAACAAATGTCAGACCTAGATCAACCCCTGCCTCTCACCTTGTGACTTGCTACAACATGACATAGCATCTAAGGCAGGGGTAGGCAACATTAAAGATGTAGAGATCTACTTAAACAACATGGGAGAGGTCAAAGATCACCTGGGCACAGTGTTGCCTCCGCACACCTGATTTAAACCACTAATTGCCGTACTACCGTGTTGCTATCACGTGCATTGCACGGCAATCCAGGGTTTAAATCAAGTGGTGAGGACAGGCAACATATTACCTCCTCACCACCTGTCAAACATACTCGGTTTGACAAGTGGTGAGGAGCCTATAAGCCTGCTTTCACGCTAATGTGCTGTGATTTACCTGCACCTTAGGTGCAGCGCAGTGCATTTGCGGATTTCCTGGGTTTGCTGCGCTTTGCCATAGACTTCTATTATATCCTGCAGGTGTGGTGCATCTTCTGAAAGCATTCAGGAGTTTTGAAGCACTTTCAGAAAGTGCACCAAACCTGCAGGATATACTGTAATAGAAGTCTATGGCTAAGTGCAGCAAACCCACAGGAAAACTGCAGGTACACTGCCCCAGGGGTGTGGGTAAACTGCAGCACATCAGTGGGAAAGCAGCCCTATACTATTACGCCCAGTGTTTTGCTTCACACTGTCCTGAAGGTCTCTTCTTTCCTGTTGCTGACACCACTCTAGCCCGGATAAGAGGTGGAGTGCAGTTGGTATCACTCCGCATGGGACAGGAGTCAGCACTACAGAGAAGGCATCGGCTTATGCGGCCCTTGCTCCCTACTACAGCTGCAACTTTACAAGTAGTTCCTCTGCATTGGGGTCCTTTAGGCGTTTACGTGACGCGAC
>BLSH010286987.1:443594-454818 GCA_018402905.1 Glandirana rugosa | reverse complement strand
TCTCAACATTCACTGTGACTTTCACGCGACTCTATCCATCCTCCTCTTGGTCCTATTTCGTCTTAGTGCCTCCTGTTTCCTCACTTCAAACGACTCCTCCTCGCCCACCAGCTGACACAGTTTTCGTCGTCTCTCCAGATTCTCATACTCATACCTCATGACCGGTAACCAAAATCGTCAATCATCCAGCAACCACTCAAAATCATCCCGTCAAAGTCACCTCACAACACCCGCCTTCGGCCTGACAATCCCCCAGCTCTTCCAACAACATTGGTACCCATTCTGCTTTATCCTGGTTCTCCTCCTACCTATCTCAGCGCACTTTCAGTGTCACTTACAACTCTATCTCTTCCGCTCCTCTTCCTCTTTCTGCTGGGGTACCCCAAGGCTCTCTCCTTGGGCCCCTCCTATTCTCTCTCTATACCTCTTCCCTGGGCCAGTTGATAATCTCCCATGGCTTCCAATACCACCTTTACGCCGACGACACCCAGATCTATTTCTCCACTCCTCAACTCACCCCCTCGATCTCCTCATGGATCACAAACTTACTGAATGGCATATCGGTATGGATGTCACACCACTTCCTCAAACGCAATCTTTCTAAAACTGAGCTTGTTATTTTTCATCCTTCCCGGTCCCCCCCCTCGTCCATGACTTTACTATTAAGATCAATAGCACAACCATTGATCCCTCCACACATGCCAGGGTGCTGGGTGTAATCCTTGACTCTAACCTCTCCTTCAACCCAAACCCAATCCAAACACTGGCTAAATCTTGCCGCCTTAACCTCTGCAACTTCTCACTAACCAATCCGTGACTGCTGCCAATCCCTTCACTGGCTCCCCCTACCCCACCGTGTAAAATTCAAAATACTAACCACAACATACAAGGTCCTCCACAACATCGCCCCCAGCTACATCACTAACCTCATCTGCAGATATTGCCGAAATTGTCCCCACCACTCCTCCCAGGACCTCCTGCTCTCTAGCTCCCTTATTACCTCCTCCCATGCTCGCCTTCAGGACTTCTCCAGTGCCTCTCCTGTCCTTTGGAACTCTCTGCCCCGGTATGTCTGATCAGTCCCTACCCTGTCCACCTTTAGGAAATCCTTGAAAACAAATTTATTCAGGGAAGCCTACCCCACCTCCACCTAAGAACTGTACCTGAGCCACCCCCATCAAACCATCCCCCGCAGCTACTACTGTTTGTACCACCCCCCCTTCCTTTATAATGTAAGCTCTACGTGCAGGGCCCTCTTGTCCCTTCTGTATTGAACTGTATTGTAATTGTGATGTCCCCCCTCTACACTGTAAAGCGCTGCGTAAACTGTTGGTGCTATATAAATCATGTATAATAATAATAATAACACAACCCTTCTTTTGATTGGTTAAATGGAGAATTAACCTCTTGGGGGCCTTTCTGTCACCTGAACTGTTTGTCTCGACCCAAAAGACTTACTGGTTGTCTGTTGACATCCGTGGCCATCCCTCCTACCTTACCTCATGAATACCATAAATTTGAAGATGTATTTTGCAAGCAAAAGGCAGAGGTTTTACTTCTACATCATTCCTTTGACTGTGCGATCAATCTGATTCCTGAAGCACGTCTTCCCAAAGGAAGGACCTATCCTCTTTCACGGCCTCAACAAAGATCCATGGAAGAATACATTAACCGCTTGCCGACCGCCAACCGCAGGTTGACGGCGACAAAGTGGTGCGATATCGCAAATCGCCGTCATACGACGGCGGCTGCGAGATCGCGCACTGTGAGCGCGCCGCCGGAGGCGCGCCCGCGCGCCCACTGTGTTCGGGGTGGGGCAGCGAGCGGGTTCGGCGGTCTCGATCGCCGCCGGCTACCCGCGATGCCCCCCCCGGAGTGAAAGAACGGGGGTCCGTGTAAGTAAACACGGACCTCCGTTCTATGAAGGGGGAAGGGCTGTGATCACAGCCTTCCTCTACACGGAAGCTGTGATCACTTCCTTTCCCCTGCTAGGGCAGCCCACACACAGTTAGAACATGCCCAGGGAACACAGTTAACCCTTAGAGCTCCCCCTGCAGGTTAACCCCTTCACTGCCAATGGCATTTACACAGTAATCAGTGCATTTTTATAGCACTGATCGCTGTATAAATGCCAATGGTCCCAAAAAAGTGTCAAAATGGTCCGACATGTCCGCCCCAATATCGCAGTACCGCTAAAAATCGCAGATCGCCGCCATTACTAATAAAAAAAAACAAAAAAAAACCCAAAAATGAATTCTCATCATCCGTAAACACAGCCACTTTTGCGCAAACCAATCAATAAATGCCGATTGCGATTTTTTTTTATCACAAATATGAGGAAGAATATAAATCGGCCAAAAACGGTGAAAAAAAATGTTTTTTTATATTTTTTTTTTTGGATTTGTATTTTAGCAAAAAGTAAGAAATTTGGGGTTTTTTTGCAAAATTGTCGCTCTTCTTTTGTTTATAGCGGCGATCACAAATGACGCAACGATGATCATATACCACCAAAAGAAAGCTCTGTTTGTGGGGAAAAAAGGACGCAAATTTCGTTTGGGTATAACGTCGCACGACCGCGCAATTGTCAGTTAAAGCGACGCAGCGCCGAATCGCAAAAAGGGCTCTGGTCCTAAAGTGTGAAATCCTTCCGGGGCTGAAGTGGTTAAGGATAAATCAGAGAGAGGTTTTATCTGACCCTCTTCTTCTCCAGCAGGGGCAGGTTTTTTTGTTGTTGAAAAGAAAGTTGGGGGTCTTTGACCATGCATAGACTATCAAGGCTTAAATCAGATCTCTGTAAAAGACTCCTATCCTTTGCCTCTCATTCTAGAACTATTTGATGTGCTCAAAGGAACCCTTATCTTCACTAAGCTGGACCTCCGAGGGGTTTATAATCTGATTCGAATTAGAGAGGGAGACGAGTGGAAGAATGCATTTAACACCTGCAATGGACATTTTGAGTATCTGGTTATGCAGTTGGACTCTGTAACGCCCCTGCTGTTTTTCAACATTTCATAAATGACATTTTTCATGATTTCAGCAACATTTTTGTGATTAACTACTTAGATGACATCTTAATCTTTTCCAAGGCTCATCTAGAGCACATCACACATGTAAAGCAGGTATTACAGCGACTAAGAGAAAACCACCTTTATGCTAAGATTGAGAAATGCAGCTTTCATCAAAACCGCATACCTTTCCTTGGATACATTGTCGGGTTCCAAATGGACCCACAAAAACCTTCTGCTGTCTTGCAATGGCCTCAACCGACCACTTTGAGAGGGCTCCAAAGCTTTCTAGGGTTCGCAAACTACTACAGGAGCTTCATCAAAGGTTTTGCCCCCATTGCTGCCCCCCTTATTGCTATGACTAAGAAAGGTACAAATTGCAAAGTGTGGGCCTCCAAAGCATACACAGCTTTCCAGTAATTAAAAGATATGTTCAGCAAGGCTCCAATTATTCTGCATCCGATCTCCGATCTCCAGTACATTGTTGAGGTTGATGCTTCTGAAGTAGGAGCAGGTGCTGTGCTGTCCCAGAGACAACCTAAATCTGGTAGAATCCATCCAGTGGCATTTATTTCTAGAAAAGGGGCTCCTAAACCCTTTTCTATCCTGACTGACCATAAAAACCTGCTGTATCTTAAGACTGCTAAACGGTTGAGTACACATCAAGCCCGATGGGCTCTGTTTTTCTCCCGTTTTAATTTTATTCTTTCTTATGTCCCTGGGCATAAGAACAAGAAGGCAGATGCTCTTTCCAGACAATTCGCTGCTTCTGAAGAAGATCGACCTACAGAGCAGTAGATAATCCCCCTCACAAAATTGTCCCACAGATCTCTACGTGTCTTGCCCAACAGTTACAGGAAACCCAGAATCGTGCTCCTCAAGGCTTAAACATACCACCAGGTCGCCTGTTCGTAGCCCTTAGCCTCAGAAAAACTGTACTCTTCTGGGCACATAATGGTGATTTATCTGGTTACACTGGTATCACCATCACTCTTAAGACCTTGCAATGTCATGTCTGGTGGCCTCATATGAAGAAAGATGCAACCGACTATGTGGCTGCCTGCCCAACTAAAATACTGCAACTGCAAATAAAATACCTCGCACATTGCCTACTGGGCTGTTACAACCACTTCCTGCACCTCGCCAGCCTTGGACTCATTTGACTATGGACTTTATTACAGACTTACCCAAATCCGACGGCATGACTGCTATATGGGTCATAGTGGATTTCATCTCCAAAATGTCCCATTTTGTACCGCTCCCTGGATTACATACAGTGGAAGCACTGTCTGCACTCTTCCTTTCCCAAATTGTAAGACATCATACCTACCAATATCATCTCTTACTGCGAATCCCAATTTGTTTCCTGATTCTGGAGAGCAATTTGCAAGAAACTAGGAGTAACGCTCTCACTCTTTACCTCACATCACTTACAAACTGTCAAACCGAGCGCATGAACCAGACCCTAGAAACCTATCTTCAACATTATACCAACTCGTTGCACTCCAATTGGTCTGAGTATTTGTCTTTGGCTGAATTCGCCATTAACTCCTGTTGGCATAGTGATCTTCATACCACGCCATACTACGCAGCCCTAGGCTATCACCCTCAGACTTTTCCCCTACTTCAACCTTCTTCTGGTGTACCAGCAATATATCGGCGGGTGAAAAGTATTCTGCTGCACTGGAAAAGAATTTGCCTACTGCTACTGAAGTCAGCAGGCAAATATGCATTTTTCTCCAAAAAACGAAGATGCCATAGACCTCCATATGTGGTGGGGATAGAGTTTGGCTGTCTACCAAATACGTGAGACTGAAACAACCCTCTACCAAATTGGGTCCTTGATTCATCAAGTAATTGCTAAAGTCGGGCCAGTCTCCTATTGGTTGAAATTGCCCTCCTCTCTCCGAATACATCCTGTGTTCCACGCTTCTCTCCTCAAAAAGGCAATTTTCAATCATTACTCCAGAACTCAACAGCTACCTCCTCCTGTTCTTGTTGATAGGCAACATGAGTTTGAAGTCTCTAAAATTCTGGACTCTAGAAAGCGAGGCCATGACCTGCAGTACCTGGTCCATTGGAAGGGATACCCCGTCACAGACCGTTCCTGGGTTCCATCTAAAGGTTTGCATGCCCACACTCTTATTCAAGACTTCTATGCCTGCTTTCCCGCTAAGCACTGCTAGGCCCCCAGAGGGGTCCACTGGGGAGGGGGCCCTGTCATGTACCTGGGTGTCATTGAACCGGGATGTTCCTGGTCCCACAGCTGCAGCCTTTCCTCCCTGTGCCATGGGGGAGCTCTAGAGTTCTCACAATGTTCTCCCAACCTGATGCACTTCCTTGGACTCACTAGCCCCACCTGCTGCCAGCTGTGGGCAATGTACAATCAAGCAGCCCATACATAGCAGCACTTCCTTTTGGACTTGCTTACTGGGTGTTTGATAACTCTGTAATTCTGATTCCCATGTATTGAACTTTTGCCTGAATTCTTGACTACTCTCCAGCCTGCTGATTTGGTACTTCATCGCCAGCTCATGTACGCCCTCCGTAGAAGTCGTGATGACGAAACGCGTCAGAGCGTGACCCCACGACTAGGATTCCAGGAAGTGACGTCTGCGCTCCAGGCTAGGAGGAGAATACGGTGTATTCATCTCGTACCGTACGTCCAGGCCGGGTGAGACGCCTTCTTTCCACAAACAGTTTGCGGTGATATGCAGTTTGATTCTTGTGCCTTGTAAGTGTGTTTTAAAAGGAGTAATAAATGTTATTTTACGGAGTCACACTATGTTAGTTCTTCTCTTTCTCATATGGATTAATACATCGCTGCTTTGAGCTTTGTTTCACAGAAGATTCCTTATAAAGAGGAATATCTGTGGCTGATTTAAGTCTCCACAAGCAATGCTATATGGGCGGTTTCCTTGTATGATAAAGGAGCAGAGGCTGGTCTTTGAATCTTACACTCCTGAGAAGGATAACTCCAGTAGATGGCATGAATAGATGAACCCTTTTTCATAGCTGTTATACATATGGTATCTGGTAAGCAGATCTTTTTATAAGAGCACTCTGCATGCGGTGGACCTCCCTTCTTTGAAGATAGCTTATATGGTGGCGGGCGACGATCCCTTAAAGAACTTTTTCCAGATTGATTTATTATTTATCTGGCACTTTACAGGCACTTTCCTGCAACAAGTTGAACTGTCTTAGCGCTATTACACACCTCTAGTTGTTTTACTGTGTGCACCCGCCCTGTTCCGATCATTGTGATACAACTGTGTGGTGTTATTATTTATATACTGTGATTATACAAATGGCTGCTTAGACAGTGATTGCGGTGTGTCATTATACCACTGATACCCAACAACCCATAGCTCCCCATAAGCGCTGATTGTACTTTGGGAGCATTCGGTACATTTTTTCTATACATGTATGACCTCTGCCCACCTGACCACTGCCTGGATAATGATTTTGTACCGCTTTGCCTAATCTGTTGCCAACCTGACCTGCCCGATTACGTTTTCACCTGAATCCTCAGCGCACAAGTTCCACTTCGGACACTACCTCCCACAGGTACCTTACAGTAAGCGATGTTTCTTGTGTGCCCAGATAAACCTAATAAAAAGAGTGTGAACCTGCCTAAACTAGTGGAGCGGGATCTTGATTGGGAGTGCTTGAAATAGGTTAAGAAACTTTTGGATACACATTTTATATAGGTTGCATCTGCCAAACCAGGAATGTAAACCCTTGTGCCAGGTTTCCAGCAAAACCCTGGTTCTAATTAGCGGGGTGAAAATGAAGTGCAAAAGTACGGGACAGATTAGCAGGGACAAAGATACCTAAGTATTTCAAGACAGAGTTCGTCCATTTAAAGTTAAAGCTAGATTTTAGTGTTGACATGAGGGCAGGTGGCATCTCAATCCCCATAGCTTCCAATTTACTATAATTCATTTTCAGATTGGAGAGTGCTTCATATGGTTCGGATTCCCAGAGGAGGTTTGGGAGGGAAATGGAAGGGATCGTTAGGTAAAAGAGTAGGTCGTCCGCGTTTGCCGAAACGTTATAATGGGTGTCTCCGATCAAAATGCCTTGGATATCTGGTTTTAATCTAATTTTACAAAGGAATGGCTTTAAAGGCAGGGCGAATAGCAGGGGGAGCAACGGGCATCCCTGTCTAGTCCCGTTTGTAATCGCGAAGGGGTCGGAGAGGAGCCTGTTGGCCTTGACCTGAGCCGTAGGATTGGAGTAGATTTGGGCAATCCAGTTAATTGTGGTTTCCCCTAGACGGTTGTGACGAAGGACCGAGAACATAAATTTCTCAACTCGGTCAAGCGCCTTCTCCACATCGGTACTAACGAAAAGTCTTGTTGGCAACGTGTATTAGGTTTAAAACTTTAATCATGTTGTCTCTGGCCTCCCTGGTGGGGATAAAGCCCACTTGGTCCAAATGGACCAGATCCTTTAAATGTTGGGCTAAACGGGTCGCCAGGATCTTGGTAAACAATTTAAGGTCAGTATTTAGGAGGGAGATGGGTCTATAACTGCTACACAGTGTCAGGTATTTTCCTTCCTTCAGGATGACAGAGATATGTGCTCTCAGGGTGTTTCTAGGCAGGGCCGCACCTGTCCCGAGTCCGTCAGACAGGTCCATCATGTGAGGGCCAAGTATCGGGAGTAAGGTCTTGTAATATTGTAGGGGGAGTCTGTTGGGGCCCCGGGGCTTTTCCCATTTTTTTCGAACTAAGTGCCTGTTCCAGTTCCTCTAGCTTAATTGGAGCATCCAGTGCATCTCTAATCTCTGACAATAATGTAGGGATCTGGGAGGATGAGATGTATTCGTCTATTAAAGTGGTTGTATACTCTCCTATAATTTTCAGCTAAGGAAGCTGACATCTTAGCCTCTGTTTAATCTGCAACTGCCATGATGCTGCACATGTGATCTATTATAATATATAATTTGGTTGAGAGCACAATCAAGGAGACAGCTAGCATTTCCAGCATGCCGGGAATATTAACTCTTCTTTGACACTATCAAATCAATGGGTAGACAACCGCTTCTTTTGACACTATCAAATCAATGGGTAGACAACCGCTTTAATGTTTGGGAACCTGTTGGGGTAGGTACGTTTTAGAGGGCCACGTTGAAGTCCCGAAAGGCTTTTGTAATTTATTTGGGCAAGACAGTCTTTGGATCTTGTGGTGTCGTGATTTGGGGTATGTAGGTTTGCAATTTATGCTCCCTGACTGTTTTTGCTAGGGTTTTCCCACATTTTTCCCCAGATTCATATGTTATTTGGCGGCATTTTTGCTATTCTGCCTTGGCTCTATAGCGTAGGAGGTCATTGATTTGAGTACGGAGGGAGGTTAGTTCAATGTCTAAAGAGGTAGATGGAGTATGTTTATGTTGAGATTCGATGGTGTGAAGTTTGGTGAGAAGTAGCGCTAGCTGTCTTTCCCCTTCACTCTTAATCTGGGTGCAGTGTTTGATAAATATACCTCTAATAACAGGTTTTTGAGCTCCCCTACTATCCCCGGGTCGCACTCAGAATCTGTGTTCGTTTGAAAGTAAAAGTTTAGTTCTTTGGTAACTTTCTCGAAGTATTTCTGGTTTCTGTAGGAGGCTTTCTTTCAGTCTTCAGAAGCGAGTCTTGGAGGTTGATGTGTCTGAGTGTGCATAGGTCAAGGATATGGGAGTCCGACCAAGTCACAGAACCGATGGAGGAGCTACCTACCACGTGAAGTTGACCGTGGGGGATCAAGAAGTAGTCAAATCTTGTGTAGACTTTGTGGGGGGAGGAATAGAAAGTATAGTCTTTTTTGACCAAGTGCTGCGACCGCCAAACATATATCATTTGGGCTCTATGAATGGATTGTGCAATCTGTTTGCGGAAGCCAGTAAGGACAGAGGAGGAGCCTGAAGAAGTGTACACCGTGGGGACCAAGGGGATATTAAAGTCCCCACCGAGGATCAATTGACCTTCCTGAAAGTCAGAGAGTTTGTCCAAGATGCGACGGATAAAGATATCCTGATGATCATTTGGCACGTAGATCATTGCCAATGTCAATTGTACATCACCTAGAAGGCCCTTGATGAATTCAAAATGTCCCTCCCTATCTATCAAAGTGCCCCGACAGGTCCATGGAAGTTTACTGGAAAAGAGGATAGAGACTCCTCTAGATTTCGTTTTGTTAGTAGAGTGATAGGTTAAAGGGTAAAATCTGTCAATGGAAGTTTACTGGAAAAGAGGATTGAGACTCCTCTAGATTTAGTTTTGTTAGTAGAGTGATAGGTTAAAGGGTAAAATCTGTTGCTGAGGTTAGGTAGCCTGTCCTCTCTAAAGTGAGTTTCTTGGATGAATGCTATGTCCACACAAGCGGTGTGGTCATTCATGAGCATATGCCGTTTTTCTGGTGTCTTAAGACCTTTCGCGTTTAAGGAGAATATCTGTAAGCTATCCATCACCAACTAGAATGGGGATAGGGGGTATAAAGGAGGGTAGAGGTAGTTAAGGTTTGTGTGAGGCGAGGAATGAGACTGTCAACCAAGCCTCTGCTATAGAAATAAAATAAAAATAGAAAAAGAAGAAACAGCATGAGGTAGCAAGCAGGGAGCTTGCAATAACACACCCCGACCAAGCTCAGACAAAAGGTGTGCTGGCCTATGTGGGGAAGTGACTGGAGCAGGCCTTGGGGGAGCATTCCTGACCCACCCCAACCAACTCAGCCAGGAGAGCATAGACCATGTAACGACATTTGCAACCGGAGGACCTGGAGTATGATGCCTTGGGCCAACAGGGGCCCCCCGACATTCGCATCTCCCCCCTACCAGCACAACCCCTCATCAAATTTTAGAGGGGGGCCACCGGGGGGAGAGGCAGACCCCAGATACCATCCGGCTCCCACTCAGCAATAACAACCACCACCCCCGGGGGGCCGGTGCTAACATGCTATATTTGAATGGTAAAGCTAGCAGCATAAAAAATATAACATAACAGTCTCAGTTATAATATGTCAGTGCAACCCATATACATTTCGCTATTTACAGAGGGCAGAGGTCCACCAGACAGTGACCCCACCACCCATCAACATGAGCAGGAGAGGAGGGGCCCCCGCCCGGACAGGCCCCACCCAAGATGGGCCTCCACAGGTTCATCTGTAGAAGCAACAGGGTGGGAAGTGGAGAGTGGAGGGCCCGCCCCCACCTCAGAATTGCACAGGGAGCGTTTCTCCCCCGCCTAGATGTATCAATTGTCCCCCCACCGGGAGGGGGTGAAAATCCTCTTACCCGCTACAGGGCCCCGAGTGTGATCACGGGGGAGGATCACCACTTGTCAGCGACACAGACACATCACATCACCCTATACATAGTGCAAACTAAGAACCTGTGCAGTAAATGAAAAACAAGGATACAAAACAGTATCAGTAATTAGCGGGGCTGCAATGATGCAGAGCTAGTCACGTATGTAAAACATTAAGGCCCGAAGACCTTCAAGAGTCAGTTTGATCGGGATGGCGGATGGCAGCCCAGAGCCGATCAAGCGATGTCCTGGATCTAGCAGTATAGATAGGTGTTTATTGCTAGTTCAATTGGGGGACTTGCATGTCCCTTCCAGGGAGGATCTAAGCCCTTTCAAAATGTAGGTGTGCGGGGTAGAAGTCACATAACGACAGAACCCTCCGATCTAGTGCAGTGGGGTAGCGATGACAAGGGATCAGCTCAGAGAAATTCAATGGGTTTGCATCAAAGGCGCCTGAGTTCTCAGGGACGGAGAGTATATCATTCAGTGCAAGTCAATAAGGCAGTAAAGCATAAGGGGTAGCAGGTAACGCTCAAGACTCGCGTGGGCACCCGTGACCTCCACCGTTGTCTCTGTGGTCTAAGCTGGAGGTTCCTCAGTGATGCCGCTGATCCCGATCTGCCAGCCGGCTGCAGGAAGAACATCAGCCAGTTTGGCACCGGGATAGGGTCCGCATCCAAAAACCTAAAGAAAGCAGGTAGGTCATTTTTGAAAGTGACAGAGAGCGGGTATCCCCACTGATAGGTAGCATCGTGCTGACGGGCCAAATCCAGGGCTGGGCGAAGTATGGCTCGTCTTCCTACACCATTCACTTGATTTGGATGTAAATACTCTCGAATTAAAGCTGAAAGTCTGCAGTTAAAGCACATCTTGTTCGTTTCATTTCAAATCCATTGTGGTGGAGTATAGAGCCAAAAAGATTAGAAT
>BLSH010286987.1:429075-443110 GCA_018402905.1 Glandirana rugosa | reverse complement strand
CATACAAAAGTTGTCAACAAATTATTAAGTCATTGGGTTATTTGTAAAACACTTTATTTTGATGGTTGGTTGGTTCACCAGAAAAACTGAAATCATGTAACCGTTAAAACGAGTTTTCGTAATCGTCAAATACTGAACTAAATGAACAAGGAGTCTCACTATACAATACCCAATATCGTGTAAATGTACCCCTTCGTATTCGGTCACATGATTTTGTCATTGGATGTCTAATTTATAGTAATTTGAACCATTTGGTGTTTACGTATAGATGTTGTTTATTGTCTAAACTCATTTTCACTGTCTACTCTCGTTTAGACGTACTTACTTATTTGTTGTAGATATGCATTTGTGGTTTACCAAGTTTAATGATATTTAATCTGTAGGTTACTGTTTTAGTACACTGGCTTATGCTTCCCCATGTAAATGTGCTATAACCCATAACATATCACTCTGAGGAACAAGTAAATCAAGTCATAAACTGCTAATGCTTTTGAGCAAAATTGCCAATGTACTAAAGTCAAAAAGACCACTTGGTTGGTTGGTAGTTTTATTTCACAAAATGTTTATTGGGTTACTGAATTATTAAACAACTGTTGAAAACATACATTATAAGCATACAATTTCAAAGGATCAAGACAAAATAAATGAAGAAGTATGAAGTAGACAAAATATAAATCAGTAGTCATTACAGCTGTCCATGGTGCTTATCAGGGTCGTCCAAGGTGGAAAGCGTACGCTCATGTGGGAATTCCTCTTGCATGGAACATGCATGGGACAAATGTGTGTAAAGTGGAGGAAACGAGGGGAGTAGGTGAGAGAGGAGGATAAAAAGGAAAGATGTAGGAAAAGAAGGGGGATGATTGTTGTAAGATCCAGCTACAAAGAAAGGAGGTAGCGGCCACGATATATGTGGTTAATGTAGTGATGGAGTCCGGATTGTAAGGAATTGTGAACTATGATGCCCATCAGTCTCTGATTCACTTCTTAGGTTATTTAAATGCTTTAGCCAGCTTTGCCTGGCCGCCAGGAACTCAAATTCCACCAGCTTCTGCTCATGTTTAGTGCTTCCCAGGGATTGCAAGTAAGGTTAGTATTCAGAAATGTTCTGAGCATGCTAAATACACATATCCAGGAGCAAGTGGCCTTAGGATAGTGCCACCAAGTATGTAAAACGCACATTGTTCTTTGCAACCTCAGACACATACTAGAGAGGCACTAGGAACAAATATGATCTGGTGTCATATACCAACGGAAGAGCACCTTGTATGTATTTTCTTGGGCAAGTATATTAAGTGAGCATTTTGATGTAGTGGTTCAAATTTTGTTTCCCATCTGCTTGGTTGGTAATTTTAAAGCAGATGCAAGTTGGATCACCTAGGTGTGAATGCGGCCTTAAAGTCCACTTTTGTTTGAGGTACTTCCTGTGTGTTCTTTTTATGTTTTGATTAGGACGGCGGCACACCCTATAAAGCACTTACAAGCAGATGTATTAGTATCTTTTCAAGTCTTCGTGATTAAATTCCTGACATTCCTGACAAAAATAGCAACCACTTGGATCAGTTTGTGACTAGCACAGTATATTTACATAGTTGCATAGTAATATATTTTCATAGTTAATCTGGTTGAAAAAAAGACACAAGTCCATCCAGTTCAACCAACAGAGAGAAAAAAAGAAAACCAACACACTCAAATAGAAAACCTCCATATACTATCTAATACTCACAGTTGACCCAGAGGAAGGCAAAAAAACCCCAATAAAGCATTATCCAATTTACTCCAGCGGGGGGAAAAATTCCTTCCTGATCCCCCAAGAGGCAATCGGACATTACCTGCATAAACGTTACCTATAAATGTTAGTATCCAGTTATATTATGTACATTTAGGAAAGAATCCAGGCCTTTCTTAAAACAATCTGCGAAGTTGGCCAGAACCAGCTGGTGAGAGAGTCTATTCCACATTTTCACAGCTCTTACTGTGAAGAAGCCTTTCTGTCTTTGGAGATTAAATCTCTTTTCCTCCAGACATAAAGTGTGCCCCCCCCCTCCTTGTCCCCTCTGATACCCTTAAAATGAATAACTCTACACAATGTTCACTATATGGAACACTTATGTATTTATGCATGTTTCCACCAAGCTGGGGATTGCCGGGACGCACCGGCGCATCCACGGCTCTTTGTCAGCTTGCATACAGACCCATAGCGTGACTGATCGGAGGATACAGTGGAACACAAAATATTGATATGCCTTATTCAAGACTTTTACTTGTGAGTTGTTTAACCTATGATTAAACATATTGCCTACAGTGGGTACAAAGTATTTAGTCAGCCACCAATTGTGCAAGTTCTCCCACTTAAAAAGATGAGAGAGGCCTGTAATTTTCTTCATAGTTACACTTCAACTATGAGAGACAGAATGTGAAAAAAAAAATGTCTGATTTATAAAGAATTTATTTGCAAATTATGGTGGAAAATAAGCATTTGGTCAATAACAAAAGTTCAATACTTTGTTATATACCCTTTGTTGGCAATGACAGAGGTCAAACGTTTTCTGTAAGTCTCGACAAGGTTTTTACACACTGTTGCTGGTAGTTTGGCCAATTCCTCCATGCAGATCTACTCTAGAGCAGTGATGTTTTGGGGCTATCGCTGGGCAACACGGATTTTCAACTCCCTCCAAAGATTTTCTATGGGGTTGAGATCTGGAGACTGGCTAGGCCACTCCAGGACCTTGAAATACTTCTTACGAAGCCACTCCTTCATTGCCTGGGCGGTGTGTTTGGGATCATTGTCATGCTGAAAGATCCAGCCACGTTTCACCTTCAATGCCCTTGCTGATGGAAGGAGGTTTTTACTCAAAATCTCAAGGTACATGGCCCCATTCATTCTTTCCGTTACACGGATCAGTCGTCCTGGTCCCTTTGCAGAAAAACAGCCCCAAAGCATGATGTTTCCACCCCCATGCTTCACAGTAGGTATGGTGTTCTTTGGATGCAACTCAGCATTCTTTCTCTTCCAAGCACAACAAGTTGAGTTTTTACCAAAAAGTTCTATTTTGGTTTCATCTGACCATATGACATTCTCCCAATCCTCTTCTGGATCATCCAAATGCTGTCTAGCAATCTTCGGATGGACCCGGACATGTACTGGCTTAACCACTTCAGCCCCGGAAGGTTTTGCAGCTTTAGGACCAGAGCACTTTTTGCGATTCGGCACTGCGTCGCTTTAACTGACAATTGCGCGGTCGTGCGACGTTGTACCCAAACAAAATTTGCGTCCTTTTTTTCCCACAAATAGAGCTTTCTTTTGGTGGTATTTGATCGCCTCGGCGTCATTTCTGATCGCCGCTATAAACAAAAGAAGAGCGACCATTTTGCAAAAAAACCCAAATTTGTTACTTTTTGCTAAAATTCAAATCCAAAAAAAAATATAAAAAAACATTTTTTTTTCACCGTTTTTGGCCGATTTATATTCTTCCTCATATTTGCGATAAAAAAAATCGCAATCGGCATTTATTGATTGGTTTGCGCAAAAGTGGCCGCGTTTACGGATGATGAGAATTCATTTCTGGGGTTTTTATTTTTTTTTTATTTTTTACTAGTAATGGCGGCGATATGCGATTTTTAGCGGTACTGCGATATTTCAGCGGACATGTCGGACATTTTTGACACATTTTTGGGACCAATGACATTTATTCAGCGATCAGAAATTTAAATGTCCACTGATTACTGTGTAAATGTCATTGGCAGTGAAGGGGTTAACCTGGGGGGGGGGAGCTAGGGGTTAACTGTGTTCCCTGGGTGTGTTCTTACTGTGGGGGGGTTGGGCTAACATGGGCATGAGAGATCTAACTGATCCCAGTGACAGGGATCAGTAGATCACCCATGCCCCATTGACAGGGCGGGGAACCGCCGTGTTTACATCGGTGGTTCCCCTTCTTTTCCCTGTAGCCGCTCATCGCGGCTCGCCGGCGGACATCGGGTCCGCCCGAGCCGCGGGCACACTCCTCGGGAGTGTGGCGGGTGCGCGCGCGCGCCCCCTGGTGGCCAAAATGCGAATCGCCGTATATTTACGGCGATTCGCGCCCAGCTCCCCGACTGCCGCCGTGAATACACGGCGCGCGGTCGGGAAGCAGTTAAGCAAGGGGAAACGTCTGCGTCCCTGGCGGCGTAGTCTGTTACTGATGGTAGCCTTTGTTACTTTGGTTCCAGCTCACTGCAGGTCATTCACTAGGTCCCCCCGTGTGGATCTGGGATTTTTGCTCACCGTTCTTGTGATCATTTTGACCCCACGGGGTGAGATCTTGCATGGAGCCCCAGATCGCGGGAGATTATCAGTGGTCTTGTATGTCTTCCATTTTCTAATAATTGCTCCCACAGTTGATTTCTTCACACCAAGCTGCTTACCTATTGCAGATTCAGTCTTCCCAGCCTGGTGCAGGTCTACAATTTTTTTTCTTGTGTCCTTTGACAGCTCTTTGGTCTTGGCCATAGTGGAGTTTGGAGTCTGACTGTTTGAGGTTGTGGACAGGTATCTTTTATTCTGATAATGAGTTCAAACAGGTGACATTAATACAGGTAATGAGGGGAAGACAGAGGAGCCGCTAAAAGAAGAAGTTACAGGTCTGTGAGAGCCAGAAATCTTGCTTATTTGTAGGTGACCAAATACTTATTTTCCACCATAATTTGCAAATAAATTCTTTAAAAATCAGACAATGTGATTTTCTGGATTTGTTTTCTCATTCTGTCTCTCATAGTTGAAGTGAACCTATGATGAAAATCACAGGCCTCTCTCATCTTTTTAAGTGGGAGAACTTGCACAATTGGTGGCTGACTAAATACTTTTTTGCCCCACTGTATATGCTACACTTAGAAGGCGCTGCTTTCTTCTTTTTTTGGTTTTCCATAGAGTCGCTTCTCCTCTTTCCTGCTGGCAGCCCCTGCGTAGTCATAGGATTGGTCTTTTTTGTGGACTGCTTCTTTTTGTCAACAAGGACTGATCTATTTTGAAGGACTGTTTGCAGTCACCTGAGCCTTTTTTTACCAACACTGGTTCTCCATCCCCTTGCTGAGTGTGCCACCCTTTTCCATTGGTTTCTACCAGAACACCCAGATCCTTCTTCACCATTGATTCCCCTAGTTGTACTCCCTCTAGAATAGTTACACATGGCTAGGCTCCTCCAAAATCACCAGCACACTCTACATTTGCAAAAATATGTTGCTTCACGTGTTTGCAAATGTATACAAACACTGTTTCTAAAGTGCACCTAAACCCAAAAACAAAATTTCAATTGTGACTTACCAGTCCTTAAATGTGGTGGCTGCATTAGTTTCCTGTCTTCTGTCTTTTTTCCCTTTATTTTCACCCGGTGATCCTACAGATAACACAGTTCCTGTCCCTTAAAGTCTACATTTATTTCAACACTGTATTTATAGAAGGAATCACAGAGGCTGCACCTCAAACATGTATTTGTTCATCTCTATTATGGTAGATTGATGGGACTAGGAGTTTACACAAGAAAGATAATACTTGAACTTTTTTTTAACTCATAGACAGTGATGATATTGCAAGATCAACAGGTATTTTGTACCTGTGGAAAATTTTGTAAGTCTAAAAAATTAAATGTAATATAGAGACTACATTTCATGACTGTCAAGCTACAATATATTACATTACTTAAGTTGAACTTGATGGACTGGTGTCTTTGTTTAACCTTACCAACTATGCTACTATGTAACATTTGCATTTTTGAGTACACATAAACTTAAAGTGGTTGTAAAGTCAGAAGCTTTTTATTCTCTATGTGTGTAGCAGCCCCCTAATAATTACCTGAGCCCATCTCTGTCCAGCGATGTCCACACATGCCTGGACCATCCAGTATTCTCCTCCTGATTGGCTGAGACAAAGCAGCGGCACCCCTTCCAAGAAGTAATGCAGGTACTTTTCATAATTCTGAGCCGTGCAACTGTCCTCTTTCCAAGATGAAACAAAAATGGAAATTAAGAGGTTATTCCAGTAAAAGTCAGGGGAACAATTTAAAAAGTAGCCATTGCGTTTCGGGGGTCTAAGAACACCCCCCCCCCCTCCTCCCATCAGGTCTTGATTGAGAACAATGTGAATAGAGTGGAATTATACTGGATCTTTGTCAGCAGCTGGTTTTGGTAAAAATATCCTCTAAAGTAAACATAACACTTAAGGTCCAGTTCACTTCTATTCTACTCAAATTGTTGTCAATCAAGCCCTGATGAAGGAGGGCGTTCTTGGACCCCCTAAATGCATTGGCTACTTTTGGATTGCTCCCCTGACTTTAAATAAAGTTGTATCTGGGCCTCTTAGCAGTGGTGTAGCAATTTCCAAGTTTGTTACTTTACATTACAAGCCAAGGAGACCGTGGAAATCCTTTGGGGTGAAGAAGCTGCCTACCCAGGAACCAGATCATTTCCATAAACATCAATACTTTAAGATAGCAATACTAGTGAGATAAAACTGAGTTATGAGCTATTTTTCATATTTCCTCAACTTTACAAGATGACTACTTGGATAGAACTTGGAACTTTTCAGACTATAACTATTGATCCAGTATAAATTTAAAAGTGTTATTCTTGATGTATTTTTTTTACTTTTTCTGTGAAAGTAATCATACGTAGGAGCTAATTAAATACATTTTTACCCTATTATAGGTGTTCCAAATTTTGAAACCTTAAAATGTTAGTTGTATGAAGCAGCTTGCCATTAGCACTTTTGCACATGGAGTTTAGCATCTAAAAAAGATAACGGCATTCGTTATGAGTCTAATAGCCAGGACATGCTGGGTGCCTAATGTACAGTAGTTAAAGAAGTGTGCATCAGGATATGTTGTATAATATTCCTGTTTAGTGGCCATGCCATGTTTGGCACAGTATTGTATATCAGTATAGAATATTATTAAATCATATTGTTCAAGTTATACTAGAAGTTTAGCTATTGCTTTCTGATCATTCATGCATGAATTTTAAAACATTCTCATGATTTTAGGTAAACTCTTCCAAAAGTCTATACTGAACCTAATCTCATGTCCACCCCCACTCCCCAACCTTCTGCTCTATTGTTTGGGTACCATTTAGCTGCTAATACCAGAGCAAAGCCATGGAGGGCAGGTTATGTGGGTTTGATCAAATTTTGGAGTTAGTCTGTCATCAGTTCTGTATGAATAAAGATTCTACCCTTTGTCAGGGTCTGAATGTCTACCTGCTGTTAGGAGCCCAGAGATTCTGGTATTATGTATTTATCAATTTTACTGTTTGGCATTCCCTTTAATGTTCGATGTTGCTGTGTACCTTTATATGTCTTCCTGCCATGGTGCCACCTAAGCAAAGTTTCTGCCCATCAAAAACTCACAGAATATATAATGTATTTAATACCTTTAAGTGCAGCGCCATTTTAATGTGCCCTGCCTTTGGTCTCACCGTTCATTATTCAGCACCCTTACAAGCAGTTCCTATGCTTTCACTTCCTGAGATGTTGGGGTTGATTTACTAAAACTGGAGGGTGCAGATCTGCATAGAAACCAATTAGCTTCCAGTTTTTTATAACAAAGCTTCACTAAACAAGCTGAAGTTAGAAGCTGATTGGCTACCATGCCGAGCTGCACCAGATTTTGCACTCTCCTGTTTTAGTAAATAAACCCAATGTGTCTTAACCAAAACATCCTTAGGATGGTCTGGTCTATGTGTAGCGGGTCTTGGAAAATTGGAAGGGTAATGGAGGGGCCTTTATGCTCACCATCTCAAATGGCTTCTTCTACACCCTTTGGGTCCTCATATTCTTTTTTTCTCATTAAAATGTTTTATTAAGTACTTCAGCATTAAAAAAAAATATCGTGCAGCGCTAGAAATTGTCCATTGCTGTAACATATATCAATGCTCCATACAGATAGATACACATAGATGTTCAGAAGGAAAAAAGATCCCACATGCCATGAAGGAGCTGAGAGGATAGCCAGAGTGTCACCAACACTGATTCACACCGCACTTACCCCAAGAAATGTGACCCCCTACATAAGAGTGGTCAGACACACTGCTTAACACTTATTAATAAATCTTTATACAGAGTTACGCTATGTTGGTGCATTCTTATTTTCTATGGTGATTGTGAGAGACTGGCCTGGAAAAAGACTTGGTAGAGCACAAAGGTCTATATTTGCCTAGCAGCATGAGATAATGAGATCTGGGAGGAGATGCATCTTGGAGTGGAGTTCATTGTAATTGAAGTGTGTCTGGCCACTCTTATGCAGGGGGTCACATTTCTTGGGTAAGCACTGTGTGAATCAGTGTTGGTGGCACTCTGGCTATCCTCTCTGCTCCTTCATGGCATGTGGGATCTTTTTTCCTTTTCAACATCTATGTATGGAGGATTGATATATGTTACAGCAATGGACAATTTCTAGCGCTGCACGATATATGTTTTTATTTCTCTGTATGTTCTGTGTCTGGACATTGTGCAAAGCTGCTGACTCTTTTACGGACATTTTGAGCCTTTTACACTCATGCACAGATTCAACCTTGTTTAAACGAAGTACTTCATGATATCATCAGTTCAAAAGAAGAATGGCACATGGCTCAGTACAGTAGTCATCAACAATGGTTAGCATCATGGTAGCCTCACTAGACTAAAGAACAACCAACAAAAAAGAATAGCAAACAATGAAGGCTCAGAGTCAATATTGGCACAGTGTTTTAAATGCCCCAGCTTTGAGGCTGTTGCACAACATAATATCTTATTATACCTGAACCCAGAGTCATGCCATCATACCACTTTTTAATAGGAATGTGAAAAACAGGAACTAGGATAGAGTAGGGTCCTCATATTCAATTATGCCTGGGTGCAGCAGGACAAGTATGTCCACTCTTGCTGCTATATATATATATATATATATATATATATATATATATATATGCAGATGGGTTTGATTATACTTAAGACTTCTCAGGGGACTCTGCAAGGGAATTTTCCCCAGAGCTTAGTGAAAGAGGTGATGCTCTGCTGACTTACATCATCCAATCATGTGCGAGCAAAAATGACATTTTTTTTTTCTATCACCTAATTTGGTATTTTTTGCAAAGTGAAATTTTACCACATTCACTAAGCTCTGGGAAAATTTTCCATTGCACAGTGAACACCCTATTTGCCTTTAGCAACTCAACACCAGTATCTTCAAAGCTGTCTAAAACAGAAGTATTCTGTACTATGCGTTCATATCAATTTCATCCAATAAGTCAAATTCTTTAGAGAGCTTTCTTAGCTTGCAAGGGAAGTATTACATTGAGAACAATATTTTTTTTACAACGTTGTGTACAAATTTGTAGCTCTAAAGTGGTATTGTGCAGTAAAACTATCTTAATTAGAATGGCCTACTCCGCTCTTTCCGAGAAGAGCATTTTGACCGAGTGCACCTCAGTGCTTCTTCAGTGAAATAAAATTGTAACTTGCAAGCAGTCTTTTGCTTTTTGTTAATTAAGAAGATAATAACAGAGCCGCTCGAAAAAATGAGCTCTCCGTTTGTCCCATAAACCTTTGGCTGTTAATATCCCTGAACCTTCTCCGAGCTTTATATGGTATTTGACAAATTAAAGGTGCACAAAGGCATGCCATAAGGGAGGAAACTGCTTACTTTTCTGACTGCAAATCCTCTAAACTGCTAAGCATTCTGGGTTTTAATATACTTTGCCTCATTAGATTTTAAATGTGTCTCTGATCTGTTTTGCAGAAATTCCAGAAAGGAACTCAATGATATACGATTTGAGTTTACTCCAGGCAGGGGTAAGTTTTAATTAAAACTATTTTCTGTTATCATACATACATATTGCCTTTAAACCTGCACCTAGGAATCACATTGGGTTTTCTTGAGTTTAATTATTTTGTTTAAGGGCTGTGTACATCCAGACTTTTAAAAAAGAAAACCAGACAAAAATATAATTTAGATAAAATGTCAAATGAAAAAATGTCTTATGTGTGGCTCCTTTTTCTGATGTATTATTTGGAAGAAAATATGTTCCGTAAATATTTGGGATGGTAGCACAAAGTGAAAAGCTGACATGTAAAAACTGTTCAAGTTCAGAAAATTGAACAATATATGCATACAACCTGACATTATGGAGTTGATTTACTAAAGCTGGAGAGTGCAAAAACTGGTGCAGCTGTGCACGGTAGCCAATCAGCTTCTAACCTCAGCGTGTGCAATCAAGCTTTGACACTAAAACCTTGAAACTGATTGGTTTCTGTGTGGAGCTGCACCACATTGTGCACTTTCAAGGTTTAGTAAATCAACCCTATGGGTTATATTTATAAATTAAACTGATGTGCGAATGTCAAAAGCATTCGCAGACCCATACGAATATTTTATCTAAGATATATATTTTCCATGATTGCCAACTCCATCTAGTGGCCAAAATGTGGTATTCTCCCGATTGGAGTATTTCAAGGAAATACTGCATTGTGGCTACTAGATAGAGCTAGTGAAATAAACATATTAGACAAGATTCTTGGATTATTTGTGACATTCATATAATTAATTCTGTATAACTACACCCATATGCGTATTTATTGATTGGAACTCTGTGGGTGGTTGCCTTTGCTGACCGCAGACCGCATGATTTGCAGGGTAGTAATGGCAGCTTTACTGTGACTGTCCTGAAGAGTTTAACTGGAAGGGCATGGCTGTTGCAAGCTTCTTTGTGCTGGTAGGATTATCACTGTAAGGCCTCATTTTTTTTTTTTTATTACACCTTTGAACGCAACTGCATGTAAACCAACGTGCACATGCAGCCATTTTAGCATGTTTTATGTGCAGTCTTCAGTGGCGGAAAAAAATGGCCCAGTCACACGTTCCCGGAGAAGTGATTTTTTTTTCCATGCACAGTCATAAACACACATACAGGGGTATGAATACTTTTTCAAGGCACTGTAAATGTGTGCAGATGTGCATTCATTTATTCTAGTGGCTAGAATACATGAATATTCCAGCCAATAGAACGAGTTTATGCTGAAACGCTTCTAAACACTTTATACATGTAAACGTGCATAAATGTGCCTAAACACAAGTAAAAGAAAAACAAGATTATAGGCACTTAGAGGTATTTTTTCTGTCAGCATGAATTCATTTTTTTATTTAAAAAGCCTAAGTACAAATAAAGAAATAAGTTTAGCGTACTGTGGCTTATAAAGAGACCAGTAATCTGATGGAGAAGCAACTTACCTTCAAAGCATATGTAGAGGAAAGATTAGCATGAGCAAGGGTTAGACCCTCTGTCAGGTTTTTTTTTTTTTTTTGCTGTCTGTATCTTGGTTTGACATTAACCCCTTTTTTCATACTTGTGACCATTAACAGAGAGTTTTCCCTAGAACAAGAATAGAGAGGTAATCTTACAATAGTGATGTGGCAGTTGTCTAAGAGGTGAATTCCCCTCACTTTGGGAGATTTTCTCTAACACCTTGTTGTCTCTGGGACAGGAAGTGAAGAGAAATCTTCTCAGTGATATACAGAGAACAAAAATTAACCTGAGAAGTTTCAATAGTTCACTATTCCAAAACTAAAAGGAGAAATGTCGGCTATGCATACACTAAGGGCACTTTCACACTGGGGGCGGTGGGGGGTTGGAGGTAAATCCCCGCTAGTTTCAGGGGGGATTTACCGCTGTTATATCGGCGCTATGGCGGCGGGGGCAGTGCTCTTTTACCCCCACAAGGGGTTAAAAGTGCCAGCGATCTGTGCTTCCAAGGTGGCATGCAGCCGCTTCGGAAGCGCTGCCCCATTGTTTTCAATGGGTAGGGGCGTTGGAGAAGTGGTGTATCACCGCTCACTGCACCGCTCCAAAGATGCGGCTTGCAGGACTTTTTGTAACGTCCTGCAAGCCCACTCCAGCTTTCACATTGGGGTGGATGAGGAGTGATTTTGAGGCGCATTACAGGTGCTATTTTTAGCTAAGTAAAGTGCCTCAGTGTGAAAGAGGCATAATTGTTACACATCACATATTGACACAATAATATAAACAAAGTCAACACGGCTCGCCAAACCCTACATTCTAGATAAAATAATTTAGTACAGTGTAGTGTATATAAATGATAAAAAAAAAAAAATAGGAAGAAAACACAACATCAATGGACAAAAAACAACTAAGATGTGTAAATCAAACAAATTAAAACATGAAACAATACTCTGTACCTTTATGTACAATGTTAAATAATCAGTAAATCCAGCAATATGTATTGGCCCCTTTCACACTGGTACACTTTTCCAAGGAGACAAAAGCATATGAAAGCTATTCCCCATCCTATGTGATTGTTCATTCTGCAGGTGCGCTGCACTTTGAAAGGTCCTGCATGCTGCATCTTTGGTGCAGTTTTTCAAAAGCACACCAAATAGTCACCTTCTATTGTAAGTCAATGGGAACGCATCAGAAACTCATCAAAAGTGCATCAGTATGAAAGGACGTCACTCTGTGCTCTGGGTGCTATCCCTCTACCTACTGAACTGGAGCTTACCGCTTCAGAATGACCACCAATTTATATCAAAGGGCACTTCATAATGTCCTCTACAAGAATGTTCTCGCACCAGCCTTAGAAGTGTGCACTGCTCAGGAAAAAGAAAAGAGGCTTCTCATAGTGTAATAGGTTTATTATAAAAAACAAGGGTAAACACTTGGCCGCTGTCATATGGAGGGATGGGTGCGCTATCAAATTTTTTTTCTCTTATTTATGTATTTGTTTTTTTACACTGTCCCTTTAATTTATTTTTTTTGGATCACTTTTATTCCTATTACAAGGAATGTAAACAGGTCCTCTTTATGGAGCAATCTGGGGTCCAAAAGACTCCAAATCTCTCCTCTACTTTTGAAAGCAAAAGATTAAAGAAAAAAAAAACATTGATCTTATGCTTAAAAAAAAAAATGTTTACTTGTGCCCTAGACTGGAAGTGATGTCATGATGTCACTCCAGTCTTCCTAGATCATAGAGGTGATCAGATGATATATCTGGTCTCTCTTTACCTCTATGACCAACCGTGTGAACCCTCAGATCTTTTCCTGGGCTTGCCGGTAAGAACAGTAAGCGCAAGAAACACCAGTGAGCAGTGGCGGCTGGTGTATAAGGGGCGCTTGGGTGCCGCCTACCCGCCGGCTAAAAAGGAAAAAAAAAAGTCAGCCCGGCCCCCCTGCAGGAGGCAGCGGTACATTGACTTTTTTTTTTTTCGGCTCCTTGGCTGTCATCTGACAGCCAAGTAGTGAGCCTATTGGTCAGCCATTAAAGTCTATGTGTGTGCACTGAACAGGGGCACACACATAGTCTGATTGGCTGCCCTGAGCCTGAGGCTCAGTGTGATTGGATGCGGTGGCTGGGGGCGGGTCACTGTGGCGGCGGACGTGACTCCTGCTCCCACAGAGACCCTGACCGGTGACCGAGCGACGGACTGATGGATGGGGACAGCCGATCTCTGCAGACACAGCCCGCTTGTCCATATGCTGAACTCTGCAACACTCCACTGCCTGCCTACCTGCCTGCTTACCTGCCTATTGGATGGGGTAAGTGCAGGGGGGGTCTCTGCAATGTACCCCACCTGTGTTATTGGCTGCAAAAGTGCCCCCATCTGTGTTATTGGCTGCAAAAGTGCCCCACCTGTGATACTGGCTGCAAAAGAGTCCCCACCTGTGATACTGGCTGCAAAAGTGCCCCCACCTGTGATACTGGCTGCAAAAGTGCCCCCACCTGTGATACTGGCTGCAAAAGTGCCCCACGTGTGTTTTTGGCTGCAAAATTGCCCCCACCTGTGATACTGGCTTGAAAAGTGCCCCCACCTGTGTTATTGGCTGCGAAAGTGCCCCCACATGTGCTTTTGGCTGCAAAAGTGCCTCCACTTTTGGCTGCAATTTACCCCCACCTGTGATATTGGCTGCAATTTACCCCCACCTGTGATATTGGCTGCAATTTACCCCCACCTGTGATATTGGCTGCAATTTACTCCACCTGTGATATTGACTGCAATCTACCCCCACCTGTGATACTGGCTGC
>BLSH010286987.1:414941-429065 GCA_018402905.1 Glandirana rugosa | reverse complement strand
ATTTACCCCCCACCTGTGATACTGGCTGCAATTTACCCCCACCTGTGATACTGGCTGCAATTTACCCCCACCTGTGATATTGGCTGCAATTTACCCCCACATGTGATATTGGCTGCAATTTGCCCCTACCTGTGATATTTGCTTCAATTTGCCCCCACCTGTGATATTGGCTGCAAATTGCCCCACGCCTGTGATACTGACTGCTATATGCCCAACCTGTGATGCTGAGTTGTATACTGTGTCCTGTGATGCTGGGGCTGTATACTGTGTCCTGTGATGCTGGGGCTGTACACTGTGTCTTGTGATGCTGAGCTGTACACTGTGTCCTGTGATGCTGAGCTGTACACTGTGTCCTGTGATGCTGAGCTGTATACTGTGTCCTGTGATGCTAAGCTGCATACTGTGTCCTGTGATGCTGAGTTGTATACTGTGTCCTGTGATGCTGAGTTGTATACTGTGCCCTGTGAAGCTGAGCTGTATACTGTGCCCTGTGATGCTGAGCTGTATATTGTGTTCTGTGATGCTGAGCTGTATACTGTGTCCTGTGATGCTGAGCTGTATACTGTGTCATGTGATGCTGAGCTGTATAAGGGGTCCTGTGATGCTGAGCTGTGTACTCCTGACACAATATGTGGAATACAGGTGCGGAGTGGTTGGATTCTATAAGGGGTGGTGCTTATTAGAAGTAGGAGGGGTCAAAAAGGAAGGGCAGGGCCTGGCGCCCCCCATCCTAAAACTGCACCAGCCGCCACTCCCAGTACATCCACTTCTGTGAGGCTGCATATATGCTTATGCTCAGTGTGAAGAGGTTAAAGGACAAGTTCACCTTTTATAACATGTTACATGCTACTCCCCATTGTGACAGGCGGTGGGGGATCCCTGCCCCTGCTCTCTATCAATCTGCAAACAATGTAACCATGTGGAGCCTTGCCTGCCCGGCCGTGTCATTCATTCAGAGTTCTGTGAATAGAAAACGACAAGGTCTGGCAGACTTTGCAGCTGCGGGCTTGTAGTTCTCAATGAACTACCGCAGTGCGGTTGAGCGCTGTAGTAGTTCATTGATGCTTCCTGTTAGTGTAATGATGTACGGCCAGAGAGCTTACGCACAAGAGCCCTCCTGATTGTGGGTGCAATGTTTTTCAGGCTCCCATCAAACAAATAAATCCACATTGTTTTTTACCAGCAAAAAAGATGTGCATCTATTTTTTTTAAAAAAAAGGTGAACATATCTTTTAACCGGTTCCCGACCGTGCGCTGCCTATTTACGGCGACAGTGTGGACGCATGCCGCAAATTGCCGTAAATGGGCGGTGATTCACGGACGCTCAGCTAGGGGGCGAGAGCGTGGATCTTTCATCCAATTTTCAGATCATGTGTACGGGGCTTAAAGCCTAATACACATGATGAGATTATTGGACGAACAATCATCCATATTTTTTGCATGCTAGTCTCTATATTGAATGTGAATAGGTTACTAAAGTACGAAGATTCTCAAACGATAGAAAAAAAAAAAATCAGAAATGCTGTAATGTATTTGTATTGTATGTTTGGAGGAAAATTGTACTGATTAAACGAAAATCGTACGATCTGGTATCGTACAAGAAGACTTTTCGTGTTTGTCCCTTCGGAAAATATTGGATGACAGCTGTGTACTAATGATCAGATTATCGTACGATTGCGTTGAAAGCGTTATTTTTCATCCGCTTTTCTCATTGTGTGTACGAGGCTCAAGTCTCTAAGCTTGTATTGGAATCAGGTCTTCCAACTCATATATTAGTTTACAACTGTGCCGCTCCTCCTTTCCATTGAATTAGCCATTCTCCACTTTAACATAGATACTATTCCTCCATCTTCTAGAACTAATATCGTTCGTATTCTCCTCTCAGCTAAACTTAATATTACAAGACACTGCAGACACTGGAACTCCTCCATCATACTGGGTTGTTTGAAATTATTAAAGAAGTAAACCAAAATTGCGTATATGAGCAAAAATGTACTAAGAAAATCATCTGTTTGCCTAAATTCCACTTATCTTGGGATTTGTGGCTTAACCACTGCAACTGTGCTTTCTAAAGTGCCTAACCCCATTCACCGTTTCTGCAATTATCTTGTCTTCATGATGATTTCTCTCAACTGCCTAACCTTGACAGGGCTCCCTTTTGCAGTTTATTCTTTATCTGCTTCACCTGGGTGCCTCTGAGACATAGGCATGGGCACACCCTGATACCCCATGTAGCACAGATTCTCCCTGCTACTCCTCTCCCACCAGCTGCTGCTACAGACACATAAGGGAATGTTTCAGCATAGAGAGCAGGGGAAGGGGCCGGTAAATATGTCACTTATCAGCCCCTTCCTTTTCTGAATGAATACAGTGAGTGATCAGTACCGATCACTCACTGGGGTTGATATACTAAAACTGGAGAGTGCAAAATTTTGTGTAGCTGTGCACTTTAGCTTGTTCAATTAAGCTTATACAAAAAAAACTGGAGGCTGATTGGTTTCTATGCAGAGCTGCACCAGATTTTGCACTCTACAGTTTTAGTAAATCAACCCCATTGTGTTCATTCATAACTGAAGCATAATTAACTGTGTTGCTTCAGTTTGTGAATGAACAGAAAGCCACTCAGCAAAGAGCACTTCCCATTCACTCACTGCCCAGTGCAGCTGAGGCTGCAGAGAAAGGGACTGATGAATTGTCCTCAGTTCCTTTCTATCTCTCAAAAGTGAGACATCAGAGGTCCGTTTAGACCCCTGATATTTTACCAAAGCTCCCAAAGGGGCACCTAAAAAATTGTAAATAAATAATATAAAATAATATTGTAAAAAAATAATAATAATAATTAAACCTGTAAAAACAGACACTGTACACTTCCTTACCGGCACCGTCTTCTGCTCTACTGACTGACACCATCCACTGTCCTACTGACCCCAACCTCTACTCTAACTGACACCATCCACTGCTCTGCTGACACCGTCCATGTTTAATACATTTTAATAAAAATGTTTACATGTATTTATAAGAGTGTGTATGTGTGTATGTACATATATATGTGTGTGTGCTTGAGCTTTGAGGTACATGCCCTAATGCAGTAGGCTGTACACACCTGCTCTGAGATATGCACTTGTTTCATATTGATGTAATGTTACAGTGCTGTTAAATACTATCTCTTGGTGTACATGTTATATGTTCTCCTCTTACCTGCTCTACTTATAAGGCAAGTTGTTATTTTATGATCGACATGTGCATCCATGTGTCTTCTTTTTGATATTGTATTACTACATGCTCACTAAAGACTTATTGTAACATAAAACCTGATTGGCAATATCTACTTCATATATGTTTTAAAAATGCAGGGATAAATGGTGCTGTCTATGATTACTATTAGGCCTCATGCACACAGGACGTTTTTTGACTTTTTTACAGCAGCTGTTTTTAGCTGCAGACGTTTTTTTCTACAGTCAATAAACCCTCCATGTTATCTTGACGTTTTTGAGCTGTAAAAAAAACCCAAGACCAGAGGGTTCTGAGAGACGTTTTTCAGCTGTAAAAACATTCAGACGCTCAAAAACGTGGCTAAACTTCGTTCCCCAACGTTTTTGAACGTTTTAGATCAATTGAAAAAAAAAAACACTGGTCCTTTAAAAACGCGAAAAAACGCCAGTAATAAAAGCTGAAAAAATCACTGATGAGCTACTGAAGTTTTTAGGACTTTTTTTTACGTTTTGTGTGCATGAAGCCTCACAGAAACATTTTATAAATAACCAATTAAGATAAATGTCTGTAACCTCTATAAAGTTCTATGTGCCAAACTGTGCTGCATTCAAAATAGTGAAAATAACTCCAATAGGTTCATCAACATTTCATATACAAGTGCAAATGTCCATAATAGGCTATAGATGATTATAAAAATCGATATAAAAACGTATATACTCTGTAAAAAAATTATACAAAAATTAAAAAAATTCATGTGCTTAATTTATAAAAGTTCATGTAAATAATTCTGTGAAAAAGTGCAAACAATGTGCAAAAACAGGTTCCGTTCTTCAAAGTGACTTGTGCAATATTCACATTGATTTTGTGTAGAAGAAACTGTGGGCCTACACGTGTTCCCCCAATGTGTCCTCACTCACCAGAGAACAGAACCCCTGCAGGCATAAACTGCATGTATGCAGCCTCCGAGATATCCTAGTCTCCAATATGGATCGCTCCTCAGCTCCAGTTTAATTCTTTAATTGTAGCCTGATCTTTAGTTCTCATCTTCAGCTCTTCCATCAAAGTAGCAGAAGATGTTCTAAAGCACTTCCAGACTGGAGGTATTGGCTGCCGAGGGGGCTCTAGAAACCTAATCAATATTTTCCAAAATGCTTTGTATACAGGCTTGCTGATCCGGATGCTCTTCAGACATTTGCAAGATATTTCTCTTCACGTGAGGTAAATGTCCATGGTGCAGCACAGCTTGCAAATGTCTGAAGAGCATCCTGTATAGACATTTATCTTAATTGATTATTTATAGTATGTTTCTGTAATAGTAATCATAGACAGCGCCATTTATCCCTGTATTTCTAAAAAATATATAACCATATGCTCCACCTAGTGGAGGTCCTAGGGAAGGCAGCAGTCTCATATAATATTATCTCTCGTTTTGCATATATCTACATATCCTAATCCTAAGCACGGAAAAAAGCTATTCCAATATCTAATTCATGACAGAGTAAAAGAGTATTTATGCACTAAAATAACAAGTCCAGGTAATTGTTCCATCACGGATCCAAGTTTAATATGAATCTAGACCATCAAAAGCAGTAAGTGCTATTTGTTTTGCATGACTGGGAATTGGTAACTTTGCAAATATCTGTTGCTATAATTTTATTCATAGCAAGTACAGTATGGATGCAAAACATGTACTTTTACCTTAATAGACAATTAGGGTGATAATGGCTTTTTTGTAACAAATAGAAGCCCCAGCCCACTCTTTGCTGGACCTTCGGTGGGTGGAGTTGTGATGTCACAAGACTCCCCGCCCACCTCTACACTCTCCTACTTTAATATTCCAGAGTTTTGAAAAACATCAAGTTAAAACTCAAGAAAGACACCACATGACTTCAGCATGCCCAATCATGCTGAGGTGTGGAGTAGCCAATCCTGGGAGATCTGGAGAAGAAAGGAGAGGGGGGAGTGTGAAGCTTTGTCTGCTCCATGCATGAGTTAAGGAAATTATCTGTCACTCACACAGCACGGGGAAGAAATGTCTCCTATTTCTCAGTTGGTTGTTTTTTTTTTCTTACTGAAAAAAGATAAGTAGATTGCTCAGAGCTGGATTAACCCTTTGCGACAAGACTGAGCACAGATGACATGAAGGCTCTACTCTACTAGGCAGAGTTATTAATTCAATTTTTTTTTTCGGTTTTTAGAGCCACTTTATATTTACTGCTGAAATGAAGTAGTCACAGTAGTTCCCATGCTTTTATTTAAAAGATTATTGTGAAAGAAAGTTAATGGATTTGGAATCCAATGATACAATATATCACAGAGAAGTGTCTACTTATCTGCAGTCTTGACATCACTTTGTTGGTGTGAATTCAGAAGGGTAGGGCACCTTTTGTACACATTGACTTCCATTGCCTTTTTGCATTTACCAACTTTTGATGCTGCCTGATCTAAAACAGCCCACTAACTGTAAAGTGATAAAACCCAAACACCAACAAAATTATCAATGTTTTTTAGGTCGCCAGTAAGCAGTATCTGGTACTTTACATATATTGTAGGTTTAGGAGAGTTCACGATTAGCAGTCCACTCTAAGTAGAGCCAGAAAAAAATACACCTTGTATCCACCATCAATGCAATTAACCACTTGCTGACTAGACGCCGTCATTTTACTGGGGCAGGGCAGCACGTTCCCGTGAATCACTGACCGGGTTTAGTGGGCGCTGCAAGGCCATGGAGCCGATGCACGTGGCTGGCACCCGCAATGTCCGCCGGTCACCCGCGATCACTCCACGGAGAGCCAGAACGGGGATCTGTTAATATAAACAAACAGATCCCCGTTCTGACAGGGAAGTGGAGAGAGATCTGCTATTCCTAGTGATCGGGAACAGCATTCTCTCTCTACTCCCAGTCAGTCCACTCCCCCCACAGTTAGAAACACCTCCTTAGGGAACGCTTAACCCCTTGATCGCCCCCAAGTGTTAACCCCTTCCCTGCTAATGAGATTTATACAGTAATCAGTGGCTATTTTTAGCTCTGAACGCTGTATAAATGTCATTGGTCCCAAAAAAGTGTCAAAAGTGTCCAATATGTCCACCGCAATATCACTTTCCGCTAAAAATCTCTGATCACCGCCATTTCTAGTAAAAAAATTAAAATGCCATAAATCTATTCCCTATTTTGTAGATGCTATAACCTTTGTGCAAACCAATTAATAAAAGCTTATTGGGATTTTTTTTTTTTTACCAAAAATATGTAGCAAAGTACATATCGGCCTAAACTGAGGAAGATATTTGTTTTTTTTACATGTTTTGGGTATTTTTTATATCGAAAAGTAAAAAACCGCAGAGGTAATCAAATATCACCAAAAGAAAGCTCTATTTGTGGGAAAAGAGGACATCTATTTTGTTTGGGTGCAACGTCACACACGCCCGTGTAATTGTCATTTAAAGCGACGCTGTGCTGCATCACAAAAAATGGCCTGGCCAGGAAGTGGGTAAATCCTACCGGTCCTTAAATGGTTAAATAGAGCCGTCTCGCCTATGGAAATTCACTCACCAGATTGAATTGCCTTTCACTCTCATATGCACCTGGTAGTATCGCTTCACAATCCGCAGGTCTCATCTCATCCCATGTAAGTGAGAGAAAACAGAAGCCTCCAATAGTGCATTAATCCCATAAAACATTTATTAAAATCCAAGTAAACCACATTTAAAATCATCTTGTACATTGCATGTAAATGGGTAGGGTATCAGACTACTAACTACTCATCCCAGTCTTGCCACCTCCACGCTGGTTTCAACTGTCAGTGTAGTCACCTTCCACACTCTCCCATGATCAACACAGGAACCAAACTCCACATAGACACATCCCAACGCTTTTCATAATTTCCGACTTCCTCAATGGGTATGTGAGTGGTTCACTTGGATTTTAATAAATGTTTTATGGTATTAATGCACTATTGAAGGCTTCTGTTTTCTCTCACATACATGGGATGAGATGAGACCTGCTGATTGTGGAGTGATACTACCAGGTGGATATTGACCGGAAAGCTTAGTTGCCTTTTCATGAGAGTGAAAGGCAATTCAATCTGGTGAGTGAATTTTCATAGGGGAGATGGCTCTATTTAATTGTACTTGTGGTGGATACAAGGTGTATTATTCCTGGATCTACTCACATAGAGAGTTGACTGCTAGTTACAAACTTTCTTGAATTGAATCACTTTGAAGGGAAAATTGATAACTGGCTGGATCATTTAGAACCAGTTCCAGATCAGGATTGTCTGGCAGTCCTGGCATGTGCTTAAAATGCTGGTCTGTGCATTCATATTGCCTGGATAATTGGTATAATGTTGGGTACATAATAAGCATAAGTAATACACATTCAGTTTCTCTGCCCATATGGAGCCCCCTTGATTCCTAGATACAGGCTGCACACGGGGCCTTGACTTCTGTCCAAGTTAAAATAAATCTATGCCCCCCTCTTCCCTCACTTAACAGTCAAATGCTAGAGTCCTTACTGTTCCCCAAAGGTCTAACATTTGACAGTTGAATGTTAGAGGATGGGCTTAGTAGATGAGGGCTGTGACTTTATAATGACTTGGGCAGAAGTCAAGGTCCTATGTACTGTTATGTGCACTCTGTAATTGACAATATGTCTTCATTTTTCTATGCTTTTCAATAGGAAGGATGGTGTCCAAGGGGAAAGACTTTAGCAGAGTTCCTTTTTATGGATCATGCACCTCTTCCTGGTTATTTCAAGCAGCTGGAATAGGCTGAAAAATTCATATTTTGGTAGCCATTGCTGTAAATATTGGCAAAAGGAAAAGGGTTGCTTTATAACAATCTTGTCAGATTTGTTTCTACAACGCAGAAAAATATGTTTATCATTTATTAATTACTAAAATGAAGGTTGCAGTTGCATTATCATCTATTTTTGGTCTTCCCTAGAACTGTTTTCCATTTTTCTCTGAATATATTTTTCTTTTTATCTTTTCACTTCCAAATTTTCTTGTGTATTCAGCTTGTATAGCAGTGTAAATTTTCTGTCCCCTCAAAATAACTCAACACACAGCCATTAACCACTTCAGCCCCGTAGGGATTTCCCAGGTTAGGACCAGAGCACTTTTTGCGATTCGGCACTGCGTCGCTTTAACTGACAATTGCGCAGTCGTGCGACGTTGTACCCAAACAAAATTTGCATCCTTTTTTCCCCACAAATAGAGCTTCCTTTTGGTGCTATTTGATCACCTCCGTCATTTCTGATCACCGCTATAAACAAAAGAAGAGCGACAATTTTGCAAAAAAAACTGTTTTTCTTACTTTTTGCTAAAATACAAATCCAAAAAAAAATATATAAAAAAACATTTTTTTTCATCGGTTTTGGCCGATTTATATTCTTCCTCATATTTTTGGTTAAAAAAAACGCAATCTGCATTTATTGATTGGTTTGCGCAAAAGTGGCCGCGTTTACGGATGATGAGAATTAATTTCTGGGCTTTTTATTTTATTTATTTTTTTTTACTAGTAATGGCGGCTACCTGCGATTTTTAGCAGTGCTGCGATATTGTGGCGGACATGTCGGACCATTTTGACACTTTTTTTGGACCAATGACATTTATACAGCGATCAGAAATTCAAATGTCCTCTGATTACTGTATAAATGTCACTGGCAGTGAAAAGGTTAACCTGCAGGGGGAGATCTAGGGGTTACCTGTGTTCACTGGGTGTGCTCTAACAGTGGGGGGCTGGGCTACCATGGGCATAGGAGATCTAACTGATCCCAGTGACAGGGATCAGTAGATCTCCTATGCCTGCACTGACAGAGCGGGAACCGCTGTGTTTACATCGGTGGTTCCCCGTTCTTTAGCTGTGGCCACTCCTCGCGGCTCGCCGGCGGACATCGGGTCCACCCGAGCTGCAGGCACACTCCTCAGGATCACGGCGGGCATGTGCCCCCTAGCGGGCCACCCGCAGATCGCCGCTTATTTATGGCGATTCGTGGGAAGCATCCACACTGCCGCAGTAAATATACTGCATGCGGTGTGGAAGTAGTTAATGTCTAAACCGCTGGCAACAAAAGTGAGTACACCCCTAAGTGAAAATGTCCAAATTAGGTCCAAAGTGTTAATATTTTGTGTGGCCACCATTATTTTCCAGCACTGCCTTAACACTCTTGGGCATGGAGTTCACCAGAGCTTCACAGGTTGCCACTGGAGCCCTCTGCCACTCCTCCATGACGACATCACGGAGCTGGTGGTTGTTAGAGACCTTGCGCTCCTCCACCTTCTGTTTGAGGATGCCCCACAGATGGTCAATAGGGTTTAGGTCTGAAGACATGCTTGACCAGTCCATCACCTTTACCCTCAGCTTCTTTAGAAAGGCAGTGGTCGTGTGTTTGTGGTTGTTATCATGTTTGAATACTGCCCTGTGGTCCAGTCTCTGAAGGGAAGGGACCATGCTCTTCTACATTATGTCACAGTACATGTTGGCATTTATGGTTCCCTCAATGAACTGTAGCTCCCCAGTGCCGGCAGCACTCATGCAGCCCCAGACCATGACACTCCCACCACCTTGCTTGACTGTGGGCAAGACACACTTGTCTTTGTACTCCTCACCTGGTTTCCCCCACACACACTTGACACCATCTGAACCAAATAAGGTTATCTTGGTCTCATCAGACCACAGGACATGGTTCCAGTAATCCATGTCCTTAGTCTGCTTGTCTTTTTTGAGACATGTTGCTGCCATCAATTTCAAAATTACCTTCTTTTTTTCTTAAAATGGTACATTTTCTCAGTTTAAACATTTGATATGTTTTCTATTTTCTATTGTGAATAAAAGATGGGTTTATGAGATTTGCAAATTGTTGCATTCTGTTTTAATGTAGATTTTGCACAGCATCCCATTTTTTTGGAATCAGGGCTGTAGATGAATTAACCACTTCTGGACTTCCCACCGTCATTTTAAGGCGGTCCTTTGAAGTTGAATACTGTTGTTATGGTAGCAGATTGCTACCATAACTCCGGTATTTTTTTTTTCATCGGCCGTTTCTGTTTCTGATAAAAGTGGTCTCTGTGGCGGATTCACCATGAGATTACTTTTATCGGAGGCAGGAGAGGGGCACCCCCCCTCCCGCCACGCTCCAGTCATCTCCACTGCTTACTAGACCTGCCAGTAGCAGTGGAGATGATCTGATCTGGCCACCGCAATGCCTGTGAGCCAAGTGAGCGGAAGATGCCGCCCACTCGGCTCCATAGTATTGCAGGGCGGAAGCGACATCAAACATCACTTTCACCCATAGCTCTTAAAGGAGAATTTTTTTTTTCAAATATCAGTTTATTTTTTATTTATTTGTTTATTTTTTTTATTTCATTTTAGTGTAAATATGAGATCCAAGGTCTTTTTGACCCCATATCTCATATTTAAGAGGTCCTGGCATGCTTTTTTCTATACAAGGAATGTTTACATTTCTTGTAATAGGAATAAAAGTGTTATTTTTTTTTTTTTAAAGGACAGTGTAAAAATAAAGAGTAAAATAAATAAGAAAAAAAAAATGTAAAGCGCTCCGTCCCGCCGAGCTCGCGCGCAGAAGCGAATTCATATGTAAGTCCCGCCCGCATATGAAAACGGTGTTCAAACCACACATGTGAGGTATTGCCGTGATTGTTAGAGCGAGAACAATAATTTTAACTCTAGACCTACTCTGTAACTAAAAACTGGTAACCTATAGGAATTTTTAAATGTCACAGATGGAGATTTTTAAGTGCCAAAGTTTGACGCCATTCTGTGCATTTGTGAAGCATTTCATGTTGGGTATCAATTTACTCGGCGTAACATTATCTTTCACAATATGGAAAAATATGGGCTAACTTTACTGTTGTCTTTTTTTTTAACTCAAAAAACGTGCTTGTAAGACCGCTGCGCAAATACGGTGACAACTGCCATTTTATTCTCTAGGGTGTTAGAAAAAAAATATATAATGTTTGGGGGTTCTAAGTAATTTTATAGCAAAAAAAAAATATTTTAACTTGCAAACACCAACTCTCAAAAAGAGGCTGTCTGGAAGTGGTTAAAAGCAAACCTATAAGCATATCTTGCAAGGCTACCATTTACACATTAGAGCAAGCATTGAGGGTATTGTGCATTTATTCTCCATTTATCCAGGACACAACAGGAGCCTTGGAACCTTGGTCCTCTCTAATGCCTATAGTAACTTCATTTGAGAAGTTGACACGTTACCCTGCCTCCTAAGCATCTCTATTACAGTGTCCCCTGTTTACGTAATTGGGGTGGGGGACAGTAAGCACAAATATTCTCTATTCTAGAAGAATGCGCTATGTGCATAAAGGAATTTGCAGAGTTTTAGAGCTTCCAAAGGTGCTGTAGAAGAAAGAGAAGCTGATGTGGTTTTGCAGGCCCTCGCTCTAACATTTAAGTGGTGGATTTTTTTTTTAAAATAATATAGGGATTTTTTTTATAAAACAAACTTTATGCAGAGAATCAGATTTATCTATGCTGCAAGATAAACATTTTCAGCCTATAATGCTTATTTTTTTTGTTTCTAGCCTAAGTTTTATGTGATGCCCTTAAGACATGAACAGGAACATGGCTGCAAGCCAGTAGCGCTAAGCTATCTACATGGTTAATGTTAGGTGGAAATGAGGGGTTTAAGCAGCTGTCAGGCAAAAAGCTTCAATTTGTGCAAAGGATGTTTTGAAGCCTTTTTTTCCTGCATCATAAGAAGCAGCATCTGTCCCAGACCTGTATGAGCGTTCTCCAGGGAATATACATACATACATAATAGTACATTTTTTGGAAACAAATTCTCTGTTTCATATAACAGGCAATGCATTTAGGGAAAGGAAGGACAGGGTAATGTTGCCTTTTACAGCTAAAGTCAATATTAAAACATAGTTTTCTTTTCTTATAAATATTAGGTGTCAGTGGTAGCTGTAAACTATACTGTATTTCAGAGAAGATATTCAGTTGGTGTTCAGAGGACCAAAATCAGGCTTTGAAAGTGAACGCCAGAAGGAGTATGAATAAAAACGCAGCGTCACCTCTGTGTTCACACTTCCGGGCTGGACTGCAGCAGAATGTCCCTATGCTGCATGCATGCATCCACCCATAGAAATAGCCCAGAAGCCTACAGAATCAAGCCATTTATCAGCTCTACCTTCCTATTAGCAATGTAATTAACAACAGGAGCCTACGCTGTTAGAGTGGCTCTTTCTCTGTGATGTGATTGGTGCATGCACACTCCCTAAACCGGAACCGGTGCAGAACACTCTGGAGGTAACAGCAGTGCACTGTAAAAATAGTAAGTGTTGTAGACAAACAAAGCATATGATGGAACAAAAAATGCATGCTAAAAGGTCCAGTAAGTCCAAAGATATATACTTGCTTGATTTTTTTTCCCTGTAGAAGTAGAATGTGGTCCCCCTGTTTACAGCTGCTAAGCTGTCCTATTTGTCAGGGAGGTTGCCCATTACATTAGGAATCTGGATATATAGTTGGCTATAGTCTGGATTTATTGAGCATTTTAACTTTCCTGGGATTTTTTTATTAGTGTGTGTCAAAGTGGTTGTAAACTTAAATAAAGATTACTGCCAGCCCCTCTGTTCTACTAAGCCATACTACACTGTGTATATGTTTGTATAAAATTGTACCTGTAAATACCTTTTTTTAGTTAGTTTCTGTCCGGTCATGTGACCTCCAACTGCTCTCCTCCTCTAAACCAAGGGCTACAGTGAGAGGGACCGAGATCCCCCTGTGACGTCAGCCGGGGACTGACCAGAAATTAACTGAAATAAGGTATTTACAGGTACAATTTTATACAAACATGTACACAGCGTAGTATGGCTTAGTAGAACAGAGGGGCTGGCAGTAATCTTTATTTAACTTTACTGCCAGCTACTAATAGTGGCTGCAGGGGAGGGGCAGGGAAGAGATCAGCTCACATAAACAGGAGCTGACAGGCAGGGAGGGTGGGGGAGAGGGGGGAGAGAGGAAAGCAGCGCTATAATGGAGGCACATAACTTGACCATAGTATGATGGATCAGCAGCCATGATTGCCTTGATCATCATTCGCCCATTCGACATTAGTACAGCGATCTCCCCTGCTGAGCTGTTGTGTTCTTATAGAGGGACACCCCCCGCGCGCGCCAGAACACTCCGATCAGCGATCTCTGCCATTGGCTCAGAGCGCTGATCGGGAGTAGGTCGGCTGCTGGTTTTTCAGCATGCTTCTCCAACAGAAGCCAGACAGACCGACATACACAAGGGCCAAATCTCGGCCATTTTTTTGAACCAGCAAATGTCTCCCAACATTCAGCCCATGTGCACCCAGCTTAAGGGGGACACAGGAACAGGCAGGATCAACCAGGCTTTTTACAGCATAGAAAGGGACAGATTAAACAGCACAAGCACTGTGCTGTTTAACCTGCTATAAGGGAACAGGATGTATTTTCTTTTCTTTCTTTTTTTTAGGGTTACAAACAACCTCTTTAATTCTGGAAAAAAAAAGGGGGGTATATGTTTATGCCCTGATGTGGCAATGCAATACACATTAGGATACGCTTCTTTGTTTCCACCTATTAACCTCCCTGGCGGTATGATTATGTCAGATTTTTGCGTCTCAATGCGTTATATTTTTTTGCATAGAAATTCAGCGTTTTATATTGTATGCCTGTAATTCTTAGGAATAACTCACTTAAATCTGTCCAAACAAGAGTCTAATAGACATAGAAACATAGAAACATAGAAAAGTGACGGCAGAAAAAGACTGAGTAGTCCATCGAGTCTGCCCCTTTTTATTTTTTTTTATTTTTTATTTTTTATTTTTTTTTTTACATTAACCTTGTTGTCTGACTATGGATTTATGTTTATCCCATAAATCCATAGTCAGACAACAAGGTT
>BLSH010286987.1:394088-413797 GCA_018402905.1 Glandirana rugosa | reverse complement strand
TATAATAATAATATAAGTATAAAAACTATTAATAAATATAGTCAGACAACAAGGTTAATGTAAAAAAAAAATAAAATAAAAAAAAATAAAAAGGGGCAGACTCGATGGACTACTCAGTCTTTTTCTGCCGTCACTTTTCTATGTTTCTATGTTTCTATGTCTATTAGACTCTTGTTTGGACAGATTTAAGTGAGTTATTCCTAAGAATTACAGGCATACAATATAAAACGCTGAATTTCTATGCAAAAAATCATCCCAGGTATGATAAAGTTTGAAATAACGAAATCATAAATTATAATATAATAAATAACTATAAATAATTATCAAAAATATGAATATAATAATAATATAATAATAATAAAATTTATTCAATAATGTAATCAAATCAAAACACAGAAATTTGCCCAGTTGCAGAATTGTCGCTGTCGTCACTTTCAGTGTCTGATGATAAATTTCCCCATGAATCAGTATCACTCAGTTCTGCAAGTGATTCTTATTTACTATCGCTGTTTTCTAGCTGGTCCAAAACCGCTTTTAACGTAAAGGAACACTTTTTGGATGCTATGGACATTCTCATGTTTCCAGGCAGAAAGAATGACATTTATTATATAAAAGTGCATGCAGGGCACTGGGCAAAGCACTAGGGACAAAAGGGATGTGAACTGATTACAGTAATGTCATCTTACAGATTACAGTGTACTGTATGTGTTATGTGTGTTTCACTTTTTGAATTTCCCGCCGGGCTCCACCCCGATGCGGCATGACGCTTGCAGGGAACGAAGCCCGGAACCGAGAGGCATCGGGCGAAAAATTCCACCGGAGGACACAGCGGGGGGACATCCCGGGAACCAGGGAACAAGGTGAGTAACACTGCCTGGATCCAGCGATGCAATCCTGAGTGTGGCTCGGGGTTACCGCTTTTGGTAATGAAAATTCATCCCGAGCCACACTCGGGATAACCGCTAAGGAAGTTAAGGAATTCATATTATGCATCTAGGCAAATTGACTCAAGACATTTATTTAGTTTTGGAGAGAGTAGAAAGGGATTTGAACCCTATCATTTTTTTTTGTTGCCTGTGCCCGTCTGGGATATTCACCCTCTCTATTTGTCATGTTTAGTGTTATCATCGAAAGTGAAAGTAAAAGAAGATCACAAATTTTGGATTGTCCCCAGAACAGTAATGGAGGGGAAATCTTCTAATGGGGCACTAGGGCTGCTGACTCACTTTAGAAGGATTTTCTTTCACTTCCTTTTTTGGCTATCGAACACAGATGGAAACTAAATGACAGGGGTTATAACTCTCCTTACTATATACAAAGTGAAAAAAAAGTTTTGCCTTTGTTTCATTCATCTTTAAGGCAAGCAGCTTTCACTTCAGTTTTTGATCCAATTTGAATTATTATTTTCTTTTTAACCACTTACCAACCGGGGCCCTTTTTTACATTTGTTGGTTACAAGCTAAAAACTGATTTTTTTGCTAGAAATTACTTAGAACCCCTAATTATTATATATTTTTTTCAAACACCCTAGAGAATAAAATGGCGATTGTTGCAATACTTTTTGTCACACGGTATTTGCTCAGCGGTCTTTTGGAAAAATTTCACTTTTTTGAGTTAAAAAATAAGACAACAGTGAAGCTAGCCCAATTTTTTGTATATTGTGAAAGAGGATGTTACGCCGAGTAAATAGATACCTAACATGACACGGATGAAAATTGCGTGCACTCGCGGAATGGCGACAAAGTCCAGTACTTAAAAATTTCCATAGGCGACATTTTAATAATTTTTAACGGTTACCAGGTTAGAGGTGCAGAGGAGGTCTTTTGCTAGAATTATTGCTCACACTCTGGCAATCGCAGCGATGCCTCATATGTGTAGTTTGAACACCGTTTTCATATGTGGGCGCGACTTACGTATGCATTTTCTTTGCTGCGTGAGCTCGCAGGGACGGTGGCGCTTTAAATTTTTTTATTTTTATTTATTTATTTTTAACACTCTTCCTTTAAAAAAAAAAATTCTGATCACTTTTATTTCTATCACAAGGAATGTAAACATCCCTTGTGATAGTAATATATGGTGACAGGTACACTTTTTGGAGGGCTGGGGGGTCTAAAAGACCCCCTATCCCTCCTTTGCACTTCACAATATTCAGATCACCAAAAGCAGCGATTCTGAATACTGTCATTTTTTTTTAACTGGTGCCGTTAGCTGCCGAGTAAACCGGAAGTGACGTTGCTTCCGGAATTTGCCGAAGGAGACCCGATCGTAGCCAATTCCGGCTTCTGTCAGGTCTCCTTCTAGCCGGCGGAGGCACCAGATCGTCGCTTCGGTCTCCCGGTGGGATGGGAGGCCGGAGAAGAGTGGCGGAAGGTGGCGGGATGGGGGTGTCCCCTCCTGCCACCTGGGATAACGGCAGAGTGGCTCCTGAGCCGGATCAGTCGTTATCCCTGGATAGCCGACCGTCCACTCTAAAAAACAATACCGGGATATAGCCTGCAACAGGAAGAAACTGTAGCATTCCTTCACCAAAAGAGCATTGTGAAATGGTTAGACCATGTGTACAGGCAGACAGTTCTGTATAGTCTATAGCCTGCTTAAATATGAGAGCTGCCACTATCAGTTTGTCTATGAAAGTGCCTATTCTAGGACTATTTGCTTCACTGCCTAGTGTTATAGGTCAGTGACTCACTAATTATTTAAGAGCTTTCACCCCACAGCTTTCATGTTTCTACCTCTGTAGGTTCCTTTTAAAGTGATTGTAAATATAGTTGTATATAAAATGCACTTTTTATCTTTCATAAACTGTTTCCCAGTGCTAAACTATTCATCCAGTTTCTTAATTGCTCCTTCTGTAAATTTCAAAAGCCTGCATAAAGGAATAGTAGTGGTAAAAAAAGAACTTATGGGTTTAACTGATTATTTTTTTTTGTATAATTTTACTTTAAGGGGGTGTAGCAAGGGGCGTGGCCCGTGCCTTCATACTTTTGCTAACAGGTGTCCCTCTTTCCCATCTCAAAAAGTTGGAAGGTATATATATATATATATATATATATATATATATATATATATATACTGTATATAGTATATACAGTGGTTAAAATAAGTATTGAGCACGTCACCATTTTTCTAGGTAAATATATTGCTAAAGGTGCCATTGACATGAAATTTTCACCACATGTCAGTAATAACCCATACATTCCATACATACATAGAAACAAAAACAAATAAGTTTAGAAATGAAGTTATGTGTAATAAAATGGAATGATACAGGGAAAAAGTATTGAACACATGAAGAAAGGGAGGTGCAAAAATGCATGGAAAGCCAAGACAACAGCTTAAATCTATCATTAATTAGAAAACAATCCAGCTCCTTGTCAGTGCAAATGAATATCAGCTGGTTCAGTCTCAACTGATGGCCTATAAAATGGTGTCTCATTACCAAGTTGTCACACAAGAAACATCTCAGGATAGACAAAAGAAAAGAGCCCTTTGCAACCTTATTGTTACAAAACATACTGATGTCATTGTTTTTTAAACTTCTGAACGTTCCAGTGAGCACTGTTGGGGCCATAATCCGGAAGTGCAAAGAACATGATTTCACCATAAACCATCCACGACCAGGTGCTCCTCACAAGATTTCTGACAGAGAAGTGAAAAGAATTATCAGAAGATTTGTCCAAGAGCCAATGACCACTTGTGGAGAGCTTCAGAAAGACCTGGAATTAGCGGTACAATTGTGTCAAAGAAAACAGTAAGTAGTGCACTCAACCTCTATGGCCTGTATGCACGCTCACCATGCAAGACTCCATTGCTGAGGAAAAGGTATGTTGTAGCTTGCTTAAAGTTTGCTGGGAGAATATAGTCTGGTCAGATGAGACCAAAGTTGAACTCTTTGGATGCCATAATCCACACCATGTTTGGAGGTCAAATGGCACTGCACATCACCCCAAAAACACTCCCATACCAACAGTGAAGTCTGGAGGTGGGAACATCATGGTGTGGGGCTGTTTTTCAGCATACGGTACTGGCAAACTTCATGGCATTGAAGGAAGGATGAATGGAAAAATGTACCAAGACATTCATGATAAAAATCTGCTGCCATCTACCAGGATGATGAAGATGAAACGAGGGTGGACATTTCAGCAAGACAATGATCCCAAACACAAAGCCAAGGAAACTCTCAATTTTTTTCCAAGAAGGAAAATAAAGCTGTTAGAATGGCCCAGCCAATCATCTGACTTTAATCCAATAGAAAATCTATGGAAAGAACTAAGGAGTTCATAGAAGAGGCCCACGGGACCTTCAAGATTTGAAGACTGTTTGTGTGCAAGAATGGGCCAAAATCACACCTGAGCAACTCATGTAACTCGTTTCTCCATACAGGAGGCATCTTGAAACTGTCATTACCAACAAAGGATTTTTTACCAAGTATTAAATAAATTTCAGTTAGCGTGTTCAATACTTTTACCCCGTGTCATTCCATTTTATTACATATAACTTCATTTCTGAACTTATTTTTTGGTGTCTTTGTATATATGGATTGCATGGGTTGTTACCGACATGTGGTGAAAATTTCATGTCAATAGCGCCTTTAGAAATGTATTTACCTAGAAAAATGGTGATGTGATCAATACTTATTTTACCCACTGTGTATGTATATATATATATATATATATATATATTTTTTTTTTTTTTCTTTTGATATGATTATTTATTTACCTACCTACTCAGTGCAATAGAATTGCACAGAGTGACCCTGATCCTATCTTCTGAGGTCCTCTGCCAGAGCTCCTGGCTCCTCCTCTTCTTGGTGTGGCACCATAGGAAGCTGCTTCCTATTGTGGCACACCTTTTGGGCTCGATCTCGAGTGCACATGAAGTGCAGCAGAGTTAAAAGCTTTAATGTTAAAATCAAATGCATATTAGCTACTCAAAAAAATGAAAATAGAAAAGGCACGTGCTCAACACTGCCCAGCATGGGGTTTGGGCCCACTACCGGCTCCCTTGTAACAGGATTTGACTGACAGCAGTCAAGGGCCAGTGGCTCCCACTGCAAAGCTTGTGAGAACGTTGAGACCCGCTGCAGACAGACACATCGCTGGATAGAGTGAGGGCTTAGGTAAGTATGGGGGGGGGGGACTATAGGTACTGGAACATAGTTTACCTTAACCACTTCAGCCCCGAAAGGATTTGCCCCATTCCTGACCAGAGCACTTTTTGTGATTCGGCATTGCGTCAATTCAACTAACAATTGCACGGTCGTGCGACGTTGTACCCAAACAAAGTTGATGTCCTTTTGGTGGTATTTGTTCACATCTGCAGTTTTTATTTGTTGCGCTATAAACAAAAAAAGATACAATTTAAAAAAAAAACACAATATGTTTTACTTTTTGCTATAATACATGTCCAAAGAAAAAAAAGAAAAAAACAAATGTATTCATCAGTTTAGGCCAAAATGTATTCTTCTACATATTTTTTGTTAAAAAAATCACAATAGGCATATATTGGTTGGCTTGTGCAAAAGTTGCAGTGTTTACAAACTATGAGAATTGATTTATGGCATTTTCACAATTTTTTTTTTACTAGTAATGGCGGCGATCTGTGATTTTTATCGGGACTGCGATATTGCGGTGGACAGATCAGACATTTTTTACACTTTTCTGGGACCATTGACATTTATACAGCGGTCACAGCTAAAAAAAAAACACTGATTACTGTATAAATGTCATTGGCAGGGAGAGGGTTAACCTGTAGGGGGTGATCTAGGGGTTAACTGTGTTTCCTGTGTGTGTTCTAACTGTATGGGGGCTGGCCTGGCAGGGGCATGACAGATCTAACTGATCTCAATTACAGGGATCAGTAGATCAGTGTCATGCCGTCTGTCAGAACGGGGAATTGATGTGTTTACATTGGCGGTTCCCTGTTCTTCCTGTGTAGTAGGCGATCGCGGGTCACCGGTAGACATCGAGCAGCCCCACATACAGAGTACGTGGCGGCCACGCGAGCTTGCAGGCGTCTCCGCGCGCCCACTCACAGCTGCGGCTGCGCAAATCACCGTATATATACGGGGGTTTGTGCAGGCTATCCACATTGCCGGCGTATTTCTACAGGAGCCGGTCGGCAAGCGGTTAATATAGAGAATGGATTTTGGTAAATTGAATTGGCAGGTAATCTTAAATCATGTGGCCCACTTCTTTAATTGCTTCCGAACATCCATCAGCTGCTGGAAACTGGCAGCTAATAATTTCTGTATACAGAAATATCAAAGGTTGCAGTTGACAATGATAGCTTTTGCTACATTCAGTGAAAGATATGCTTAGAATAAGTGCAGTTAGTATCATGCTAGTAGCTTATTTATATCATTATACAAATCACATAATAGCCAAGATTATTGCTGATGATTGTGTTCTGCATAGAGCAGCAATCTATTCAACCACGCTGATTTGTTTTTCTGCACCTGCATTATAAACAACACAGGGGGAATTAACCTTTCTTCCCATACGTAGTTTTATGGTTCAACACAAATGCCATGCCATACTAAAGTGAATCATTTCACTCTCAGCCTTTGTCCTGGAGGTGTCATTTATATGTGCTGTTTTTTTTCTGTTTCCAAAGATACAGCAGATGGTGTTTCGCAGGAGCTCTTCTCAGCGGGCCTCGTGGACGGTCATGATGTAGTTATAGGTAAATGACATTTCTTTCTTGGAACTGTTACATGATTACTTTAGCATTTCAATGAAATAATTGCATTTAACCTTCCTCGGGTCTCTGAGGATTCTACTGGCAGCTAGAACATCCGGAGACTATCGCAGTTGTTGAGCACAACACAGAACGAGTAACTCTGTACCATGAAAAACATATTTGCAATTATTTTGCAAAAACTGCTTGCTGTACAGGTGATCTGATTAATCGTTTTAATAATATTTTACACTTTTTTTTATATTTCCATGATTAAGTATCTCCTTTTGACATTATGGTAAAGTGGTCATCAGAACACAGGGTAAAGAGATGCAGAAGATACATGCACATCTATTTATGCATTCATCACCACCCTTCCCTCCAACTCTGTGCCCTCTAGGACGCTAAAACAATGAACAGTTGTCTGCTTCTCTGACATATAAAAGAACGCAGGAACCTTAGTCCAAATCAGGAAGCATTTTGTCATCCTTAAGCCATCATTTACTTGTCATCATTAAGCCATTAAGCAATAATTTTTTTTCTCAAATTTAGATGGACAATTGCTTTTAAGGTATGTAAGCTTGTAAAGAGGCAAGGCTCAATTGATCAAAGTAATCCAAGCTGATTTCTAAGGCATGATAGATGGATACTATAGAAGTAATTTTTTTTCTCCCTGCATTATAAAGGAGAAGCTTATCATAATTTGAAAGTGGGCTGTTGCCAAGTATGCCAAGGAGTGCCAGCTTAACTTCAAATTCCCATGGGGTCTGAAGGATTCTAATAAGTCGGAATTCACCAGTGATTCATACCTTATGTATAGAGTCTGCATGTCAACAAGGGCAGGCCTTGGTTCTAACTCATTCTATTCTGTCAAGCTGATCTGGAGTGAAGTAAACCATTTGGAGGAACTTAATATTGTAGTTTGTCCTTGCACTGTTCTAGTATATCCTCTTCCCACAGAGTGTATAGCTTTAGACACTAGTCAACACAGAAGACAAAGCCAAATTAAGCAGAGTGAATTTGGAGTAGAGATTTCAGGCTATTATATTATATCTTAAGTTTGATATTTGAAAACTGAAGATCCTTTGCTTGGCTGAGCTTGATATATCTGAAAAATATGGTTATTGACCAGTTCGTTTTAACCAAGGCTAAAACTCGGCAGGGTACCAGCAGGAGCAATGTTTCCAATGGTTTTGATCGCATATGTGTCCTAAATCTGCAATCCTGGGTTAGTATCAGAATATGAAATGAAAAACAAAGAGGGCGCCTACCTATATAGAAAAATATATCTGTAAACAGTGTGTTGGTTGCAGCTCCTACCCAGTAAAAAAACAAAAAAATTAATAGAATTGACCAAGGGCGCTACCATACACCAAAAACTAAAATAATATGCAATACATTCATGTGTATACTCAAACAATAAATAGTGCAAAAAGTTCATACAACAGTCATTAGTGCAAGCACAATAAATAGTGAATAAAATGTATATAATAAACATTAGTGTAAGCCAAATAAAGTTAAAATATGAGCCACAAAGAGCAAAATATATAAAACAGTACAACGCTATATTTTTCTCTTTGTGGCTCTTTTGTTTTGAGCCTGTTTTACACAGTACTTCATTGAGAGGAGCGATCGAGTGAGAGCATACATCCTGCATTGGAATCGCAGTGTTACTAGATATATTTTCACTTTTTGCCTGTTGGTCATGTATGGCTGAATTGTTCTGGTGAGCATGCTGACACTTTTTTGTTCTATATGAAATTGGACTTTTTTTGCATATTATGTTTACTTTAACCACTTCAATACAGGACGTTTATACCCCCTTCCTGCCCCAACCAATTTTCAGCTTTCAGCGCTCTCACATTTTGAATGACAATTACTCTCTCATGCTACACTGTACCCAAAAAAATTTTTATCATTTTTTTTTCACACAAATAGAGATTTCTTTTGGTGATATTTAATAACCTCTGGGTTTTTTATTTTTTGAAAAAAGTGAAAAAAGTGCGAACATTTTGAAAAAAAAAACACTTTTTTTTAGTTTTCTGTGATAAAATTTTGCAAATAAGTAATTTTTGTTCATACATTTGGGCCAAAACCTATACTGCTACCTATCTTTGGTAAAAAAAAAAAAACAAATAAGTGTATATTATTTGGTCTGTGTGAAAGTTATAGAGTCTACAAGCTATGGTGCCAATCATTGAAAATTGATCACACATGATGTAATGATGGCCTATCTCATTTCTTGAGGCCCTGAAATGTCAGGAATGTACAAATACCCCCCAAATTACCCCCTTTTGAAAAGTAGACATTCCAATGTATTTAGTAAGAGGCATGGCAAGTTTTTTGAAGTTGTACTTTTTTCCCACAATTCTTGAGAAAATTAAGAAATTATTATTATTTTTTTTTTTTGCACAAAATTGTCATAACAACAAGTTATTTCTCACACACCGCATATGCATACTTCCAATTACACCCCAAAATACATTCTGCTACTCGCCCCGAGTATGGCAATACCACATGTGTGAGACTTTTTCATAGCCTGGCCACATAGAGAGGTCCAACATGCAGGGAGCACCGTCATGCATTCTAGGAGCAGAATTTTCACATCTAATTTCCTAACGACCTATTACACTTTTGAAGGCCCTGGAGCACCAGGACAATGGAATTACCCACAAAATTACCCCATTTTGGAAAGCAAACAACCCAACGTATAATCTGTGAGGCATTATGAGTATTTTGAATGGTTCATTTTTTTCACAAGTCTTCGAAAAACGTGGAAAGAAAATGAAAACGCTTTCATTTTTACACAAAGTGGTCAATTTATAATATATTTCTAACACATAGCATGCACATAGCAAAAATTAACCCCCAAAATATATTCTGCTACTCATCCCGAGTATGGCGATACCACATGTGTGAGCCTTTTTCACACCCTGGCCACATACAGAGGCCGAACATGCAGGGAGCACCGTCAGGTGTTCTAGGAGCATAAATTACACATAAAATTTCATTCATACCTATCACACTTGAAGGCCCTGGAGCACCAGGACAGTGGAATTACCCCCAAAATGACCCCATTTTGGAAAGCAAACACCCAAGGTATATTCTATGAGGTATGGGCTGCAGATAGGTACTCGGGTACTCTGATGGGCTGCAGATAGGTACTCAGGTATTCTGATGGGCTGCAGATAGGTACTCGGTACTTTGATGGGCTGGAGACAGGTACTCGGGTAATCTGATGGACTGGTAAAAGGTACTTGGGTACTCTGATGGCCTGCAGATATGTACTCGGTTACTCAGATGGGTTGGTGACAGGTACTCGGGTAATCTGAAGGGCAGGTGACAGGTACTCGGGTACTCTGATGGGCTGGTGACAGGTACTCGGGTACTCTAATGGGCAGGTGATAGGTACTTGGGTACTTTGCTGGGCTGGTGACAGGTACTCAGGTACTCTGATGGGCTGGTGACAGGTACTCTGGTGCGCTGATGGTCTGGTGACAGGTACTCGGGTATGCTGATGGTCTGCTGACAGGTACTTGGGTACTCTAATGGGCAGGTGACAGGTACTCGGGTACTTTGCAGGGCTGATGACAGGTACTCGGGTGCTCTGATGGGCTGGTGACAGGTACTTGGGTACTCAGATGGGCTGGTGACAGATACTCTGGTACACTGATGGTCTGGTGACAGGTACTCGGGTACTCTGATGGGCAGGTGACAGGTACTCGGGTACTCTCATGGGTAGGTGACAGGTACTCGAGTACTCTGATAGGCTGGTGACAGGTACTTGGGTACTCTGATGGGCAGGTGACAGGTACCCGGGTACTCTGATGGGCTGGTGACAGGTACTCGGGTACTTTGATGGGTTGGTGACAGGTACTCGGGTACTCAGATGGGTTGGTGACAGGTACTCAGATACTCTGATGGGATGGTGACAGGTACTCGGGTGGGACGGTGACAGGTACTCGGGTACTCAGATTGGTTGGTGACAGGTACTCAGATACTCTGATGGGATGGTGACAGGTACTCAGGTGGGACGGTGACAGGTACTCGGGTACTCAGATGGGCTGGTGACAGGTACTTGGGTACTCAGATGGGCAGGTGACAGGTATTCGGGTACTCTTATGGGCAGGTGATAGGTACTCGGGTACTCTGATGGGAAGGTGACAGGTACTCGGGTTCTTTGATGGACAGGTGACAGGTACTCGGGTTCTTTGATGGACAGGTACTCGGGTACTTTGATGGACAGGTGACAGGTACTCGGGTACTTTGATGGACAGGGGACAGGTAGTCGGGTACTCTGATGGGCTGTGACAGGTACTTTGATGGGGTGGTGACAGGTCCTCTTTATTAGGGGGGGTGTGCTTGGTGTGCACAGTAGACGGTAACAACAGGATTGGTGTGTGACAGGGAGAACCGCGGTAACAGCTTTTTACCGCGGTTTGTTTACATTACATGACCGGCTGTGATTGACACAGCCGGTCACATGGTAAAGAGCCAATTCTATTGGCTCTTTACACTGATCAGAGCTGGGCTTTGTCCGAGGGACAAGCTTCAGCCCCGATCGCCGCGCTGCGCAACCCGGGGTGGGCGCACGAGCGGCGTGCACGTGGAGGTCGGTAGTGACCGGCTGTGATTGACAACAGCCGGTTACGTGGTAAAGAGCCGCTGCGGGCCTCCAGGGGCCCGCAGAAGCGGCGGACGTCATATTACGTCCGCCCGGATTGACGGAGGTTCCCTGCCGACGTCATTTTACAATGACTTGGTAGGGAACTGGTTAACTTTATTTGGCTTACACTAATGATTATTATATGAATTTTATTCACAATTTATTGCACTAATGATTGTTGTATGAATTTTTTGCACTAGTTATTGTTTGAGTATACACATTAATGCATTGCACATTATTTTCGTTTTTGGTGTATGGTAGCGCCCTTGGTCAATTCTATCTAGTATCAGAATATGACTACTTGGGATTTCCAATATAAGGGTAAATAACACACCCTTGTTTAGATTAAATCGTGTGTTTCTTGGTCATCTCTGAATAGGGGAAGTTTTGATTAGTCACGATTCTCTCCCCCATTCAGTAAACATGTTGCATTCATTGTACACTCTGAAATAACTTTTCCCAGTGGAAAGGAGGGAGGGAGGGGCAGGTCCCTGTAAGGGGTGTGTTTACTGTGGCTTCACAGAAGACTTGGCACTATTAATTATAGCAGTGGCCTGAAGTAAAGCAATAGGAAAATGATGGGAGATTCCAGCACAGAACATTTCTACAGAATTAAGCTACCTGCACAACATGGGACATTACAGGGAAGTTCTTTTTTTTTGGGGGGGGGGGGGACTTTAGTGATAAATGAATCGTTGTGTTAACCTCCCTGGCGGTAATCCTGAGTGTGGCTCGGGTTTGGTCTTCCCCGAGCCACACTAGGGATTACATTGTAGCATTCCTAAATGTACTCACCTTGTCCCTACAATTCCGCAATATCCTCCCGCGGTGTCCTCCAAATGGATCCTCCGGCCGATGCATCTGGGTTCCGGGCTCCATTCCCTGTGAGCACCACCATGGAGGCGCAGCCGGTGGGAAATTCAAAAAGTAGAAAATAAACACACACACACACACAATAAATTGCAATCTGTAGATTACATTACTGTATGGAATAAGTTGAACTCAGATTTGTCACCAGTGCTTTGTCCAGTGCCCTGCCTGCACTTTTACCATTCTTTCTGCCTGGAAACTTGAGAGCATCCATGGCATCCAAAAAGCGTCCCTCTACGTCACACTTACAACTATTTCTGACCGATGAGGTTATTGAAAAAATTGTTATTGAGACAAACCGGTACCAAGAGCAACAATTAGCTACTACGCATTGGAAGTTTCCAAGAAGCAGAAAGTGGGAACCAGTGATCAAAGATGACATTTGGAAATAATACTTCAGGGAGTGGTAGGGAAACGCCTTCAGAAGTGGTATTGGCCAACTAATAAATTACTTGCCACTCCATTCTTTGGCAAGGTCATGTCAGAGTACAGATTTTCCCTGATCGTGAAATATTTACACTTCGAAAACAACAAAGAATTTGATGAAACTACTCATCCTGCGCCAAAACTAAAGAAAATTTGGGAAGTATTTCAAATGATTCTAAAGAATTTCCAACAGAGCTATGTGCCAGAAAGAGATATCAGCATAGATGAAAGTCTAATGGCCTACTAGGAAGACTCAGCTGAGTACAATAATTTGCATCAAAGAGAGCACGATTTGGCATAAAATCCTTCATACTATGCGAATCGTCAACTGGCTACATTTGGAATTCAGTCATATACATTGGAAAGGGAACAAAATTCAATCCAAAATACAACTATGGAATGGCAACATCTTCCATTCTTTCACTCATTGAGCCATTACTAAATCAGGGCTATTGAGTAACAACCGACAACTTTTATACATCTCCTGAACTTTATGAGTTTCTTCTGCAAAACAAAACAGATACCTATGGAACCATTAGGGCTAATCCCTGCGACATGCCACCAATGTTTGGCAATAAGAAACTGAAGACTGGAGAAATGGTTGCCTGGCAGAAAGACAAATGATGGCACTGCAATGGCATGACAAGAAAGATGTGTGCCTAATGAGGACAGTTCATAATACCTCCACTGTTATGGTACACATGAAAGGTGGGAAAGAAATCATGAAGACACAAGTAGTGATAGACTACAATAACACCATGGGAGGTGTCCACAGAGCTGACCAAGCAATGACATTCTACCTAGCAATGAGGAAACAGCAAAAAAAAGTACTACAAGAAAATCTTCAGGCATCTTCTTGAGATATGCTTGTGGAATGCCTACATTATGCTAAAAAAAAAGAGTGAAAAGCCTGTGATTTATTCTAACTTCATTTGGAAAGTTGCAGAATGTATTTTTGTGAACCACCAAACACCATCAATGGCTGTGAATAGAGCTGGACATTGTACTGTTGGCGTTATCAATCCGGAACACCTGACTGGTCGTCACTTCATGGACGACGTCCCACCAACTGAGAAAAAGTCAGCACCAACAAGGATGTGTGTGGTTTGTTGCTCGAAGCGAGATGACCATGGAAAGAAAATCTGAAAGGAAACAAGGTTCCATTGTCCTAAATGTGACGTCGGACTTTGTGCAGTCCCATGTTTCAAAATTTGTCATACCCGGGACGTTTACTTAAACAATATGCAGTGTCTAGTATTACAGTGATTAGTGATATTGCACCCTTGTGTGGACAAATGTCAGTGTTTTTGGTTTGGTTATTATTATATTATTAGTTTTTATAATCATTTATAATTTATTATATTATGATTTATGATTTTGTGTTTCAAACTTTATCATACCCCGGATGTCTACTAGACTCTTGTTAGGACAGATTTAAGTAAGTTATTCCTAAGAATTACAGGCCTACAATATAAAACAACAAAATTCCCATGCAAAATAATGTACCGCTTAGACATTCAAAATATTGACATAATCATACCGCCTGGGAGGTTAATGCCCTGTACACACAATCCGAAAATCGGACGACAGATCGTCCTTTTTTTTTTCGCATGCTAATCTCAGATCGAATCGGAAGAGTTTACTTTAGTCACGAAAATTCTCGCACAACAGAATAAAAAATCGGAAGCGATGTGATGTGTTGTAGTGTATTTGTATTGCATTTTTGAACGACAGCTGTACTGATGAAACGAAAATCGTAGGATCGGGCACCGTGCGAGAAAATATTTCCTGCATGTCCGATCTTGTCCGGACGGAAAACATTGAATGAACTGTCATGATCGGCTCTCAAAAGCTCTGTACTAACGATCCGATTATCGTACGACCGCTTCGAAAGCGGTATTTTCCGTTTGATTTTCGGATCGCGTGTACGGGGCATTAGTACCTCTTGTTGACTTCTGTTTAGGTTCAATAATTGGATTCTGTCAAGATCTCTGGTTGGAGAATAGTAAGACAAGCTCTGGTCTGTAGATGGGATTCTGAAAAACATGCACTACATGGTCTCTATAGGTTTAGAGTTGGGGGCGACTTTTTGGGTACATTGTTTTGCCTCACAGGGGCTACTGCACACTCATTCTCCTGCTGCCATTAGAGGAAACTGCATTTCTTTGGAATTCACACGTAGTAAATATATTTCAAAGCATAACTGTGTATAAAAAGGTTCAGCAGGAGAGAGAAATAAGGGTTGATTTACTAAAAACAAATAGGCTGTGCACTTTGCAAAGTGCAGTTGCACTCTGCAAGAGCAGTTGCTCCAGAGCTTAGTAAATGAGCAAAAGCTATGCTGATTTCCATCATCCAAACGTGCAAACAAAAATGCTTTTTTTTTTTATTTTCCTTGCATGTGATTGGTTATTCTTTGTAAAGTTAAACCTCACCCATGTATGAAGCTCAAAGTGCACAGTCTATTTGCCTTTAGTAAATCAACACCACAGTGTTTTTTTTTTTTTTTTTTGGGTTAGGTAATCTTGCTCTCACATGGAATCAGTCTTTGAAATTCTCTTTGGAATAGCTATTGACCAACAGAGTAAGATCATTTAAATCTAGATTGGATGCTTGTTGTAGTAGAAAGGACAGCTCAAGCAATAGATGGTAAGATTCATTAGTGGAATCTTCTGGGGAATTTGTCTAAATGTCATTGACAGGGTCAGGAAAGATTCTGTTTTTCTTCTGTCCTATGAAGCTAATTTGTTCGCTATCTCACTGGAATTTGGTTTTATTCTACTCTGAATTAGTGCTATTAGATGAGGTTGAAATTGATGGACTTTTGTCTTTTTCTCAGCCTTAAAGTGATCATTTACTCCATTCTATACCCTTAACCACTTACCCACTGGAGCCCTTTTTTACATCTGCTGTTTACAAGTTATAATCAGTATTATTTGCTAGAAAATTACTTAGAACCCCCAAACGTATATATATTTTTTTCAAACCTCATGGAAAATAAAATGGCGATTGTTGCAATCCTTTTTGTTACACGAAATTTGCGCAGCGGTCTTTCAAGTATGATTTTTTTTGGAAAAATTTAAATTTTTTAAAATAACAAAATAAGACAACTGTAAAGTTAAGCCCAATTTTTTTGTATATTGTGAAAGAGGATTTTATGCTGAGTAAATAGATACTCTACATATAAACTATACTATACTATATAAAACGCCAAATTTCTATGTGAAACAATTTACCGCTTTGAGATGCAAAAATCTGACATAATCATACCGCCAGGGAGGTTAAAGTAAATATTTAAATTCCTCATATGTGTAGATATAGTTACCTTCTGATAGAAAAGTTAATGCAGTTTAAAAACACACTTTCTTTGCTGGAAATAATTGGTGGAAGTCGGGATAGCAGTGCTGTACAATCTCAAAAATGTATACCGTTTGTTAAAACCCATGAAACCTATCTCTGAACTAGGAAGTGTGTTTACAGTGAGAGCCAGTGATATGATTGACAGCTCTCATGTGACTGCTTTGATGTCATTGTGAATTATCACGCATACATGGGTCAAAGCAGTGCAGGCATTGTTTAACCACTTTCTTACTGGGCACTTAAACCCCCTCCTGCCCGGACCAATTTTCAGTTTTCAGCGCTGTCGCTCTTTGAATGAGAATTGCACGGTTGTGCGACGTTGTACCTAAACAAGATTGATGTCCTTTTTTTCCCACAGAGCTTTATTTTGGTGGTATTTGATGACCTCTGTGGTTTTTTTTTTTTTTACGCTATAAACAAAGTGCGACAATTTTGAAAAAAGAACATTTTTTTACGTTTTGCTATAATAAATAACCAAAAAAAAGAGTATTCATCAGTTTAGGCCGATATGTATTCTTCTACATCTTGGTAAAAAAAAATGGCAATACGTGTATATTGATTGGGTTGCGCAATAGTTATAGCGTTTACAAACTATGGGAATTGGTTTATGGCGTTTTTATTATTTTTTTTTTTTATCGGGACTGCAACATTGCGGCGGACATGTCGGACATTATTGACACTTTTTTGGGACCAATGACAGTTATACAGCGAACAGATCTAAAAATAGCCACTGATTACTGTATAAATGTCATTGGCAGTGAAGGGGTTAACACTAAGGGGGCGATCAAGGGGTTAAATGTGTTCCCTGTATGTGTTCTAACTGTGTGGGGGCAGGGCTGACAGGGACATAACTGATCTAACTGATCCTGATCACTGGGATCAGTAGATCTGTCATGCCCCCCCTCACAGAGCGGGGAACCGCCGTGTTTACATCGGCAGTTCCCCGTTCTGGCTCTTTTTTAAAGGATCGCGGGTCTCCGGCAGACATCGAGTCTGCCCAACCCGCGGGCACGCTCAGGCAGCGTGCGGCAGGGGCGCACGCACCGTTGGCGGCTGCGAGGGCGCGCTTGGAGCGTGCAAAGGGGCGGGCGTCAATTGACGCCGCCCGGCAATTTAGATCCGCGCTGTAGCCGTCAATCGGCTATAGCGCGTATCTGAAGTGGTTAATAGCCTGAGCCAGTCATCTGAATGACAGGTGTAGGGAAGAATTTACACAATAGATATTCCCACAGATATGACTAATACCAACATCTCTACAGTTGTATGCACTGTATCTTTCAACCAAAAAGTGGAAAAATGGGACGTTAAAGCTACAGAAACATTTTTCAACTTTTTGGTTAGATCATTTTTCTACTTTTTGGTTGGGTATGTTTCTGCTGGCGTGGGGAAAAATGGTGCCACCTTAAGGGGAGATCCGAGTTCACTTATTCTTTTGCCTCCACTTCACTGAGCTCAACTAACCACCCTCCCTCTCTCACAGCTCCATAATTGCGTCATTTTTATCACCACTGCCTGCTGCTATGTTTACATCCTGCAGCCGGACTCTTCTTCAATTGACTCTTAAGGGGTTGTCTCTCGAGTGCCTCCTTTGTTGGCATCCACACAAAGCAGATATACTGTATACATGGCTGTGTTTTATTTTACAATTGTATTGTTATATATACTTTAGACTACCCGGCCACTCTGATCATTGTTTGAAATCTTTTCAGTATTGCTCATATTTTTTAGCATTTGCAAACAGCAAATAGGTTAATTATATTTAAGTTGGACTAAAGCAGTGGTTCTCAACTCCGGTCCTCGGGACCCCCCAACAGGCTAGGTTTGCAGGATAACTGAAATACATCACAGGTGATATCATTTGCTGCTCAGTGATTGCAGTGTTCTAGTCTGCATCTCCCCAAGGTAAAACTTAAAATCTGGCCTGTTGGTGGGTCCCGAGGACCGGAGTTGAGAACCACTGGACTCCACAAGAATATTGTCAAGGAGGGCCAACCAGTATGAAAACTCCATACTGGTTGGCCCTCCTTGACGATATTCTTGTGGACCTTTAGTCCAATTTAAATATATGCTTCTGGTAATCTAGAGCAGTGGTTCTCAACCATGTCCTCAAGTACCCCCAACAGGCCATGTTTTGGGAATTTCTCTTAGATAAAATAGCTGTCCAACATACCAAGCCCTTGACTCTGATTTAAAGCACCTGTGCAAGATAAAGGAAAACCTGCAAACATAGACTGTTGGGGGTATTGAGGACAGGGTTGAGAACCACTGATCTAGAGGACCGCATTCCTCTCCCTTCTTAATTTGGAGTATTGAGGAGTGACGGTACCTAATGATCTAGGGTAGTAATTGTGAACCTTGGCACCCCAGATGTTTTGGAACTACTTTTCCCATGATGCTCATGCACTCTGCAGTGTGGTTGAGCATCATGGGAAATGTAGTTCCAAAACATCTGGAGTGCCAAGGTTTGCCATCACAGATCTAGGGTTTGGAATACATATTCCTACTAGATATAATGTACTTGGAGGTAGAGCTGCGGTAACAATTCTATTTTTTGATTTAGCCAGCAAATAGGTTAATTGTCCCTTTCGGTTTTTGGCATTTCATTTAGGTTATACTATAATTTTCTGTGTTTTATACTTTATTAATTTAGCAGTCTACTGCTGCACTGTCTTTTCACACTTGCAGTACAAGACATCAAGCTAATTGCTTGAGCAGCTTGCTTTTAATGTGATATTATAGCATCCCCTTTCCAAACCAAGCTTGCGCTAAAGCATTATAGTGTCAATAAAGGAAAACTTAAAAAAAAGTATAATTTTATTGCTTTTTCAATTTTGTTGCCAGGCATTTGTTACACACAAGGAAAATAATGATTAAATAAAAAAAGCTACATTATGTGACAATTTGCTTTTAAATACCCACTTAAAGAAACATACTGAAGTAAACTTATAGGCTGTTATTGCCAACTTTTGCTTCTGCATATACATATGTCTTAGACAACATGCCAATGCAACTGCTTTAAATATTTTCAAAGCACCTGGTATATTTCTCCTACGTTCACTGACAGACGCAGCTCTTCTTGACTTTGTGGGTTTTATGTTCGTCTTACCAGGAGTTAACTAGGCAGGGAAAGAATTCAGCTGGACCCTCCCCTGGGGGCCGTCCTCCTTTCCTACATTAAAACCCCCCCTCACAGAGGACTCTCCAGTTTCAATGCCTAGTTTGCAAGGAGTTGACCTGGCTTCCCTGTGGGAACTGCGGTCCTCTTGTGACCATTTTATCTTTTTTATTTTCTTTTTTCTGCAATCAAGATGATCTGCTATCAAGAAGCCGGTCGGGGCATCGAGGGTCTTTGTGCTCTGTACTTTCCCCGACCTGGCCAACATGATGCGAAGCCGGCCCCAACACAGGGACCCGCCGCATCTTACCCGTCCCGTGCGGGTGGCCCGGGGCGAGATCCCCCATTTTGGTCCCCTTCCCGATTCGTTCGGCAGGGTGACCCTGGGCCTGCAGCGACCCCCCGCCAAGGGTGGAAAGTCTGCATCCGGGTGGCTACCATGGCGTCGGACTGGTAAGTGAGCGCCCTGCCTCCCTCCCCACATGGGGAGTGAGAGGGCCCGACGTCCGCAAATGCGATTTTTTCTCTGCTCCTGTAGCTGTCCGGGGTAGCCACCGGGTGGGAATCAGCCTCTCATCTTGCCCCCTGCCAGCC
>BLSH010286987.1:354466-370858 GCA_018402905.1 Glandirana rugosa | reverse complement strand
ATCTGTGTAATGGGTATGGTAAGGGGGGAACTCATATGGACGATTGTGGATATAGGGAAGGGGGTTACTCCCCCCCCCCTTTTTTTCCAGTGGGGGATGGGGATTTTTTGGACTCCTTCAAGAAATGGGTATAAGGTTGAGTGGGGGAGGGGGGTCTTTCCGTTTGTGGGTTTTTTTTTCTTTTTTATTAGGTGTAGGTATTGTTTTGTCCGTGTCCTGTGCTGTATAGTATTACATATTTAAAGATGTTATATGCTGAGAAGATATATGTATGTTTCTAAAGAATATATGCTATGGATTATCTTGTAAATGCATTTTTTATAATACATTTCAATAAAGATTATTATGTTAACCCTTGCAGTGTGGCACTGCAAGGGTTAACAGTCCATGGGGTGGAAATACAGCACACTAGAGGGGAAACAGTCACTGGGCACAAGGCACAGCTAGAGGAAAGATCTTTTGGGTGGTAATATGGCTCAGCAAAGGAGACACAGTCTGCAGGGCAACAAGAAGGCACAGCAAGTGAGAATGATCTTTAGGGTGTTAATATGGCACAGCAAAGGGCAAACAATCCTTAGGGCAACAAGGAGTCACAGCAAGGGAGAATGATCCTCAGGGAGGTAAGGCGGCACAGCAAGGGGGAATGATCCTCTGGGCGGTAATTTGGCACAGCAAAGGAGACACAGTTCACAGGACAACAAGAAGAAACAGCAAGGGAGAATAATCTTTAGGGTGTTAATATGGCACAGCAAATGGCAAGACTCCACAGGGCAACAAGGAGTCAGGGCAAAGGAGAATGATCATCAGGGAGATAAGACGGCACAGCAAGGAGGAATGACCTTTGGGCGGTAATATGGCACAGCAAACGAGACACAGTTCACAGGGCAACAAGAAGGCACAGCAAGGGAGAATGATCTTCAGGACGGTAATATGGCGAAGCAAAGGGAAAACAGTCCACAAAGCAACAAGGAGGTGCCGCAAGAAAAAATGATCCTAAGGGAGGAAAGACAGCACAGCAAGGGGGAACGATCCTCAGAATTGTAATAGGGCACAGCAAGGGGAGAGACAGGAGGGTTCAGGGACTCACGCTGAGGATGCCTGATGACAATGGGTTGCTGGCAAGGTGGTCTGGGTGACTGGATGGCCAGTTTTGTAGGGTCCTGAGTGAGAGGAGCACTGGGCACCCTGGTTTATGAGTTGGGAGCTTAGGAAAGCAGAGAGCACAAGTAGAGAGGTTGCAGGGCAATGGGAGGCAGAGACAGCTCCTGGAGGATCGACCTCAGTCTGGGATCCTCACAGGAACATGGAGCATCCATGGGATTGGCAGCAAGAAAAAACTGGGACTGTTTCTCCCATCCCAGGTAGATACACCTGAGCGGGAGCACAATCCCGCACCCCAGGCAATTTGAGGCTTAGCATTAGATTGCCCGGGCAACAGGCTTCACTGCCTTCACGTTTGAGGGCGAGCCCTTTGTCTATCAGTGGGGTACAGTGCAGAAAGAAGTAGCACCAGGGGTAAGGAAGTCTGCAGCTGTTGTGAGGAGATCAATACACCAACTGTAGCAGGGGATCTTACAGCCTGGCACCTCAAACATAGGAGGTGTGGGCTGGCAGTAATTGTGTGCAAGAGGCTTGGGTGCATGGTTCCCTGCATTTATATCTTGTGGAGGTGGGGGGCGCATGGGGAGTAGAGGGGAAGCTGGGGTGCTGTGATAGGCGAATTGCTTTTTGTATTGGGCAGATTCCATAATCGTTTTCACCACGTAATCCTGCAGCATTCAGTACTTCTACTGCAGCCAAGAATCCTCAGTAATGTAATGCAAATACAACCTCACACTATATCAATTTAACTTCTGTTCACTCTGCCATGGTTCCCTCCAAGCTCACCCTTGCTACATAAAGGTTTTGCAGTGTTGCCAAGGGGAAGGAACTGCAGGGCCAGCAAACCTGCATGCTGACAGTTATATAATCCCCATCGTTGATGTTTACAGAATGGCTGCCAACACTTTTCTAGGTTCAATTAAACCAGTGTAGAAAAAAGGGTGCAGATATTTTAATGCTGAGAAACTAACACTTTCAATCAAGATTGATGGAAATCCCTCATAGGCCATAGATTAACATGGCCTTCTCCTTCCCAGATCCTCTCCTATTTTTAAGTGACAATGCCAAGTAAGATAAGTCAGTGAATGGCTCTTTTTCTCCAGTATAAACTACTATGCTGCTAAAGTTAGGTGGTCCACTTAAATTACTTATAATTTAAGGAATGTATGATCCTTTTATCCAGTGCTTCTGGAAAGGTCTACTGTCTCTGGCCACGTGTTTCTTTGTCTTTTGAGAGCTATTCAAGATAGTGCTCACATTTAGGGCCTTTAATAAATAATGGTTTTTGTAGCCATAGGGTGTTGGCAAGCAGGATATTCAGCTGCATGAAATAAATGCCAGGATGTAAGCTGGGGATTTTCAGCGGGTAAGTCTTGTCTCCTGAGTGAATTTAACCAGTCCTGTTCCTGTTATGTCCTGCCATCTGTATCATGATGGATATTTTATCTCAGCAGCAATAACGCAGAGTCTGGTCTTATAAGTGAAACAGGAAAATATTTTCCTCTCGGTAAATTACACTTATATGTGATACATAAATAGTATGTTGTTTGTGATGTTTTACTGCCCATATTTATAGCTTTGTATCTGTCGAGTAATTTTAAAATAGATAGAAACCAATTACTTTCAAGGCCATTTGTGGTCGACATCAAGGCTAGTTTATGTCTCTTTTTACTACTTGCAATACAGACAAGTGTAATAAAACATGCAAAGGCCCAAACTTTTACACCCAGGAATGTCAAATGTTTGTTTTAGGTAAAATCCAGTTTCCTACATGATTAAAACTAACCAGAGACTATGGGCTGGGCATGCAGGCAATATTTACCAATTCTTTCCATTAATATGCATGCTTAGATTGCCCAAGCATTTATGTTTATGAGTGGGAAGGACTGGAGAAATAACGTGATCTCCGATGATGCAAAAGCAGGTGGCAGAATTTTCTTTTAGAGTGGTTGATTACTGGTAAAGCTAGCCACACACATTACAATCAATACTTTTTAGATTTGTGTAGTGTGAGGGCTTACCTGAGTGAATGTGAATTGAATAGCTTTGTAGGAAGACAGCTGTATTGTGTAGCTCCACTTGTAAGAGTTACAATCTCTGCCAGGTATTTATTGCAGTCTGTGCTCCATTAGAGACATTTCTCTGCATTTCTTATCACAGAATTACAACAAAAAGCAAGTGGAAAACTCCTGAAAATGTGAGGAAATCCCACCTCTGAAGGACAAATGTCTTCAATGGTAGATTTCTCCTGTTTCAGTGACAACTGTAAAATGGTGACTTTGTGTCACTCTCTCTTGCAGTGGGAATTCTCACCATTGTAAACAGGGTGAATCTCGTCATCAGGGATAGATCACAGTTTAATGCTAACAGGGAATGTAGCTCATCTCTATTGTATTCAAAACTAGAAAAAAAAAGTTTTGGCTGGAGTTATGCTTTAAGAATGATCTTCCACTACCTGTACACATGAGGTTTGTTGTGTGACCCTGCTAATTTCATTGTTATCTGATGTTTATCAATAGCATTCTAGGCATGAAGATAAAAATCCTTCAGTGCGCAGCTCCCCCCTCAGCCTCCCTAATACTCACCTAAGCCTGATTTCGATCCAGCGATATTCACGAGACCCGAGGCTCTTCCGGGTCTCTCCCTTCTGATTGGCTGAGATGCAGCAGCAGGAGCCATTGGCTTCCACTGCTGTCAATCACAGCCAGTGAGACGGGAGCATGGGACGGGGCTGAGCCACACTCTCTGTGTTTTATGGCCTCAAAGAGCCGGCTCAGGAGTGAGCACGCACGAGTGCCCCCACAGCAAGTGGCTTGCTATGGGGGGCATTCGGCAAGGGGGACCCAAGAATAGGAGGATCAGGGCTGCTCTGTGCAAAACCACTGCACAGAGCAAGTAAGTATGATGTGTTATTTATTTTTATTTTTTTTATAACATTTTTTCCTCTGCAATCACTTTAAGGCAACAAAATGGTGAAGATACTTATATCAGTAATAGATTAAGCAATACTTGTTATGCGCAGACTGGCCTCCACATTTCTTCTGACCAGATGACCCTGAGCTTAGTTCATGCTGACTGCCAGGCCTGTACTGAAGAAGGACTGTGCCCTGTGATTGATAATGAGCACTTCTAATGCTTGCATGTACTCATCAGTATTTCATTGTTAAAACAAACAAAACTCGATAATCCAAAGCCAGGCTTGAATTGGCTTAATGGCTTGCAAACACTGGGATGTTTATCAGGGACTTTACTGGACAGGACAGTCAATGACTGATGGGTATACTGGTCTCCTGCTCATAACCTGATTTTATGCAGTGGTGTGCATTTAACTTTTATGGTGTTGTGGATTCCAGATGTCAGAGGTTCATTATACTGAAACCTTTAAAAGACTCCTGATGTCTCCATAAAGAGTAGCTGTCCTCTGCCCAATAATGTCAAGAAAAAAGTGTTAAAGTTAAATATAATAATAAAATAATGCAGCTACCTTTTTTTATTTTATAGTGTCCCTGATTTTGAAATTATATATTATATTTAGGGGTTTTAAGTCATTTCCAAGACATGGATGTGAATGTTATCATTTGCGGCAAATAAAAAGGGTTAAAGCAAACCTTTGCTCTGCCCTTTCAGGATAAAGCAACAGGTATACTTTGGTTCCATATACACACCCAACATATACTTACCTCTACTTTGCTTCTCTGCTTTACGGATCCCACCGGAAGCTTAAGGAAACACCTTGTACCCAGTATGGAGGATTCACTCCATGTGACAGTGTTAGGCCAATCTAGCAACCCATAGCTTACACAGGGCTTTCTTTTGCTCCAGGCAACTGAACAGACTGACAGGGGTGTAAAAGGAATGTATGTTTGTACTGCTGTGGAGGTGAGCATTAAGGTGAACTTATTGGGCAGATCACAGAATCACTAAGACCCCTTTCACACTGAGGCGGTTTTCGTTTTAGCGCTAGAAATAGCCTCTGAAAAGCGCCTGAACACCGCATCCCATTCATTGTAATGGGTCTTTTCACACTGGGGCAGTTCGCTTGTGGGACGTTCAGAAAAGTCCCGCAAGCAGCATCTTTGGGGCAGGTTGGGAGAGCTGTAAATAGCGCTCGCAAAATGCCCCTGCCTATTGCAATGAATGGGGAGCATTTGAAAAGTGCTTCGGAAGTTGCTGAAAAACTGGTCTTTTCTGTGTGTTTTTAAGGTCACGTCACGTGACCTTGAAAAAACTCGTCCCGCTAGCACCCGAAAGCCAGCGCAAAAGAAAAACCGCTGCTAAAGCACAGCAAAAACGACTGACGCTTTAGCACTGTCTTAGTGGCGTCTAGTGTGAAAGGGGTCTTAAAGCCTTTGTGTGGGACTATATGAAATAATAAATATTGAAACTACTATAACTACAAACAAAATCTTTTACCCCTGATACTTTGAATGCAGGCCACTGAGAAGAAAGAGGCGTTTAAATGTGAACTGAATATTTAAAGATGACCCAATCATCAATATTTATGCTTTAATTGCCTAAATCTTTGATCCTGTACTGTATAGACACTGGCTGGCTGCTTTATCTTGAGAAATAGTATTCTACAGACTTACCTGAGCAGTGAAAATTGCTATGTTTTCAGTAAAGCTTTGCTTCATGTTGACCATTTTGGAATAATGTGCAAGCACCCCTTTGAAATTGAAAGCGGTAAATGACATTGGAGGTAAAAAAAATGTTGGCTTTGGTGGTGACCTACTCAATCTTGTAACACACAATGTACATTAATGTGCAAACATTTTAGATATGTGTGAAAAAATGCTGTAAATTAAGAATGCTTACAGAAATAGAAGTGTTAATAGTTTATTTTAAACAATTTACAAAATGGAAAGTAAATCAATATTTGATGTGACTATCCTTTGGCTCCAAACCAGCATCAATTCTTCTAGGTACACACAGTGCTTGTGAATGAACTTGGCAGGCAGGTTGTTCCAAATGACTCGGAGAACGAACCACAGATCTTCTGTGAATGTAGGCTGCCTCAAATCCTTCATGTCTCTTCATGTAATCCCAGAGAGACGAGATGATGTTGAGTTCAGGACTCTGTGGGGGCCAAACCATCACTTCCAGGACTCCTTGTTCTCTCACTTCTCTCTCAAATTTTGTAAATTGATAAAAATAAACAATTAAACATATATATTTAAAGAGCATTCTTACTTTACAGCATTTTTCGCATCTGCCTAAAACGTTTGCTCAGTACTGTATATTCATACATTCCAGCCAAAGTTAAAAATTATACCTTAAAATGCTTACAAAAAAACAGGTTTACTTGCAAAGGGCTACAGATTTATATTCATGCAGTACCATAGTGCAACAGTCCAGTCCACTCCCTTTTGTTAGTAATCTGGAAACATCTTTTTTTTTTTTCTTTCCATTTCGTGATGCTGGAGACATCTTCTAAAACTCACCCACTTGGGTGTGTTGGGCGCTCCTTGTTCCTCATTTACTGAAAGCTAGATTTATGGGTGTCAGTACCAAGTTTAGAGGAAGCTTTTGATCCCAACTAAAAATTTGATACAATAACTTAGAGTTTTGAATCTAAATGGCGATACATCAAGCAGAGAAAGAGGAAGTTGCACAGAATAGCAGTCACACTCACTACATATGTAAGGATCTCTGAAATCTGTCTGCAGTGAATTGCAAAGAACTTGGGTTACAGTAAAGTGGGTATACTGTCTGACTTTCATACAGTTATAGTGTTCACTGATAGATTTTATTTGTTGACTGGTATTAATCTTTAAACAGTGATTTTAACTGGACAAAGAAACAGCTATTTTAGCTAGCATTTTTAAACATACTCATTATTAGTCAAATTCAACCACTTGACCACTGGGCACTTAAACTCCCTTCCTAACCAGAAAATGTTCAGCTTTCAGTGCTCTCACATTTTGAATGACAATTACTCAGTCATACTACACTGTACCCATATGAAATATTTGTCCTTTTTTTCACACAAATAGAGCTTTATTTGGTGGTATTTAATCACCATTGGGATTTCTATTTTTGCGCTATAAATGGAAAAAGACCAAACATTTTGTAAAAAATTGCATTATTCTTTGTTTCTGTTATAAAATTTTGTAAATAATTATTTTTTCTTCATAAATTTTAGCCAAAAATTATACTTTCAACATATCTTTGGTAAAAATAACCCAAATTAGTGTATATTATTTGGTCTTTGTGAAAGTTATAGAGCCTACAAGCTATGGTGCCAATCACCGAAAATTGATCACACCTGATGTACTGGCGACGTATCTAATTTCTTGAGACCCTAACAAGCCAGGAAAATACAAATACCCCCCAAATGACCCCTTTTTGGAAAGTAGACAGTCCAAAGTATTTAGTAAGAGGCATGGCGAGTTTTTTGAAGTTGTAATTTTTTCCCACAATTCTTTTCAAAATGAGGATTTGTTTTTTGGGGTTTTTTTTCACAAAATTGTCATGTTAACAGGTTATTTCTCACACCCAGCATATGCATACCACAAATTATACCCCAAAACACATTCTACTACTCCTCCTGAGTATGGTGATACCACATTTTCACAGCCTAGCCACACATAGAGGCCCAACATGCAGGGAGCACCGTCAGGTGTTCTAGGAGCATAAATTACACATCTCATTTCTTGACTACCTCTTGCATTTGTGAAGGTCCTGGAGCAATAGGACAATGTAAACACCCAAAAAATTACCCCATTTTGGAAAGCAAGCACCCCAATGTATATTCTATGAGGCAAGATGAGTCTTTTAAACATGTCATTTTTTCCATAAGTTTTTGGAAAATGTGGAAAGAAAATGAAAAAGCATTTTTTTTTTAGACAAAGTTGTCCATTTATAGAATATTTCTCACACAGCATGTACATACCAAAAATTACACCCCAAAATATATTCTGCTACTCCTTCCGAGTATGGCAATACCACATGTGTAACACTTTTACACAGCCTGGCCACATACAGAGACCCAACATGCAGGGAGCAGCAACAGGTGTTTTAGGGGCATACATTTCAAATCTAATTTGACTACCTATTATACTATTGTGAGGCACTGTAGTGGCACTGATGTACGCTGTAGTGGCACGGATGGGCACTGTAGTGGCATGGATTTGTCACGGATGAGAACTGATGTGGTATAGATGAGCATGAATGAGGCATAAATAAGCACGGATGGGGGTGCATGAGCCATGGATGGGGATGACTGAGCATGGATGGGGATGGCTGAGCATGGATGGATGGCTGAGCACGGATGGATGGCTGAGCATGGATGCATGGGTGTGCACCGATGCATGGCTGAGCACGGATGCATGGGTGAGCATGCATGGATGGGTGAGCACAGATGGATGGCAAAGCATGGATGCATGGCTGAGCACGGATGGATGGCTGAGCATGGATGCATGGGTGAGCATGCATGCATGGGTGAGCACAGATGGATGGCAGAGCCCGGATGCATGGCTGAACACGGATGTATGGCTGATGTATTGTTGTATACAGCATTTGTGTTTTTTTGTGTTCAGCTTTAAGCAAAATCACACACAGAGCTCTCTAGTACTTGTTATGCAAATTTTTATATTTAAAATAATAAAAATATGGAAGAGCAAGCAACTTTAAAATGTGAAAGTCATACAGAAAATGAGCTTATGGTAAGCACTATGTAATAATTTGAAATATGTGAACACTAGAAATACAATGTACTCGCCCTTTAAGCAGAAACTTTGATAAATGAGCCAGGGAGGGTTGTAAATGGCCTGTTGGTTATCAGATAACTAGTCTTCAAACACACTGGCGTGCTATTGATCGCAGTTTTTTATAATCCATTTTCTTTCTAACCCAACTGTACAAGATCATTGTCAGCCATGCTAATCAATCCAGCAAAGCTTACATTGTTCATTTGTAAAAAGGTTGTAGAAATCGGGTAGCACAGAAGACAGGTATAATATTCCTATTAAGATTTCCTTCTATGCTCCTAATAGAATTGGGAGTCAGTGTGACAAATTAGCCACTGGGCTGAACAATTTCAAAAGGATAAGATGACATTATCCCGGGGTCCACCAACACAGAGGTTCTGGTATCAAACTTGTTAGCAGCGAAGGGAATGAGAGGGAATTGTGTAGACGATTTTACAACTATATCCAATGAAGAAAAAATTATAAGTATAATGGAAGCAGTGCAAACCATATGAAGAAAATCATTCTTACTTCTCAATCCTTTCTAAAAACTTTTAGGATATTTTTAGAGCTCAACCTATGTCATTATTATATAAATATATGATATACCTAAAGTGTAACTAAAGGCAAAACTTTTTTTTTTAGTTTTGTATAGGGTGGAGAGAGATTAGAACCCCTATTTTGTTGTCACTGCAGTCTGTACCCCATTAGGGAGATTCATTCTCTCTATTTGTCTTGTTTACCATTATCATCGATCGTAAAGAAAAAAACTAATTTTTGGTTCACATCAGAACACTATTAGAGGAGAAATTTTCCAATGGGGACACTGCTTATGGTGAGACAACAGAATTTCCTCCCTTTGGAGAAGGCGATTGCCCCGAAAGATTGTCCTGAAAAATTGTATGTTAGTGCAAATAGAAAACTAATCACAGACAGTACTCAATTGTTTTTGTCGCAAGTGCACTAATATGGCTACATTCACCTCCTCCAAAGTGAGGTATCCTCTCATTTCATGTTGTGGCTATGCGACAGGAAGTGATGAGAAATCTGCCCAATGGGACAAAGATGGCGAACTGCAATTGTATGGGTGGGAGTGGGGGTGAAAATACTCTAAACTTGTTGTAGAAATGTACACTCAGGGAACAAGGTGAGAGCAAAGTGATGACCTCAACAGTCTCCTGCTGCGCCTTTATTGTCCAATCTCAGATTAAGGGGCAAGTATGGCCAAAGCTTTTTTGACCATACTTCTCTTGTGGGTCACAGAAGTACAATAGTAACACTGTACCACTCTGCAGAGCTGATCATGATTTTTTTTTTTTGACATACTAGCTTATAGTAGTAAATATAAGGACATATTTTTACTTTTTACTGAATGACAGTGTGTAGACATGGTCTATTGTTGTGATTAGCTGTGATTGGTCACAGCTAATCACATGGTACAAATGGACCGTGATTGACCCTGTCTATACCATGTGATCACTGTGACCAATCACAGCTAGCAACACAATTGTATGCAATGAATGACATGAAAGAAAGCCATTCATTGTTTACAACTGTATTGGGATGTACTGTTATTGGTCACAGCGATCACACGACACTGGGGCCGATATAGTGATCAGTCATCGGCTGTGTCCGGTGGACACAGCGGGTAACAGATAGCACCAGAGCGGGCACATGAAACGTGCATTCTCGGGAGGACGTCCTCCGAGAACAATAGGGTTCCCGCTTGTCCGTCATTTTGCAGTTGCAGTTAAAGCAGGTAGATGAATAGGCTTCATAACCTAAAGCGATTGTAAAATCTCATTTTTTTTATCTATTAAAATAACAAACATATTATACTTACCTGCCTTGTGTAATGGTTTTGCTCAGGGCAGCCCGGAATCTTCTCTTCTTGGGTCCTTAGCTGGTGCTCCTGCCCCCCCCCGTTGAGTGCCCCCACAGCAAGCAGCTTGCTATGGGGACACCCGAGTCGAGCTGCAACTCTTTGTGTCCATTCAGACACAAATCACAGGGCTCAAGTCGGAAGTGACGAAATGCGTCAGTGGCGTGGCTACACGGCGGCCCGAAGAGAGCTGATGCACCAGACACGCCAGGAGCCTGGACGCTCGTAGAGAGGAGGAGAGGAGCTGCACCCGGCGGACTGGTAGTTGTCTGACTTCCTATATTGCGATTGTTTATTTGATTTGATGTAAGCGCAACTTTTACCTTTTTTGAATAAACCGATCTGTCTGAGAGATACACTATGAGGAACTTTTCTTTGTCTCTTATGAATGATATATGAGAGAACGGTGTTTCCTGGAGGTGTGGACCTTATATTGGAGAGAGGTGGCTGAGCTCTTTTCTGACAGACAGGCGCTTTTGTTAATTACATCTGGTAAGCCCCTAGTGTGATCACCTGCATGCTGTTTCTTGGTGATGGAGCAAGTTTGAAGGATTGCAGCACATTAGGATGAAGATAGTTTTATGGACACTATTTTGGACTGTTTTACCAGCTTTTTTGCACAGTTTAATTTATCTGCACTAGCACTTTGTGTGATATGCACTTTCTTGCGATATTGTACATGTATATAATTTCTGCACAATAATATTATTTGCAAGAGTTAATAGCAAGATCACTGTGATTATAAGCGCTGCTTATTGCTATGATTATTTATAGTGATTGATCTTATTAATGTTTTACGTTTAAAGCAGCAGCTGAATATTTTACACTTGTTTTACACATATGATATATTTTTTAGTATTTCATGTGATATTCACATTTATGTACACAGATATATTTTTATATATCTGATTTAGCGCGGTGTTATCATATATTATATTAAGTCACCTTAGATGTTAACCTCTTACAAGCCAGTGTCATTAGTACAGTGACAGTGTTTAATATTATCACTGATCACTGTAATAATGTCACTGGTGATGTCAGTGACAATTTCCCCATAGCATCAGTTAGTGTCAGATTGCCAGCTGCACTGTCACAGTCATAAGCCACTGATTACCGCCGTTAGTAGTATAAAAAAAATTCCAATATACAGTTGTGCTCATAAGTTTACACACCCTAGCAGAATTTATGATTTCTTGGCCATTTTTCAGAGAATATGAATCATAAAACAAAAACATTTTTTTCACTCATGATTAGTGTTTGGCTGAAGCCATTTATTATCAATCAACTGTGTTTATTCATTTTAAATCATAATGACAACAAAAACTACCCAAATGACCCTGATCAAAAGTTTACATACCCTGGGGATTTTGGCCTGATAACATGCACACAAGTTGTCAAGTTTCAAGTCGCGGCAGTGTGAAGGGCCTAAGTATGGAATAAGGATTCTTGATGGTTGCTAAAGAGAACAGGACATTTTCTTTAGCACACTTTTTCTACATCAATCCTAAAGTGTTGCAACTTCCTGTATCCATTTATTAATCGTAATAGGCAGTTCATCACATTTCCACATGCTTTTCTATTTTTATTTATGCATTAACTATGTGTAAATGTTTAAAATCTCACCGGAATTTCACCGGAAGACAAATAGATGAGAACATTTACTTAAGAGGGAGTTTTCCCTAGAGATATTTCCTCTTGCATTCTGTAGATTCTACAGGACATGAAGAGAAGGGAACTCTCCCCAAATGAACACAGACTATGGGTTTTATCCACTGCCCACTATGTCCAAAACAAAAAAAAAAAAAAAGAAACGTTTTGACTTTAGATTCTTCAGGCATTGTGATGTGGTGTATGGCAGAGTAGAGAAATGTCTGTTCAGTCTTCCACTGTTATTTTTATTAATTTTCCTTTTTTTTTTATAGTGCTAACATATTCCTTAGGGAATTTGGAAGTACAAACTTCAGTCTCACACCGAAGGATCTTACTTCTGAAAGGTCCTATGAAATCATACAAGCTCACACTCGCATGCTATCTGGATCAAATAATCAATATCAGGTCACTGCTATCAAAGCAAGCAGAATGCTTTCAGGCATTAGAAGGGGTATTTGTTCAAGAGATATATTGATATCCTTACCCCTTTAAAATACACTTATTTGCCCTCATCTTGAATATGCAGTTCAGATTTGATCAGCAATCAACAGAAAGATGTCCTAGAACTCAAAAGTCCAATGATTGGCAACTGAATAAATGCGTAAAGAACTATGCGTAAAATAGATAATATTTATATTTTATATATATTTATAAAACTATATATAAAATATTAGTGGAGCAGGACGTGGTTCCCTAGGGGGATTATATGGTGCAAAGAGATAAATTTGAGACCAAAAGCATCAATAAAAACAGTATAGCTTTATTCACAATTATTATATCCGTTAAAAAGTAGGTTGAGAACAACAGTACATACATTTTAAAACAATAGTGGTCCAGGTGGTTAGGTTGGGGTGACCCTGCTGGTGGATCGTAAATGGGTCAAATGGCTATCCCAACATGTTTTGGCTTTTCAGGCTTCCTCAGGGGATTTTATTGACCACCACCATATTGTATGTGCCTTAACAATAGAAATAAGGTATGAATAACACATCACTAAATACAGAAACAGAAAAACATTTTTTTCCCGTTTAATAATAGACATATTGATGTAGGGTGATTGGGCCGTTCCCCACAAATGGGGGCTTACACCCAACCCCACCCCCCAGGGGGTCCCCAAACTTACCAAGGCACTCAACCAACCCACATGCATAGACAGAAGCACAGTCCACCCGTGGCCAAAAGAGAACCCAGCACTCTGCGACTGCAGGAGATGCACATAGACCAGGCTAGGATGGAATAGTGAAAACAGGAATAAGTAAATTCATAGGAACAAACAACTCTCATGTTTAAGAATGCGTGATTAAACATTTTTCATTCTGCACACACAATGAGTGCAGAACATGATATGGACAGATATGTCTCAATTATTATTATTACTATACAGGAGAGGTATTGCAGTCGGGAACTTACATGTATCATCAATTAGAATGAATAAACGCTGGGGGCGCTGGTACACAGAGATCAAGAACAATGAGTCCAAAGAAGAAGGGACTCACATGGTTAGTAAATTCACTCAGAAGGCTATAGAAAACAAGCCAAACTAAGCAACCCTTAAATAGAGCATATAGATAGGGAATTATAACTACTTAAAGTTTGCAAATATTTCAGAATAAGAAGTAGTAAATAAATATAAAGATAATAGTAAAAAGTAAAGAAACATGACATCCATACAATAAAGTATTGGAGCTGTACATGAAAATTAGAAAAAAAAATGTTATGGAAGGAAGATGTGACCCCCACATAGTTTAATAATGACAAGGTCATTAATATTAAATAAACTCAGACCTGCCAATAGGCAGGCTAGGTTGGTCCTGACACCAGGATCTGTAGCTCTAAGTACTTGTATGGTGAATACATCACACAGGTTATTATTAGATGATTCCATATTTTATGACAAAAAAGGGGGATCCAATGGCCACCGAAAAAATAATTAATATGTAATGAAATTCCACTCCACTAGTGCCTTTAACTTTGGGATGAGGTGCATTTTTTGATTTTATTATTTGCAGAATGCCAAGGCAACAATACTATATATAAAATATATAATAATGCGTAAATAGATGCGTACAGAAGAACCTTCTCTCCAGTGCTGCGGTGCCCTGGAGCTCTCTGCTGGCCGGCTTCTGGGTACTGACCTGCAATTTTCACATGATACACAGGAGTTCATTCATCTTGGCATTGTCAAGGTTTCTGATGCCGGGTGGCGGAGCAGGGTTGCTGATCATGCGACTTTTCAGTTAGCTGCTGGTAACTGTGCTGGTAGTTAAGGCCTACCCACCGAGAGGCTGCATATATGCGTACCTCCGTCAAACTGAAGAGGCATAGTCTTTCTCTTCTGCTCTTTTTTTTTCTATCGTTACACTTAGGCATAATAGCTAGCTGCAAATTAATTAATGGTGACGGGAAAGCCATTACCAACTTGTTTATACCTAGGTCTTTGACAAGGATATGTGGTCACAATTTAAGACTCGAGAAGAGCTAAACTGAGATTGCAGAGGTACCTTTACAGTCAGAGCAGGGACAATGCCTACTTCCTCAAGTAGTATCAGCTGGGTGTATTGACAAATTCATAAAACTTCTCAATGTCTTCCTCAATGAGCACAACATGGGATATCTATACTTTTAGAAAATAAACACATACATACACATAGGTTGGACTGGTTGGACCTGTGTTTTTTTCCAACCTTTGCTATTATGTAACCCTCTTGTATGTATTTTTGGTAAGAAAAGGAAACCAACGCATTTGGAGAAAACCCACACAAGAAAAATATACAAGACTCCACGAAGATAATGTCCACGGGTGAAAATGACCCTAGAACTGCAGTACTGCAAACCAACAAAATGAATCTAATTTTATATAATATCAGTTTGAATCACATTGCAAATAGTACAGTTTGAGTTTACACCTTTTATTGCATATAGTAGAATCAGAGGCATGTTTGTGAAAGTGATGAATTGTGTGTTATCTGCACATTGTCTAAAGCACTAAAATGGTAGATTTGTCACAATATAGCGGAGAGCAAGGATGTAATTGGAAGGTCATGGTGAGAGATTTGAGTCTGATCGTTTTATGCAGCAGTGCTTGAAATCTGATATGTGAAACATAAATTGTGCCCAAGGTTCCCATGTTTTCATTCATATCTAGGTGACTTCTGCTGAAACATTGTCACACTGTTGTTTTCAAGTAGTAGGAAAAATGTCTCAGGTTTTCTTTATGCCCTTAGTACCACTGAAAAATGCTCTGATTTATTTGGAAACATACCAGTTCCTCCTTTTTGTAAATCTTGCAATAGACCCTCGCCACTATGAAGTACCTTGACTGCAAAAACACTGCTTCAGGACCCCATGGCAGCTAGTCACGTGATATGCCCCAAAAGTGAGCCTTTGAGTAATGATTGGTTGATTTTTGTAACTCCAAATTATAATAAATCAATCCCATGATCTTAAATTAAAGAGAAAATTAACCAACCATAACTCAGTAATTATAATCTTCCAATGTAAAAGTATTTCATACCTTGTACCCAATAGTGACTTTAGGGGAACAGGGTAGGCAGGGTAGCAGAAGATTCTTACTAGACTGTAGTTGTGTTTAAAGGGTGAATCCACCAACAATTCACGTCTTTGACATTTGACCAAACACCTTTGCATCTGGACAAAATCTAGTGCAACTGTGTATGGTAGCCAAGCAGCTTCTAACTTCAGCTTGTTCAGTTAAGCTTTGACAAAAAATAAAAAAACCTAGATGCTGATTTCTATGGAAAGCTGCATCAGATTATGCACTCTCTAGCATATCAACCCCCATGTGTCCAGATGCAAAGGTGTTTGGTCATATGTGTCATATACATGAATTGTTGGTGGATTCACCCTTTAAACACAACTACAGTCTAGTAAGAACTCTGCTACCCTGCCTACCCCAAAAGTTATAAAATAATTTTATATTAGAATAGACATCCTGTTTGATTCAAGTTCCATTGAAAGGTGCCATTAGCCTGTACAAACTGATTGGCAGACATCTGCCTTTTGAATAGGATTGGGTGAACATTCTGTGCATGTAGTACTTTGAACTCAAGG
>BLSH010286987.1:304348-340002 GCA_018402905.1 Glandirana rugosa | reverse complement strand
TGTGGGGGAGGAGGGGCAATACCCCTTCTCTACCTCCACAGTACATCAGGATTTTGAAAGACAGGATCCCACTGTTACGACGAGTCATGTCGACAGTGGTCGCCTATCTTTCCAAACGGAAATCAATGTGAAAGTACTGTCCCAAAGGTCCAATTTTTATTCCCCTTTTTCACACTTTTTTCTTTTACTTACGTCAGTGGTGTAGATTTTCGGTCATTCGACGTTACAATATTTAACAACAAGAACCCAAATCTATGTGAAATTATACAACCCCGTAAAAACCCCCTGTGATACGATAACCCTTGACTATCAAGACTAGAACTAATTCTAGTATAGTGCCTGTACAAGTCAGTATCTTAATCAAGATCAGAACTATCAGTTCCCAATAGCATAGTGTCCCCCAAAAATGCCCCAACATATTAAAGTGTATCTAAACCCAAGAACAACAATTTATAACATTGCAGCTTACTGGCTTTTAGATGTGGTGACTGCATTCATTTTCTTTTTTCACACTTTTTCCCCTTATTTTTAACCTGGAAACCCTGTCATGAAAGTGTAACTAAAGGCAAACCTTTCTATCCGCTGGTGACAGCTGTACTGAGCAGCATTGTCACCCTAGGACAGAAAGTTTTAGGACTACATGACACCTCCATCTCTTCCCCATAACGGGGAGGAGGGGGTGTTTTGTAGTCCATAGGGATTGCATGGAAGTTGTTTCACCTGCTAAAGGAAGGATTTTTGTCCATCCAGCCTCTGCCGCACAACAGGGCAAGAGACCTGATTTTAATCTGCTGCAGTCAAGGAATAGCAGAACATCTGTCACTCTGTGCTCTCCTACTATCAGCAAACTCCTTGTTAGCACATGAACATTATAACACAAGTGAATGGCTGCATTTCCCTCTCCCAATCTGAGCTCTGCTGTGTAGGAGAATGCAAAATGATGTTACTAAGTCAAGTTCAGGTGCTTACACTGCCTGCATTTAAATAAATACATTTAATTAATTATTTGTATTACTAAATACAGAGCTGCGTTTAATTATGTATTTTATACCTGCCTCGAATTCAGCTTTAACACTGTTTGATGAAGCTTTTCATTAAGCTGATCATGGTATTATTTAATAGTATAATCCAATATGTCTCTACACTTCTGACATATTTTTATTATTATTATTATTATACAGGATTTATATAGCGCCAGCAGTTTGCACAGCGCTTTACAAAAATGAAGGCAGACAGTACAGTTACATCACAATTTGGTACAATAGGAATCAGAGGGCCCTGCTCATTAGAGCTTACAAGAGGGAGGGTCAATTGATACAAAAGGTAGAAGCTGTGGGGGATGAGCTCATGTAGAAAGAAAGTATTCGGTAGAAGCAGGATAGGCTTCTTTAAAGAGAGAGGTTTTCAGGATCGTCTAAAGATGGATAGATTAGGAGATAGTCGGACTGATTGGGGTAGGGAGTTCCAAAGGATGGGAGAAGCTCTCGAGAAATCCTGGAGGCGAGCATGGGAGGAGGTGACAAGGGAGCTAGAGAGCAGGAGGTCTTGGGAGGACCGAAGAGGGCGGTTTGGTTGGTATTTTGAGACTAGGTTAGAGATGTAGCTGGGGGCAGAGTTGTGGATGGCTTTGTAAATTATTGTTAGTACTTTGAATTTTATTTGTTGGGTGAGTGGAAGCCAGTGAAGAGATTGGCAGAGAGGGGTGGAGGACACTGAGCGGACACTGTATATTTAATACAGTAATTCATGGTGTGATAAAATAAGTCTGTAAACCGTAAATCGGTTGCTCTACATCTAATTAATGCAGCTAGAAGATCCCTTCCGGCTAACTGGAAGGATACTTCTCCCCCATCGTGGAAGGAATGGGTTAACCAAGTCGATCAAATTAGTGTCATGGAAGAACTAATCAGTGTAGCGCAAGACAATATAGCCACTTATACACAGATTTGGGCGGATTAGCACACATTTAGGAAATCCCAGATCTGCACAGATCTGCTGAGAACACCCACTTGAGTGCCCACAAAGAGCTGTATTTAGTGTATAAACTACTAAGAGCATAGCTTGATAAGATGGTCTACCGGCCATCCAAATGGGTGCAGAAATCAATGGCAACCAGATTTCTCACACCCCCCTTTTTTTTTTTTTTTTTTTCATTTCTTTTTTTTTTCTCATTTCTCTCTTCTCTCTCTCCTTGCTCTTGCTCTCTCTTCGCTTTCCTTCTTCACTCTCTTGCGCCTCTCCTCCCTCCCCCCAACCTGTTCCCTCACTTCCTTCCCCTACCCTTCTGTCGGTATAGCTATAAGCTAGGTATCCACATGGACAGCACTAGGGGAGGGGGTGGGTGGGAGGCATGGGACGCAAGTCAGCCTCCTCACATCACCCCCCCTTTTTTCTTTTTCTTGTTCACTTCCCTCGTATTTCTTAGTATACCCAGCCAAAATGGAGTGGTTCATGTGTGTTTATGTCCCCTACTATATCACAGCCTGTATAAATAATAGGAGTGCACAGGGGACGTGAAGAGGAACAGTAAGCCCAGTCGGGATTTATTAACATAATAGTCTACAGATCCACAACTGAGCTCTGTCATAAGGCTGGGGTATCTCCACTTTATTGGGATGGATGTGTTGGAATGTATACCATAAATGTATCTCACTAATAATCGATCATTTCCATGAAGTAATGTGAAATGTTTCATATGTTTGGATTTTTACGCTCAGTTATTTCAAAAGAAATTGATATTGGAAAAAAATAAAAAATAAGTCTGTAAGTTATTTCATTATCCATCTCTATATATTATCCCCTTAAGCATTGTTAAAACATCCAACATATCCTATAGGAAATGCCCATCATTTTGTGGTTGTCTGTGTACGATTGTTTAACTTATAAGATTATAAGATGTAGTTGCCTTCCTGCCGATAGAACATATCATATGAATCTTATTCTTTGTAAAATGAGGGTGGGCCTTGTGTGTTTATAGATTTTGAAAAATCTGCTGTTTGAAGATGCTTAGTTTGTGAAAGTATTGCATCGCTATTTTATTCCTCCTGTAAAGATTATGTCCTAGAAATATATGACAGGAAGGGCATAGTGTAACAGTGGGCATTAGATTAATATTAGACATCAATCTTGTCACCCTTTGAAGCCATTGATATAGAGATTCTAGTGTGTTGCTTCGGGACAGCAACAGAAAATGAGATTGTGCTGATAATATTGAATTGTTGGGAATCAATCGATAAATAAGCGATGGTGTAAGTAGTGAAAAGTAATAGGACAGAACTGCAAGCTACTCTGCTGAGTATAAAAGGACAGGGAAAGCAGACAGGCATATTGTTGAGAGCCCAAGGGTACAATATATAAATGATTTAATTTCCATGTCACCTTCATGATATGGCAGGAGAGGAGTACCGTACCAGATATCCAAGTTTCAGTTTCATGTGATGTGAAATCATGTGAAGTTAGGTTAAAAAAAATATCCATATCAAAATAGATTATTTTCACATGATTCCATTAAAGTTAAAAAATGCTTATAAAGCTTCTCTCAATTTGCTTAAGAGGGACCATCTTGATTGTCAGTGGAATTGAGATACGTTTCTCGATCAGCATGTTTCTGTTCATATTATAAAGGCAGAAGTGTGTGAACACCTGATCATAACACCCACAGTGGGTAAAGAAAAGAACCACCCCCCCCCCCTTTAAAATAATCACATTTTGTTGATTTGCTACCTAAAATGAAGACAGACATATTTTTTGTTTTATCGAGCTGTATTTACTAGTGCATATTATAACATCCAAGTGGAAGATATAACACCAACATGTCAGAAAAAAAATTCAAAAACAGAATCACTGAGTTGGAAAAAGGATCACCCCCCACCCCCCACCCCCCCCCCCTTGTGTCAGTATTTTGCTGGACCACATTTTACTTTAATTACAGCCTTTAGTCTGTTGGGATGTCTCTACTAACTTTGCCCATCTAGACTTTGCAATATTTGCCCACTTTTCTTTGCAGAACTTCTCAAGTTTAGTTAAGTTTGATGGTGACCGTTTATGGACTGCAGCCTTCAAGTCATTCCACAGATTTTCAATGAGGTTTAAGTCTGGGCTCTGACTAGGCCATGCAAGGGCGTGACCCCACGACCAGGAAGTGACGTCGCGCGCTCCTAACACGCGAAGTGAAGGCATCAGGATACTGTACGCCGGAGCTGAGCACGGAGCGGTGAGACGCACCCATACAACTGTTACTATTGAAACTGCGTGATTTGCAATTTTGTTTTGTAAGTGTGATTTTACAGTGGGTTAGTAATAAATACATTTTACGGGATTACACTATGTTATTGTCCTCTGTCCCTTAATATGATCTACTAATTTGGACCGAGCCCGTGGATCGGATGTGAGATAAGGCAGAAAGCTCCGAGGGTGCAACGCAACATTACCTATAGAGGGTCTCTGTTGTTTCCACTGTCTGGTAAGCAGATTGTGGATCTGTACATTGCACGCGGTGCCCTGTTCCCATTATTTTTCGGGTGATTGGAACATACCATCACAGCAAGATTTTGTGTGATTCCTGTGAACTTTACCCACTATCCTTCTAGTTTCATCCTTGTGTGGAAATTGTTTTGGGACTTAATAATAGCGCTGTTTTTGCACTTGTTGGTGGCGGTGATTTTTAAATAATACTGTGCATTTTTTAAGATTGTTTGTTTGTTTTTAATGGCAGCTGATTTAAGCCCTGCCAACATTGAGATTCATTCCTAAAAAGAGACCCGGTAACTCCTATTTGCGCTGATAGGTGTGTCTGGAGACAGGAATTAGGGGTGACAACACCGTTTCTTTTTTGTATACATGCAAGGGCATTCACCTTTTTCTTCTTCAACTACTGTGTGGTCATTTTTGCTGTGTGCTTCGGGTCATTATCATGTTGGAAGGTAAACCTTCCAATTGACAACTTTCTGGCAGAGGGCAGCAGGTTTACCTCCAGAATTTGATGGTATTTTGCCCCATCCATTTTTCCTTCTATCCTGACAAGTGCTCCAGTCCCTGCTGCAGAGAAACACCCCATAACAGGTTATTACCACCTCCATGCTTTACTGTAGGAATGGTGTTATTTGTATGGTGAGCTGTATTGCATTTCCGCCAGACATATTGTTTGGTGTTGAGGCCAAATAATTCAATTTAATCTCATCTGACCACCTTAAATGTGAATTATTTAGCCTCAACACAAACAATATGTCTGGCGGAAATCCAATACAGCTCACCATCCATATAACGCCATTCCTACAGTAAAGCATGGCGGTGGTAATATCCTGTTATGAGTTGTTTCTTTGCAGCAGGGACTGGAGCACTTTTTAGGATTTCTATACCTACTGTATATGAGCTTTGCTGAACATCCCATTCCAAAACCATAGGCGTTAAAGTAGGACTATAGGAAAAACTTTTTTGGCATTGTGGACAGAGTAAGGGAGGGTTATAACTTCTGTCAGGTAAATCCCTGCAAATTAAAGAGGAGCTTTTCCTCCCCAAACAACTCCTGCCTGAATTTCAAAGTTCTCTGACTTCCTTCCTTTTCCAGTCCTGATACTACATGTCCCATGATCCTTTGAGCCTCTGTAGTTTCAGGGTGGGCTATGGGAGTAACTTGTACCAGTTCTGGGAGCTGATGTGGGTGGGTCCTAGGGTTACTGTGGGTGTTTCTGGGCTGTGGGAGGGTGATGTGGGTGGTGAAAGGTGTAAATGTGTCATACCTCCTTGTGTATAATTCTTATATTGCAGCATGCCAAAGAGTAATGGCTTACTGCAAGACTACAGAGGAAGGGCTATGTAAGGTTATTATGAAGGTGTTTCCTTCATATATAAATGAATTGCTTAATAGAGAGCAGGGTTCTGGGAGGGTGGGATCTGATAGGTACGACTCTCCCTGTTCACACTGGTAGACATATTTAATTGGGCAAGGTTGAATTTGTGATCCATTCTGTCCTGCACAGGAGCAGCACAGCTAGCTTTCAGAACTGTCAGGCTGTGTATGAAGGTGTTTCCTTCTTGAATAATGTTGTGATCTGTGAGCCGGGACATGGGAGGTTTTGGGCTCTTTCTGTAGGTGTTACTGTGCATGATTGAATGCTAATTAGGATGTATTCAATCCCACCCACCATAAGAGCTGTAAAGAGAAAGTTACATCATTTGCAGAGTCTGAAAGATTATAAAGGGGAGTGTACAGACTCTAGGTGCTACAGGAAGTGGCTGTGGAGGGGGCAGTGCCTATCAGCAGGATATACAGAGTGTCACATGATGCAAACCCACAACTAAACCCAGAATATCAGGGCATCTGCAGGTAACAGAGCAACATGATACAGATCTATGATCTATGCTGGGATTGATCATTCTATTCAGTTCTAGTGAAAAGAAAGTTGGAGTTCAGCTTTAAAGGAAACCCTTGGGGACCCCCAGGTCACAAGGACTAGCTTCTCCATTGGAAGATTTACCCTCTTTTACTTTTCTGGGGGCAGCACAAAATTTTGAATTTTTTCACCTTTCATTTTCAATGATAATGGTAAACAGGATACAATAGAGAGGATAAATCTCCTTAACAGGGGCACAAACAACAATAAAAACTGACAGGGGCCCTAATCCCTCTTCACCCTATCCAAAACAAAAAAAAATCTCCACTTTTCTAGGGAGGCTTTCTACAAGATTTTAGAGTGTGTTTGTTGAATTGTCTTTCCATCTAGCCAAAAGAGTCTTTGTGAAGCCTTGTACTGATGTTAGACAAGAAGACCTGGCTCTATAGGGGTTCCAGTTAGTCTCAAAGGTGTTTAGTAGGGCTGAGGTGAGAGACTCTGTCCATGCCACTCAAGTTCATTTACAGTAAACTTATCAATCCATGACTTTATGGATCTGGCTTAGTGCACAGGGACACAGTCATACTGGAAAAGAAAAAAGTCTTCCCCAAACTGTTGCCACATGGTTAGCACAGCTGTCTAAAATGTCTGTATACTGTCTGATGTAGCAGCTCTTACAGTAAAGAACCATTTTTCAGCTGATAATTGACTGATGCATTTCAGTCACAAAAGGTTCACTTTTAAGTTGACCTTAGAATAACCAGCTTGCTTCCAAATTTCCTGTATGACCTAGTGATACAGGAAAACTATGTCCTTCCTTAGGAGCCTTTACTTTTATGTGATCAAACCCATTTAGTTAAAAAATGATCTATACACAAGAAGAAAAATTGATACTATTTTCGCTTACCAGTCCTTGGATGTGATGGCTGCATTAATTTTATTTTCACACTTTTTTCTTTAATTTTAACCTGGTAATCCTGCCATTAATTCACTTCTGATCACAAGAACAGATAGGGCACGAGATTTAGATTTAAAAAGGGTCGCTGAAATTGTCATCGGGCACACTAGCTCTGGTTTGGCAGCACTCCCCCACTTAGGAACAGGGAAAAGACCCAAAGTTGAGAATCTTCATATATACAATCCAATGAGAGTGCCAAACAAACTTTCAAGAGTCCAATGTATTTTAATGATAAAATTGATTTATAGCACAAAAAAATTCTATTCTTTTCCAGAGCAAAACACACCCCCTTTTATCAGGGCTTAAAGTGGATGTAAACCCGGTTCATAAAATTTGAGCTGGGCACATAGATCTGCAGTGTTTTATTATTTCTCTTCAGAGCCCTAAGTCCCAAAGCTTTCTCTTGTTCCATTCTTCTGTTATCAGCCTAACAAGTTCTCCATCACATATGATAAAAGCAGCCAAAGCACAGTGCTCAACTATACAAAGAAGAGAGCTGAGAGTCTCTACCTATGAGGAGAGGGGGTGTGTGCCTTTCCTCCAATCAGCTGTCTTGGCTAAATGCCCAGGCTTCATGCAATGCTAATCAGGAAGAGAAAAAACTCCTAACACGAAGAGCACTTTCTAAAGGATATATACAGATGAAGACAACAGATATACATGTAAAACTTATATAGGATGATTCGTTTAATCTCTGTGTATCATCTGAGGCTGTTCACTTTACTGGGTATAAAATAAATGAGGGTTTACATCCACTTTGAGAATGTTGGCTGTGCTTAAATAGACTTAAATATTTATCTGGCATTTGCTGTTAGACACACTTTAACTTTACACTAACCCTTTACAGTGATCTGCTACTTATATATTATTCCATACACAACTAAATGATAATTCTTGAATATTTTGGATCATCATCTCTCTTGACAGCTTTAGGAATTATAAAATCCAATAATGATATCAAATATGTTAGAGAAAGAAATGTGATTTTCATACTGAAGAATAAGAACTCAGTAATTGGTTGTAAGATAATTGCAATAGTAAAAGTTAACAGTGTTGAATGTAGCAACACGGTTAGCTAAGTGGCCTCCTGGTGAAGCTTGTAATAAACGTTTGTTGCTGTATCTTATATTTGTTTGATTGGATTGAACAAAAATAAAAACTAGGATTTCCTGCCATTAGCTACATGTGATTAAGAACTCCTGCAGTGAAGACTGAATGTTTATGGATTCAGTGACATTACATTAAAGAGAACAAGCCATGGCTAGGCTTTGGAAAGACTTGGAAAATTATTTTAAAAATTGCAGGCCTACCTTTAATAGATTTAATTCCTCCTTTAATGAGCTTTATAACTTTGTATATTGGATACTTCAAGCTTGAAATTCACAAGTAACGTAAAATCTGACTGGTGCAGCCCTGTCAACAGCTCGACTTTACACTCTGCGGCTGATTTACTAAGGTCTCATACACACTGGATTGTTTAGCCCCAATGCATGAGATCTTGGCATTTTGGCGCAGATGGAAGACACAGGTGCACCATCCAGCCCTGCTACCACAGCCTGTAAAGCTGAAAGCTGCTGTGGCTGGATGGTGCACCAAGTGGTACTAATGTTTAGGGCGGTGCAAATGTCTGAAACGCAAGCCAGACAAATTCCTCTGAGAAGCTCAAAGCCTCTGTGGCTGGATGGTGCACACGTGGTACTAACACTTAGGGCAGAACAAATGCCTGGAATGCAAGCAGCTGGCAACTTAAGGCCACATTTGCTAAGGCTAGCCATTCAACCCTGAGTGGTCTTGATGCTAGCCACTTCAGGAGCAGGGACTGCAATGAAGTTTTACTGGGACCATAAAAGATTAGTTGACCCAAATGACCTTCTTTCATCTATTGACCCCCAGACATTTACTCAGCCTCTTTGACCTCCACTTGAATATTTCCACTGACCCCTGAGGGCCAATATTGACCACTTTGGTGGACCCGGATGTAATCCATAACTGAATGATATTTAGTTTGCAAAAGCACTGTGTATCAAAACACTGGAAATGTCTTCAGCCTCTTCGAAGGCACTATCTGTGTACATGCATGCACCCCAGCAGCTGCTGCATGAAACACCCCAGGGTATGTGTCCTGATGGTGACCATGCCTGTGCAATGTGCATCGGCGTGGCCACTTGTAATTTCTGTTGGATGAGCATTTGAACAGATGACAATGCAAGAAAACAATTGGGAAACAGACAGAAAGACCTTTGCAGCAGGATCAGCAGGGATTTGTTTAATGAAAAGTAAACATCAAAAAATATTAAACTTCTTTTGAAATTACATGAACATGTTATAATATACTGTATCTAAGGGAGCAGATAAACGTTTGTTAGAAAACCTAACCTCTACAATTATAATACTTTAAAAATGAATATTCAGATTCTTACATGTCATGACATTAACTTCTGCCATATCTGTTTCCATGCTTACTGCCTTGTGTAGAGGAAAGTGTAATCTACATCTCCCTTTCACAACTAGCACAGCCTCACTCTCCTCCATCCCCTGAGCACTTTGCTTTTGTACCTTCTTTCAGACTTGACGCAGAAGACATGTGTTGTACAGAAATAATCAGGACTTGTTGGCATTGAATGAACCAGGCAAATAATATATTTTTTTTTTATTCAAAAAAATGCACTTATTCTATGGTCTCCATTAACATACAGAATGTGTTATGCATAACCTCAGTTTAGTTTTTTTCAAAAAACTCTTCTTTGTACAAAGATGCAGAGGGTTTGTTGAATTCTACAGCCAACACACCTGCCGAATATTAGCTTGCTTCAACATCATTTTGGCAGCATTTGTGTATGCAACAGGCTGCCGGCTGTTCTAGTAGTTCATTATGGCTTGACAAATTCTGTCCACTTCTAGCAGCTGACATAACCCTGTGGGAAACAAGAAACCTTTCATGCTACTACTGCATTTCTGTGGAAATCCCCTTTAAAAGAAAAAGTGTTTGAATGTAATTTGTCTCCCAATATTTGAGAAGCTCACTAGAACACTAGGTTTGCTGGGACCGGATGAAGACAGGAAATTAACTAAGCTTCCTGCGCCATTATATCACATTACCTAAACAGATAGAGCTGTTTCAGATCTGTCTAAACCACCTATGCCAGTTTCTATTTCAGAGTGAAATAGAAACTAGCGCATGTCTATACCCAATTAACAGAGGGATTGCAGCAGTTTTCCATATAGAAGGTGTGATCTGCCATACAGGATGTGAACTGTCAACAGACAGCTCATATCCCTCTGTCCATGTGGTGATTACACTACATGAGCAGAGCCTGAAGGGTTAACAAGCCCCCTCCTCCCTCTTGATCTGAGCTGAATGGGGGACAGGCAGAGAGGTTGCAGCAAGCAGCTGAGAGCTGATCTCTCCAGATTAACTAATAGGCTTGCAACCGTTTTGTTAATTAGGAACAGCATCTGCTCCTTTTTTATATTTGGAAGAGTAGTGCAAGCATTATGCTTGCACCACTCATTGTTCATTTCCCCCATTTTGTCTTCCTTTTGGCTGTTTCTATCAAGTGTACTCTGGTTGACCAGTGATTTTTTTTTTTCCTGAAATCTATATTTTGATGTATTTTGGCAAATCACGTCTGGGTATCCTCTGCCTATTTCTCAATTAGTATAAATGTATAGAATTACCAGCTCCATCTGATCATTTATCAAAGTTTAAATGTGAGCTCGATTTCCTGACCCAGAATTTAAAAAGTATGAACTTCCTGGATGGGTTTTTACCATTTTTCTTCTCAGCCAGCTGTGAAAATATAGCAAACTGAAGATCATTTCTTTATTTAGTATGTATGGTAACCTTTCACAGCACCAAGGTAAGCTGAAAAGATAACACCGCAAACTAGTGATTATTACTATGGGTTTTAGTCTTTAAGATTCAGCCACCTGGAACCAATGCACCCTCTATATTCTTTCCATGGCAAATCTTTTTATTTTATTCTCCCTTTAACCACTTCAGCCCCGAAAGCTATTACCCCCTTCCTGACCAGGCCATTTTTTGTGATGCAGCACTGCGTTGCTTTAACTGACATTTGCGTGGTCGTGCCATACTGTACCTGTGTCCTTTATTTCCCATAAATAGAGCTTTCTTTTGGTGGTATTTGATCACCTCTGCGGTTTTTATTTTTTGTGCTATAAACGAAAAAAAACGACAATTTTGAATAAAGAACAATATTTTTTACTTTCTGCTTTAACCACTTTAGCCCCGGAAGGATTTCCCACTTTAGGACCAGAGCCCTTTTTGCGATTTGGCACTGCGTCGCTTTAACTGACAATTGCGCGGTCGTGCGACGTTGTACCCAAATGAAATTTGCGTCCTTTTTTTCCCACAAATAGAGCTTTCTTTTGGTGGTATTTGATCCCCTCTGCGTCATTTCTGATTACCGCTATAAACAAAAGAAGAGCGACAATTTAGCAAAAAAAAAACAAATTTCTTACTTTTTGCTAAAATACAAATAAAAAAAAAATATATAAAAAAACATTTTTTTCTATCGGTTTAGTTCGATTTATATTCTTCCTCATATTTTTGGTAAAAAAAATCGCAATCGGCGTTTATTGATTGGTTTGCGCAAAAGTTGCCGCGTTTAAGGATGATGAGAATTAATTTCTGGGGTTTTTATTTTTTTTTGTTTTTTACTAGTAATGGCGGCGATCTGCGATTTTTAGCGGTACTGCGATATTGGGGCGGACATGTCGGACCATTTTGACACTTTTTAGGGACCATTGGCATTTATACAGCGATCAGTGCTATAAAAATGCACTGATTACTGTGTAAATGCCATTGGCAGTGAAGGGGTTAACCTGCAGGGGGCGCTCTAAGGGTTAACTATGTTCCCTGGGCGTGTTCTAACTGTGTGTGGACTGCCCTGACTGGGGAAAGGGGATGATCACAGCTTTCACTTACAGGAAGGCTGTGATCATCGCCCTTCCCCCTTCAACAGAACGGAGGTCCGTGTTTACATACACGGACCTCCATTCTTTCCGTCATCACGGGTAGCCGGCGGCGATCGAGTCCGCCCTACCCGCTCCCTGGCTCCCCCCAAACACAGTGAGCGCGCGAGCACGCCTCCGGCGGCACGCGCACGCTCACAATGCTAGTTATCACGGCCGCCGTCCTGTGGCGGCGGTTCGCGATAACGGACTACCTTGTCGCCGTCACGCTGCGGCGGGCAGTCGGCAAGTGGTTAAAACATTCCCAATAAAAAAAATAAATAAAAAATAAATCTAATTTCTTCAATTAAGGCCAAATTGTATTCTGCTACATATTTTTAGTAAAAAAATTCCCAATAAGCGTGTATTAATTGGTTTGTGCAAAAGTTATCGCATCTACAAACTATGGGATAGATTTATGGACTTTTTATTTTTTTAAATGTTTTTACTAGTAATGGCAGCGATCAGCGATTTTTAGTGGGACTGCGACATTGCGGGAGACAAATCTGACACTTAGTGACATTTTTTGGGAACCAGTGACATGAATACAGTGATCAGTGCTAAAAAAAAAGCACTGATCACTGTATAAATGACACAGGCAGGGAAGGGGTTAACATAAGGGACGATGAAAGGGTTAAATGTGTTCCCTGCAGGTGTTTTCTAACTGTGTGGGGGATGGATGCACTCGAAGAAGAGAGACATCTGTGTTCCCAATGAGCAGGAATCACAGATGTCTCTCTTCCTCACTAACAGAAGGACCGTTGATTGGCTCCCGCTGTATCCAATTACAGTGAGAGCTGCACTCCAGCAGTGCACGCCCCAAAGCCGTTCATGAGAATCACGTACAGGTACGTGACTTTGCACTTAAGGGCTGCCCTGCCGCAGTATATATACGTGGGGCGGTCCTTAAGTTGTTAGCCACTCCCCCTAGGTGGACCTTATATGATGTCCTGGACTTTGAGTGGGGATATCTGAATGATGTGTGCAGCTGCAGGCATCATTCAGATATCATCTTTTTAAGCTGGCAATTCCCTGCACCATAAGAACAATCATAGCGGCAGTCCCTCCAGTGCTTCTACCGGCTCACCCGTACAATCGTGCCAGAGAAGAAATCCATCTGTGTCTGCAGTTGAGCATAAAGATTTCCGGTGACTAGATGGTCCCCAGTCATCTCTATGACCTTCGGAGGCCCGGGCGCGACGTTATGACATCACGTCCGGCCGGCATAAGTAAACATTGCCAAGGACTCGGCTGGAAAGGCCGAGATCTTTTATTTTATTTTTTTATCTCAGTCTTTCCAGCCTAGAGGAGAGATGTGGGGTCTTATAGACCCCACATCTTTCCATAAAGAGGAGCTGTCACACACTATTCCTATTACAAGGGATGCTTATATTTCTTGTAATAGGAATAAAAGTGATCAAAAAAAATTATTAAAGAGAAAGTGTAAAAATAAAAGTAAGATAAACAAAAAAAAAAATAAAGCGCCCCGCCCCCGTGTGCTCGTGCACAGAAACGAATGCATACGTAAGTTGCGCCCACATATGTAAATGTCGTTCACATCACACATGTGAGGTATCATCGCAAGCTTTAGAGCGAGAGCAACAATTCTAGCCCAAGACCTCCTCTGTAACTGTAAATTGGTAACCTGTAAAAAATTTTATGGAGATTTTTAAGTACCAAAGTTTGGCGCCATTCCACAAGTATGCTCAATTTTAAAGCGTGACATGTTAGGTATCTATTTACTCAGCGTAACATCATATTTCACATTATACAAAAAATTGGGCTAACTTCACTGTTTTGCTTTTTTTTTTATTCATGAAACAGTTTTTTTTCCAAACAAAATGCGTTTGAAAAATTTCTGTGCAAATACCAGGTGACATAAAAAGTTGCAACAACTGCCATATTATTTCCTAGGGTCTCTGCTAAAAAAACATATGTAATGCTTTGTGGGTCCCGAGTAATTTTCTAGCAAAAAAATTATGATTTTTACATGTATAATTCTTTCAAAGAACATGCTTATCCACGGATATACAACAGTACATTAGTTCCTCACTCCCCTGTCATTGGATCTTATTTACTGTCTTGAGAATTGCATTCCCACACATAATCAGAAGACCGACAGGCAAAAGCTCCTAAGGATGAGCTGCGACTACAACACTATGTAGGCACCTCTGAAGGCGGATTCTTTGGTATCTAGCAGAGAAATCAGCTTGAGGATATTAAAGTTTCAACTGATGAGGTCCCAAATACTGGAGGACTGAGAAGAGGCACAATTGTGACCTAAGATGTCAAGCATTGTAATCAGGCTTTTTCCTCCATCTTGATTTGCTATGGCCCTGTCTTGGGTAAAAGCCTTCTTGACATCTTTATCTATAGTTCTCTACAGTAATCCCAGTTATTTAGTGACACGTTTAATGCCGGTTCACACCAGAGCAATGTCAGACATTGCTTGTGATTCACACCGCACTGCTGTACAGATCACATACGATGTCTGTGCAATGCAAATTCAGCCATACAGACTGTATGGCTGAATTTGCATCGCATTCGTGCAGGACCCTTTTTTTTTTTTTTGTCTAAACCAGAATCAAATGTGAACTCCCATGCTATCCAATTCCTGCCCAAATTCACAGTTCACACTGCAATATGCGAACTGATCTGGGGGTGTTATTAACTTTCTATTGACACCCGCAGCGGTTCGCATAGGGCAGCGTGAACTGCCTGTATGTTTTATGTGATGTCATTGCGCTGGTTCCCGCATCGCGCAGGTTTGAACCGGCACTGAATTCCTCTTTTGCCTTGACACACACTAGTGAAACCGTCTGCTAGACCCCAGCACCAATCATAATAATATAGCCCATCCTTATTTATTCTATAACTCAAAAGGCCAAAATTAGTAGTCGTGCTTTCTGGTTTCTGTGTGGTCAAGCCTGCGTTTGTGGTATTGTTTTCAATATCAAACTTAGGGGGTATATTTATCAATGTCTTTACCCAGAATTTGCATGAAAACAATAATATAAACCCTTTTATTGTACATTAACAAAGTTGTGAAAAAACTTTTAATGTAAAACTTTAAACAATTGAATTTCACCCTGACCCCAGTTGTGGCTGCAAAAACTCTAACACAAAATACGAAACTTGTCCATTTAATAATTCACAATAAATCATTATTAGAAATATAGCCAGTAAAATAATGATTTTTTAAATCATTCTCTCAAAGGCAGAATCTGACATCTAGGGCTGCATGTTTTTTGCCTGTTTAAAGTGCTAATTATGTGCCAGGGAATGCCAAGAGTGCATTTTTAGCCCACTGAGTTGTTGAAGAGAAGTGGAAAGACATTCTTTCATGTTAACATTCCCAATGACATTGGCTTCATTAAAATATGAAAACATAACTACATGGAATAGTGTAAATACAATTTGAAAGGTTTCCTTTGTTTATAAGTGAGCAGAGCTGAAAGTGAAGGATTGTGCTCAGGCCCGGACTGGCCATAGGACAGACCGGGCATTTGTCCAGTGGGCCGGAGCCGCCCGCTTCGTGGCCTGTTGATGACCAGGCCCCACAGCAAGAGGTAAGCGATGACCGCGGCCTGGACAGGGTTAACACAGACTTTGGCCGCCGCTCACCTACCGTTATGCGGCCGCGCCCATGTCTTCTCTGGCGGAAGTACGAACGGCTGTATGGGCTGAGCTGTGTGTTTCTCTCACACACAGCTCAGCCTCAGAGCCAACGCTGACGCTGAGCAGTCCATTCTCCACTTGGCCTCGGACAGACTGCTTCTCCTCCTCCTGCCCCTCTACTCCTGTGTCTGCCCCGCCCACAATCCCCGGGGATTTGTGGGTGGGAAGATTGAACCCAGAAGGGGAAAGCTGCAGACAGCGTGTGCCTGAGCCTCCATGCTCACCCTCTCTCCTGCCTCCCACTGTATAAAATTAATTTAAGGGGTGCTCTGTGGACTCTGATGCAAGAGGGGGACTTTGGTGAGCAGAGACCCCCTTACATCAGAGTTCCCCTTTACACCAGAGTCCACAGCATTCCCCCTCAAATCAGGGTTCTCAGAACGCCACTTTACATAACATCCCCCCTTAAATAGGGGTTCCCCTTTACATTAGAGTCCACAGAGCTCCCCTTTACAGTAAGTGGAAATTCTGCAGACTCTAAGGGGGGGGTCTGTGCGGACTCTGATGTAAGGGGGTCTGTGCGGACACTGATGTAAGGGAGGTCTGTGCAGATTCTGATGTAAGGGGGGTCTGTGTGGACTCTGATGTAAGGGGGGTCTGTGCAGATTCTGATGTAAGGGGGGTCTGTGTGGACTCTGATGTATGGGGGGTCTGTGCGGACTCTGATGTAAGGGAGGTCTGTGCAGATTCTGATGTAAGGGGGGTCTGTGTGGACTCTGATGTAAGGGGGGTCTGTGCGGACTCTAATGTAAGGGGTGTCTGTGAGGACTCTGATGTAAGGGGGTCTATCTGTGCGGACTCTAATGTAAGGGGGGCTGTGCGGACTCTGATGTAAGGGCGGGCTGTGTGGACTCTGATGTAAGCAGGGCTGTGCGGACTCTGATGTAAGGGGGGGCTGTGCGGACTCTGATGTAAGGGGGCTGTGCAGACTTTGATGTAAGGGGGGCTGTGTGGATTCTGATGTAAGGGAGCAGGGGGTAGGTTGAGCTGGAGATCTGCACAATGAGCAGAGAGTAAAAGGGAGCACTTTGAGAAAAGAGGGGGCATGATTGCAGAGGCACTGTAATATAACAGGGACTGCACTGTAAAGGGACACTGTAATCATTACCGTGCCCCATTACAGTGCAGTCCCCTTTATATCACAGTGTCCCCTGCACATTACATTAGTGTGGAGGACTGACACTAGCCACTACGCAAATACCTACCGACAACACCCTAATCCCCTGGGTCCCTGGAAAAATTGGCTGCTCAGTCTAAAATTCCCGGGCCTATTTTTTGTCCCAGTATGGGCCTGGTTGGCTACTCCTGCCCTACAATCAATAGTTGCATCTGCATAATACCTTCCGCCAATATATGCATTCCGAGCAGGTCCTTAAATTTGGGAACTCTTTAAAATGATCCATCACATTTCAGAGCAAAGATTAACTAAACATAGTCTGTCAGAAATGTCAGCGTGATAGCTGTATGGTTCAGCAAGGCTGAACTCTAGAGATAAAGCATACATATATTCTTTAGATTTTAAAAAAAACATGCTGTCAATTTTTATAGACTGGCAATCTTTGTTCCAAATCACAAGGCAGCTGGGCCTGTCATATTTGCTGTTCTGTTGAAATAAGTGAAAAACTAAAGTTAAAATTAAAAAAGAGGCCAGCAATATTAACCAGATCCACATCCTGTCTCGGTTAAGAGAATAAATATGCTTAATGGTATCCAGTACGTTGTAAAGTCATAGCGGTATCTTATCCATGTTAGTTCCACACATGGTAAAAAATAATAATAAAACAAGCATAGTGCAGTATATTTGTGCCTTATCTGGATGAGTTTTCCTTGGACCACTTTACAATTGGACTTCACATGGACTATTCTTGCACAATAAATTTTGTTGGGGCAGTGGACAGTGTCAGTAGAGCAGTGGACGGTGTCAGTAGTAGGGCAGTGAACGGTGTCAGTAGAGCAGTGAACGATGTCAGTAGAGCAGTGGACGGTGTCAGTAGGGCAGTGGATGGTGTCAGTAGAGCAGTGGACAGTATCAGTAGGGCAGTAGATGATGTCAGTAGGGAAGTGGACGGCGTCAGTAGGGCAGTGGATGGTGTCAGTAGGGCAGTGGACGGTATCAGTAGGGCAGTAGATGGTGTCTGTAGGGCAGTGGATGGTGTCAGTAGGGCAGTGGACATTGTCAGTAGGGCAGTTGATTTTTTTACAATTTATTTTTTTTTACAATGCTTTTTGGGAGGAGGGGGTTGGGACAGTGGACAGTGTAGGTAGGGCAAGGGGGCTGTGGTATCAGTAATTTTTTATTTTATATATATTGTTTTGCAATTTAATTTTTTATATATTTTTTTACAATTTAATTTTTTAATATTTATGGATTTTTTTTATCAGCCCTGTTGGGGGCTTTGGTGAGATATTAGGGGTCTAAACACCTGACATCTCCCCTTTGATACAAAGAAAGGGACTGAGGATAGAGATTCCCCAGTCCCTTTCTCAGCTTTGAAGATGAATGGACAGGAAACAGCGGCTCCCGTCCATTCATAAACTGAAGGAGAGTAACACAGGTTACTCTGCTCAGTTATTGCAGGGCACAGGAGCGAACGCTCTCTATGTCCAATTCAGACAAGGTTGGGGCCGGTAAATGATGTTTACCGTTCCCTTCCTCCGCTCTCCATCCTGACACATCAACCCTGCAGCCAGCGGGAGAGGAGGGAAGGCAGCTGCAGGGTACAAGGGGGGCGGAGGAGAAGGACACAGCGGGCAGAGAAGAACAGAGGGGGGCTGAAGAAGGAGGGCACAGCGGACAGAGGAGAATAGAGGGGGCTGAAGAAGGAGGACACAGTGGGCAGAGGAGAATGGAGGAGGCTGAAGAAGGAGGACACAGCGAATGGAGAATGGAGGGGGCCGAGAGATGGACAGGTGGCCAGAGGAGCAGCTGGAAGAGCACATAGAAAACAGCTCTCCCCACTGATCTCCCTGTAGGTTCCTCCATAGGGGGGGTGAACAGTGAAGCCAGCACGCTGACAGGGAAGGGAGGTGAAGGGCTTGTTGTGCCGGGTACAGACAGTTTTACAGGTACAGTGGCGCAAGCTAGTGTGTATAGTGACACACAGTTGTGAAGCACACTGCCAGCACTTCACCCGTGCCCCCCCTCCTCCAGAAAATTATACCACCCAGGGCATCTGCCCCTACCTGCGTGGACGTCAAATGACATCCTCCCAGTCATTCTGTGACCTATGTGTCATCCCAGGTACCATGTGATCGCTGTGACCATGCCAAGGCCTGCTTGGCTTATAGGAACAGGGACTGCTATAGGTAATGCTACATTAAGCTATATTCCCTGGCCCCTCGATGACCATTCAACTACGTTGGTTTTGATACAATTGGTTGATTGGTTGAATTGGTTGCTTTTGTGTGATACACAAGATACAATGTCTGGTATATAATCAGTCCAAACATTGAAGATGTCTCACACGTGGTATTGCCATACTCAGAAGGAGTAGCAGAATGTGTTTTTGGGTGTAATTCTAAGTATGCCTATGCTGTGTGTGAGAAATAGCTTATTAAATTGACAACTTTGTCTAAAATAATTTTCATTTGCATTTTCCAAAAACTTGTGGCAAAAAAATAAGGTTTTCAAAAGACTCACTATGCCTCTTAGAAAACATCTTGTGGTGTTTGCGTTCCAAAATGTGGTAATTTTATGGAGCTTCCCACTATCCTGGTGCTCCAGGGCCTCCAAAATGTGATAGGTAGTTAGGGAATTAGATGCATTATTTATGCCCCTAGAAAGTTTGAAGGTGCTCCTTGGATTTTGGGCCCCTCAAAAGGTAACTCCATATTTAGGAGGAGTAGCAGAATGTGTTTTGGGGTATAAATGTAATTATATAGGTCATCAGAGGGCACACTTGAGTGTAGCAGTATAAAAACTAATTTATTCACACAAAAATTGGCAACTTATAAGACAGTTTAGTGATATCAGGCATATACACATAGAAACATAATTCAGGATCAGCTTCCGGGGGTGGACCTTCACAGAACAGGATGAGCTTCCTTGAAAGGGATTGCAGCACTTGTAGCTGTAATACAAGGAGACACCACCGAGGACAGCAGACTAAGTATAGCAGTAGGTGAATGAAAAGCAAGCTACAGCCAAAAATATTGGCACCCCTGCATCTCTGTCAGATAATGCACCACTTCACCCAGAAAGTTGTTGTACAGATGTTTAGGCATTCTCATGTTTATTTCTTTTGTTCATATTGGTATGACACAAAATAGTGGAGAAACAAAAAGCCAAATCTGACACATTCCATGCAAAACTCCAAAATGGACTGGACAAAATTTTTGGCACCTTCTGAATATTGTAAGAAATAATTGCATTTCAAGTTTGTGATTCTCCTGTAGTTTGTAATTATACTCACCTGTATCAATTAACAGGTGCTGACAATATAAAAATCACACCAGCCACGAGTTACAATGGTAAAATATTGACTCAACCTTTCTGTTGTATGTCTCTGTGTGTCACACCGAGCATGGAGAACAGGAAGAGTAGCATAGAATTGTCTGAGGGTTTGTGAACAAAAGCTGTGGAAAAATATGGACAATCACAAGATTACAAGTCTGTCTCCAGAGATCTTAATGTTCCTGTGTCCAATGTGCGCAACATTGTCAAGAAGTTTACAGCCCATGGCACTGTAACTAATCTCCCAGGATGTGGACGAAAGAGAAAAATTGAGCAAAAATTGCAACAAAGGATTGTTAGAAAAAAAGAACCTCAACCAACTTCCAGACAAATTCAAGCTGACCTTCAGGCACGGGGTACAACTGTGTCAGCTCGCATTATACGTCGCCATCTGAATGAAAAGGGACACTATGGTAAGAGACCCAGGATTACCCCACTGGTGACACAGAAAGATAAAAAAGCCAGATTGGAGTTTGCCAAAACTTACCTGAGGAAGCCAAAATCCTTTTGGGTGAATGTGCTGTGGACAGATGAAACAAAATTACAGCTTTTTGTTAAAGCCCATCATTCTACTGTTTTCAGAAAAAGAAATGAGGCCTTTAACCACTTCAGCCCCAGAAGGATTTGCCCCCTTCCTGACCAGAGCACTTTTTGCTATATGGCTCTGTGTCGCTTTAACTGACAACTGCGCGGTTGTGCAACATAGTACCCAAACAAAATTGACGTCCTTTTTTCCCACAAATAGAGCTTTCTATTGGTGGTATTTGATCACCTCTGCTGTTTTTATTTTTTTGTGCTATAAACAAAGAGCGACAATTTTGGAAAAAAAAAAACATGTTTTCTTACTTTTTGCTATAATACATATCCAAAAAACAAATATAAAAAAACTAATTTATTCCTCAGTTTAGGCCGATATATATTCTTTTACATATTTTTGGTAAAAAAAACCTAGTAATGACAGTGATCTGCGATTTTTATCGGGACTGCAACATTGCCGCAGACAGATCGGACACTTTTTTGGGACTAATGACATCTATACAGCGATCAGAGCTTTAAATAGCCACTGATTACTGTATAAATGCCATTGGCAGGGAAGGGGTTAAACTCTAGGGGGCGATCAAGGGGTTAAGTGTGTTCTCTCACTGTTTTCTAGCTGTGTGGGGGCTGGGCTGGTCGGGGCATGACAGATCTAACTGTTCCCAATTACAGAGAACAGTAGATCTGTGTAATCACCCCTGACAGAATGAGAATCCACTGTGTTTACATCAGCGGATCCCCGTTCTGCCTCTGTAACAGGCGATCATGGGTCGCCGATGGACATCGAGTCCACCTGACCCGTGGGCACGCTCACGGAGAGTGCAGCGGCACGCGCTCGCCCGCAAATCGTGCATGCACAGCCGACGTACAATGACAGAAGCCGACCTGCCGCAGTACAAGTGCGGCAACTGGTCGGCAAGCAGTTAAAGAAACAAATACAGTCAAAAATGGTAAGCAATTAAAAAGGAAAGGTGATGGAGCTGACTAGGCTGCTAAATAAATAGCCTGCTTAGAGATTGGGCCATCGAACCTTTGGCCTGGTGATAAACAACTCTTGTCCTTAGGGGACATTGATATTTTTCAAAATATCAGTGATCCAATCAACCCTGATCCAGTGGGACCGCACTCAATTCACCAGCTTGCCATTTTTTGTTTCGAAGTCTATTTTGAAATTTGCCTGGAAGTCTCAGTGTCCATATTTCTGATCGCGAAACGCGTCGGAAAGGAAAGGATCACTGTATCATTCATGGATGTGAATTTTAAAAAATCTACCTGGACCCATACCTGTTGTTGTTCTTCATGCAAATCAGTTTGTTGGGTTATCTTCTTACACGATTGTCCATGAATGGGTATATTCAATGTGGTACATATATAAGGGATATGTTTAGTCACTCTGATGTCATTTTCTGATGTCTTGTCTATACTCCATGCGCTTGGTGGAGTTAATTTTAACATGAATTAATAAATATTATACATTTTCTTTTTGAGTGTCAGTAATGTTTTTTCAGTTAGGGGGTATACCAGCACCTCCAAAGTCCCATCTACTACTATCTTCTTCTTTCTATGGTCATATCCCTCTAGGGATGTGGTGCTGGTGCAGTTCTGCCGTAGTCTTTTACGTTTTGTCTATATTTAGTAAGAACATGAGAAGTAGTCCAGAGCTCCACCAACTGGGTGGAAATGTAATTTTAAATAATTCTAAAATGTTAACATACATTTAATATTTACCATACTAAAAAAAAGTGACTTTGAAATGCTGGCTGTGATTGGAAGCCTGCTTTCACCTCCCCTATGCTGCGCTGTGCAAGCAGCAAAATGGCAGAGTCAAATTAAAAAGTTGAATCTCTGTGGGCAGACTAGAGAAGAATTTTTCTTTACTGATTATGCAGGGAGTTATTTATAACCTGAATGATTTCTATATGGCACCGTTTTCATAAATATTTGCAAAGGGAAAGGTTGCTTCAATGTCTATTTAGTGAATACATAACTGCATTTTTATCTTCCTGGAGTTGAAGAGGACCTGAACTCTGGAAACTGTATGAAAAAAATAAGCAGAGAACACAGGACTAGTCACCAGTATTGCCTGTGTTCTCCCTGCAGCTTATCATTTACCCTACTGCTGACTTACCATGCCTTATTCTGCTCTTTTTGCATAGAGGTAGTCATCTTGGTAGAGGCAGGACTTTTCAAGACACAGCAAAAGACATGGAGGCAGCACAGATTCACAGAATGAATGAGACAGAAGCAGGGGGATTTGTGCACTGCAGGTCCTCGGTTACAGGTTTCTTTACGGCAAGGAGAATAGGGAACAGCACAGTAGTAGCATCACAAAATCTCACTGCAAATCTGGTGAGAATTGCAGTCAGAGACAGCAGTGTCTTAGATCAGGGGTCTCCAAACTTTCTAAACAAAGGGCCAGTTTATTGTCCTTCAGACTGAGTGGAAATATTCCTGGCATCAGTGAGAGTAAACACCACATTTGGTATTAGGGAAGGAATAGTGTCCCATCGTTAGTATCATTGGGAGGAACAGTGCCCTATTGTTGGTGTCATTGGGACAAATGGCACCCCATTGTTGATGTCAGTGCCCCATTCTGCCCCAAGGGCCAGATAAAGACGAGCAAAGGGCCACATCTGGCCCCCATGCTGCAGTTTGGAGACCACCATCTTAGATGATCTCACATTGCAGATATACACCTGTGAGGCTCAATGCCTTGCAGCAGTCAGGCCAGGTCATGCACAGGGGACGTTTTTGGACGTTTTTACAGCAGCTGTTTTTGGCTCCAGACATCTTTTCCTACAGTCAATAAACTCTCCAGCATGTTATCCTATGTGTCCATGCACACATAGGCTGTTATCAACTGTTTTTGGCTGTAAAAAAAAAACCAAGACTAGTGGGTTCTGAGAGGAGTTTTTCAGCTGTAAAAACGCTCAAAAATGCGTGCTCACCAGCATTTTTTAACGTTCTTGATCCCATTGAAAAAACGCTAAAAAATGCTCAAAAACGATAATACAAAAACGCTAAACACTACTGGCGTTTTTATAATTTTTTTTAAAGTCCTGTGTGCATGAGGCCTCATATAAGGAAGTGCACTGCTGTGTGAGACAGACAAAGTGTAATTCTGTCAACATACTGATTAGGTGCAATTAACATTTCTAGATGTACCCCTTAAGATGGTAAATAGTTGCATACTGAACACTTATTAATTTAGGTCTATCTTGAGCTCTCAATAAATACAATCAAAGTGTTGGGAATGCATTCACTATTTATTGGTTTTCCATTTTTGAACTTGAAGTCAAGTAATGTGGGTTAGGTCAAATATTTCAGACGTGAAAGAAACCACACTAGCTCATTATGAAATACTTACCTTGAAATGAAGCTTTTGCAGCGATCTTGGCACACCGCTGTGACCAACGACATGCTGTTTCCGGATTGGTGGCTTCATCGAATCACAGCGCGGGCTCCAACACTGTGATTGGCAGAGCCGTGCTGACGTCACTCCCGCGCATGTGCACAGGAGCCGTCATTCACGGCACGTCAACAGAAGAAACGACGCCCTGGGCCACCCCAGGGGTCGATTCTTCAGTGCACATGTGCCGATGATGCCGGTACATGCAGATACAGGGAATATCTCCTAAACCATACAGGTTTAGGAGATATTCCCGGGACCTACAGGTAAGTCTGATTATAGGCATATGCTTACCTGTAGTTTAAAGTGGTTGTCATGAGTTGACACTCACTTTAAGGTAACATTGAATTATTATTGTTGTTGCTGTATTGGTCATTTGATCGCAAACACAGTAAAATTCAAATCTTAAAGTTAGTACATACTATAAGAAAATCGGGCAAGAATTTGAGTCCAAAGAACCATGGGCGTCCGCAGGTAGGGGCAAGGGGGGGCAAGTGCCCCCCCCCCCCCTGGAATCAGGGATCGCAAGGTGTCTGCGCAGATTCTGAGCAGGTGCTGGAACACTCCATGTACCAGCTCCCAGCACAGGAAGGGAGATTACACTGTGGATGGCAGCTGGCAGGGCTTTCCATCGTCCGGTGTTAAGACAGCACTGACCTGCAGAGCTTGCAGAAGCCTGTGCCAGGAGCCTGACCTGCCAATGTGAGTTATAGACAATTCTTTTCTGTGGGGGGAAGAGAGCTCTGTGCGGGGGATTGGATATGTATACTGGCATAGCACACTCCTGGAATCTGAACCCTGTACATAGTACATGCCTGGAATCTGCACCATGTACATAGCACACGCCTGGAATCTGCACCCTGTACATAGAACACGCCTGAAATCTGCACCCTGTACATAGCACACTCCTGGAATCTGCACCATGTACAAAGCACATGCCTGGAATCTGCACCCAGTACAAAGCACACACCTGGAATCTGCACCCTGTACAAAGCACACGCCTGGAATCTGCACCCTGTACATAGCACATGCCTGGAATAAAGTCTGCCGTTTGCCCCTTTAAAATAAATAATTGTGAGTTGCAGCTAAGCCCCTCCCCTTCATGACATTGTCAAAAGGGGCGGAGCATGGGTGACCTTAAAATGATGCCCCCCCCCCGAAAAAAGTTCTGCGGACGCCCATGCAAAGAACTTTCCTACGATTTTCGTAGTGTTTACACAGATTTCGACAGCCGATTCTGAATTTTCATATGAAAATTGAAGGGACAAACTCCAAAATGTTTCTCCTAAGGGAACAGAACAAACAATTTTCGTTTAATGTCTAACGTTTTGGTATGATTTTGGTACAAGAACAATTAGAAAGAAAAGACTGCGCATGATCAGAAACAATAAACAACAAAAAAAAAGCTTTTGTTGTACCAGAATTTTCGTACAAATTTTCGTTCATCGGTTCCGATTTGCTGTGAAACAAGAGGAAAATTGTTTGCCCAATTTTCTTATAATGTGTACCCTACATTGCTGGCAGAAAAAAATGACACCTTTTTAGATTATGCTCTAGGATGTTTACAACAATTGTGACAAGATTTTTATTTTTTTACGCTAAGCATGTGTGATAAGAGCAGTAGATGTAATTGCGCAGACTTCTTCAGTTTATGCAGTGTGTTTTCCAATTTTACATTTCCGTAGTTGTTGTTAGAGAGTAAAACAATGGTGTAGACCGCAGATGTTCATAACACAGATAAGAACATAACAAGAGCAAGATTTCTTTCACAGCCACTTGTGAAAAACACATTTCAAAGCCAGACCTCTTTTATATTGATATTCTCTCTGGAGAAGAGACGCTTGAGAGGGGATATGATTTCAATGTACAAATACTGTACTGGTGTCCCCACAATAGGTACAAAACTATTCAGCGCAAGGGAGTACACAAAGGCACGCGGCCATTCATTAAAAATGGAGGAAAGGCGGTTTAACTTTTAGCTGCGTAGAGGGTTCTTTACGGTAAGAGCAGCGAGGATGTGGAATTCTCTTCCACAAACAGTGGTTTCAGCTGGGAGCATAGATAATTTCAAAAAACTATTAGATGGGCACCAAAGGGACCACAACATTGAGGGATATACAATGTAATACTGACATAAAAACACACACATAGGTTGGACTTGATGGACTTGTGTCTTTTTCCAGCCTCACTAACTATGTAACTATGTAACTAAAAGGGAATAACTCAACACCAAACTCACTATATGGACCACTTATGTATGTATACATGTTGATCATACCCTCCCTTCATCTCCTCTTCTCAAGAGAGAATAAATTCACTTCCTCTAATCTTTCCTCATAGCTGAGCTCCATGCCTCTTATCAGTATGGTTGTGATTCTCTGCACTTTCTCCAGTTCCCCGATATCCTTTTTACGAACTGCATATTCCAGATAAGGTCTTACTAATGATTTGTCGTAGCAGAATTTTTGTACAAATTTTCGTTCATCGGTTCTGATTTGCTGTGAAACAAGAGAATAATCGCACGATCGTTCGCCCGATTTTCTTATAGTGTACCTTACATTACTGGCAGAAAAAATGACACCTTTTTAGATTATGCTCTAGGATGTTTACAACAATTGTGACAAGATATTTTTTTTTTACGCTAAGCATGTGTGATAAGAGCAGTAGACGTAATTGTGCAGACTTCTTCAGTTTATGCAGTGCGTTTTCCAATTTTACATTTCCGTATTTGTTGTTAGAGAGTAAAACAATGGTGTACACCGCAGATGTTCATAACACAGATAAGAACATAACAAGAGCAAGATTTCTTTCACAGCCACTTGTGAAAAACACATTTCATAGCCAGACCTCTTTTTTATATTGATAAATTGACTTAACCTTTCTTTTTCATCTGGATGAAAAATTCCCCTGCCAGAGCCCTGAGCATCTCTGAACATAGTCGTTATTTACTTCACAATATAAGAACTCCAGAAGTATCTTGTGAATTTAAATGTTCTTGGAATATCAAAATTGTTTCCACACATTTATGAACATCTCTATGCAGAGATTTGACAGAAGAACCTCTTTGCTGATAGTAATCTGTAAACGGATGTTCATGGTTTATATACAGTATTTACTGTGGAACTGAGAGGGTTAATGTTACATTTTACCTTTAAGGTGATACTAAACACAAACTGTTTAATGTACATTGTCCATTCTATTTCTGTATGTGGATGATGGCTCTGTAATTATTTTAATTTAAAAAAAAAAACGTCCAAATACCTTTTCCAGAATTGATATACAGCTGTCACATGACCCAGATCTTTCCCAGCCCGTCTGCAGGGAAACATAAGCAGGAGAAGCTTCTAGTCCTCTGTTGCTGGAAACGTTCAAAATAAAACAACAGCCTTTGAAATACAGAGTAAAAATAATTAATATCAAATGGTTTTAAATTGGCACACAATATATATATATATATATATATATATATATATATATATATCTATTGGCATACAAATATGTTTGTATAATCTTTATTAGTTCCGGAAATAACATGGTGTGGGCGGATTTTTGCCTAGTCATAGGCTGTGTCACATCCCTCCAGTCTGTGTCTTAGAATAAGAGGGAGGTGATTCCTCCATTAATCTACATGTAATATCTCACCCCCATTGTGTTTAGCTGATTAGTGGGCATGGAAGAGGAAGGGAGTGGGCTGTCATTTATCATTATGTATAAACCCACATGTGTGTCTCTATAGTCACATGCGCTGCTCAGATGTGATAGGGAGGAAATGCTCAGCACAGAAATTCACTGAAAACTGAGCATGTGCAGAGCTGCCAACCAAAGCCACAAAATCCCCAGCTGAATTTGGGACATGAACAGAAGGTGGAGATATAGAACAGCAGAATCAATCAGGTTTTTTGCAGAACACAGAAAACAGTTGGAGTTGGTTCACATATTTCTGCAGCGGGTCTGGTGCAGTGTGCGTCTTTTTGGTGCATCTTTTGGTCTGTTTCAGGTTCGAATTCGGAACTGAGAGTGTGAACCAGCACGCACCAGACCCCTGCTTGGAGCCACTGCGGGTTCCAGTGTCAACCCAGCCTTAAGCCCTGGTTCACACATGTGCGATGCGGGAGTAAGCGTGGTTATAGAGGCGATTTACACTGCTTTCTGCGAACCGCTGCGGGTGACATTGCAAAGTTAATGACAACCCCAGTTTTGTTCACAGATCGCAATGTGAACTGTGAACTCGCACATGAATCAGATCGCATGGATAAGAACACCCATGCGATGCAATTCTAGTGCGGGAAAAAAAAGGTACATGCGCCTTTTTTTTGCAAACCGAATGCGAGTTCAGCCATACAACTATATGGCTGAACTCGCACTGCTCAGAGATAACATATGATAGGCACCTGCAGTGCTGGTGCGAATCACATGCGATCTCTGAGACCGCACTAGTGTGAACCCAGGCTAAAGTGTTTGTCATGGTAAAAGAAAAAAAAAATAGTACATTTTATGAAACTCATGCATGCTGTCCCATATGTTATCCATTTATAACACTGCAAGTACATACAAATGCATGTTGATCTGAAAAAAATCCAATGTGCATCAAACTTTGTTTCAGCTCATAACATACAGTATCTAAAAAAATGAGTACACCCTCACATTTCTATAAATATTTTATTATACCTTTTCATGAGACAACACTGAAGAAATGACACTTTGCTACAATGTAAAGTAGTGAGTGTACAGCTTGTATAACAGTGTAAATTTGCTGTCCCCTCAAAATAACTCAACACACAGCCATTAATGTCTAAACTGCTGGCAACAAAAGTGAGTACACTCCTAAGTGAAAATGTCCAAATTGGGCTCAAAGTGTCAATATTTTGTGTGGTCACCATTATTTTCCAGCATTGCCTTAACCTTCTTGGGCATGGAGTTTACCAGAGCTTCACAGATTGCCACTGGAGTCCTCTTCCACTCCTCCATGACGACATCATGGAGCTGGTGGATGTTAGAGACCTTGCGCTGCTCCACCTTCCATTTGAGGATGCCCCACAGATGCTCAATAGGGTTTATGTCTGGAGACATGCTTTTCAAGTCCATCACCTTTACCCTCAGCTTCTTTAACAAGGCAGTGGTCATCTTGAAGGTGTGTTTGGGGTCGTTATCATGTTGGAATACTGCCCTGCGGCCCAGTCTCTGAAGGGAGGGGATCATGCTCTGCTTCAGTATGTCACAGTAAATGTTGGCATTCATGGTTCTCTCAATGAACTGTAGCTCCCCAGTCCTGGCAGCACTCTTGCAGCCTCAGACCATGACACTCCCACCACCATGCTTGACTGTAGGCAAGACATACTTGCCTTTGTACTCCTCACCTGGTTGCCTCCACACACACTTGTCACCATCTGAACCAAATAAGTTTATCTTGGTCTCATCAGACCACAAGACATGGTTCCAGTAATCCATGTCCTTAGTCTGCTTGTCTTCAGCAAACTGTTTGCTGGCTTTCTTGTGCATCATCTTTAGAAGAGGCAGCCCAGGTGTATTGGCGTCCCAGAAGAGGGTCTGGCCGGAGCGTGAGGGACCATGCGGGTGGGCCACATTTGATAGTCCTAACAGACTCCCTGCATTCTGGCTGGTGGTGTAATGTCCGCCCCAGACCTCTATTTTTCGTCAATAAACTACATAAGGGTGGGCACCCTCTAGTCACTCTTCCATCTTTCCCTCCCCTCCACTGCTTTGGACCTCCCCCCCAGATTGGGAACCTCGCCTGAGCTTGGGCCTGAGATGGGCTGCACCCACTGTCATCTGTGACCATTCCAAGTGGACCATCTTTGACCATTGTTGATTGTTTACATTCACTAACCGCTGAGGAAGACCTTACTGTTAGGGGTGGAAAAGCGTTGGGACAACAGTGGTGGACACACAATCCAATTCCAACTGTTTGTATGGACTTTCTATTCACAAAATTCTGTATGGTCTAAAGCGGAGATCTCCAAACTACAGCCCTCCAGCTGTTGCAGAACTACATGTTCCATGAGGCATTGTAAAACTCTGACATTCACAGACATGACTAGGCATGATGGGAACTGTAGTTCCTGAACAACTGGAGGGCCATAGTTTGGAGACCCCTGGTCTAAAGGATGGTCTAACAAGAACTAATGTTTCTTTAGTGGTCCTCTTTTTATAATAATTTTCTTACAAGATATTATAATAAAAAAGCAGTTTTACTCAAAATGCATATTTAGTTGATTTTGTGTGATTTCTGTTGCTGCTAACATAGTCCCACGGGAGATATCTTTGTACTATTAATACTAGGGATGGAGCAGCTAGTATGATCCATGAGTGTTTTGCCAACCAATCTTCTCATCTTTAGAAGTGGCTTCCTTCTGGAACGACAGCCATGCAGACAAATTTTAAGCAGTGTGCGGCGTATGGTCTGAGCACTGACAGGTTGACCCCCCACCCCTTCAACCTCTGCAGCAATGCTGGCAACACTTATACATCTATTTCTCAAAGACAACCTCTGGATATGACGCTGAGCATGTGCACTCAACTTCTTTGGTCAACCATGGCGAGGCCTGTTCTGAGCGGAGCCTCTCCTGTTAAACCACTGTATGGTCTTGGCCACCATGCTGCAGCTCAGTTTCAGGGTCTTGACAATCTTCTTATAGCCTAGGCCATCTTTATGTAGAGCAACAGTTCCTTTTTTCAGATCCTCAGAGAGTTCTTTGCCATGAGGTAAACTTCGAGTGACCAGTATGAGAGAGTGAGAGCGATAACACCAAATTTAACACACCTGCTCCCCATTCACACGTGAAACCTTATAACACTGGTGAGTCACATGACACCGGGGAGGAAAATGGCTAATTGGGTCCAATTTGGACATTTTTACTTAGGGGTGTACTCACTTTTGTTGACAGAAAATGTACACTGTTATACAAGCTGTACACTCACTACTTTGCATTGTAGCAAAGTGTAATTTCTTCAGTATTGTCACATGAAAAGATATAACATATTTACAGGAATGTGAGGGGTGTACTCACTTATGTGAGATACTGTAGTACTTTTTCTACATTGAAATCCCAACCAGCATCTCTGTCCCACTTCACAGAAATACATTAATGTGCACCATGTTGGAACCATGAGTGAGAGATCAGCAGGCTTTTAGTTAGAGCTATCTGATAAATATAAAGTAGAAATCTCATTTTATTTAAGCAGCCATATTGAATATTTAAAGCAATTTTGCATGTACCATATATCTTAGATTTTATATCTTTTTATTATTTGGATAATTTGTCAGCTGACTCGTAGCCCTAGTGCCTTAATCTACAACTATTTTGTAGCTTTGCAAAGCAGGAATCGGAGCCTCATGTCTTAATGAGGAAATATGGCTGCCATGTACATTGTTTCTAATTTTTAGGGATTCTTTAACCACTTGCTGCCTGCCCACCGTCAAATCATGGCAGAGTGGTGCAGCTCTCATTCTGGGACGACGTCATATGATGGCGCCCCGGAACGGCCGCACGGCAATCATTGCCGTGCCATGTTTCTAGGACGCAGCATGACCCCAATCTCGGTAAAGAGGTAAAGCTCTTTAACCATGTGATCGGCTGTGTCCAATCACAGCTGGTCACATGTAAATGCAGAAGTCTCCTCACCTCACACTGAGAGTGTGTGGTGAGTAGAGCCAATCAGCGGCATTTCCTCGCAGGGGAGACCAGGACAGGTAATTAGGGCACTGATCATCAGTGCCCATAAGTGCCACCTCATCAGTGCTGCCTCATCAGCGCACATCAGGGAAGGAGAAAAAATACTTATTTACAAAACAGAAAACTAAAAAAACCCAGCAGTGATTAAATGCCACCAAAAGAAAGCTCTATTTGTGAACAAAAAAGATAAAAATTTCATTTGGGTACAGTGTTACATGACTGCACAATTGTCATTCAAAGTGCGAGAGCGCTGAAAATTGGCCTGGGCAGGAAGGGGGTGAAAGTGCCCGGTAGGCAAGTAGTTAATGAATGGAATAAAACCACTGGATTGGCGTAGGGCCAATGTGGTGCCTATATTTAAAAATGGGTTAAAGTATTTACCAAGTAACTATAGACCTGTTAGAGTTCAATAAAAGACCACATAGATCGTTTTTTGCTAGATAAAAACATTTCAAGCAATGGACAGCATGGAAGACAGCCATTGTCAAACAAATCTGAGTTATTTTTATGAGGAAATAAGTGGAACCTTAGACAAAGGAGTGGCTGTGAACTTGGTATACTTGGATTTTGCAAAAGTGTTCCCCACACATGGCTAATATGTAAGGTAATGTCTAAGGCTTGGAAAAATAAGTGGATAGAAAACTGGCTAGAAGACCAAATTCAGAAAGTAGTGGTTAATGATTTTTCTAGGTTTTGGTCTAGGGTTGTTAGTGGTGTACCCCAAGGTGCAGCGTTAATTTTAATATATTTATAAATGATATAGGGTCTGGAATTAAAAGTACAATTTCAGTCTTTGCAGATGACACCAAGTTGGAGCTAGATAGATGAAGAATACGGTTTGTCGATAGTTAAATCCATGTCTCAGAGAATTCAAGCTGTTATATAAAACAGAGGTGGTGCAACAAAGTACTAGTGGTGTACTGTAGTGTTTTTTTCATGATTCCATAATGTTTTCCTCAGAATTGAGTGGGTCAATATTTTTTTCATCTGCTTGATCTGCAAAAGCAGTTGCAATTGACTACAGTTTTGTTTTGTTTTGTTTTCTTTCTTTTTTTATTTTTTTTAAGTGTTTCTTAAAGCCAGAAGGTCCAGAAGGTTGGAATGTTAAATTTAAAATAGTTTTGAGGCATGTATGTGATTGTTTTTTTTTCTACACAATTAAACAGTGTGGCGAATCCATACTATTTGCCAGGGGTTGTATGCAGTGGAATAGCATCCTTACAGGATGTCTCCAACTTACAAGCCAACCTCAATACACTGTTTAATTGGGGGACTATGTGGCATTGAGGTTTAATGTTGATAATAAATGTAAGGTTATGCACTTGGGGGCTAAGAATATGCATGCATCCTACATACTAGGGGGAGTACAACTGGGGGAGTAAATGGTGGAGAAGAATCTTGGTGTTCTGGTAGATCATAAGCTTAATAATAGCATGCAATGCCAAGCTGTATTAAATGTTGTATTAATTATTATTGTATTGTATGGACTGCAGAGAGAGATATCATTTTGCCCCGTACAAATCATTAAACCTTATCTGGAATATGCAGTTCAGTTTTGGGCACCAGTTCACAAAAAGGATATCAGGGAACTGGAGAAAGTGCAGAGAAGGGCAACCAAACTGATAAGAGGCATGGAGGAGCTCAGCTATGAGGAAAGATTAGAGGAACTGAATGTATTCTCTCTTGAGAAGAGGAGATTAAGGGGGATATGATCAACGTGTATAAATGCATATGTGGTCCATATAGGGAACTTGGTCTAGAGTTATTCACTTTATAGTCATCACTGAGGACAAGGGGGCACTCTTTATGTCTGGAGGAAAAGAGATTTAATCTCCAAATACAGAAAGGCTTCTTCACAGTAAGAGCTGTAAAAATGTGGAATAGACTCCATCAAGAGCTGATTCTAGCCAGCTCAGTAAATTGCTTTAAGAAAAGCCTGAATTCTTTCCTAAATAAATGCACATAATATAACTGGATACTAAGATAGGTAAATATGTAAAGTTGATCCAAGGAATATCGAATTGCCTCTTGCAGGATCAGGAAGGAATTTATTTCCCCCGCTGGAGCAAAGGGGGTTTTTTTTGCCTTCCTCTGGATCACCTGTGGGTATTAGAGTATTTGAGTGTTTTGGTTTTCTTACATTGCTAGTTGCTTCCAGTCTTTTTAAATCTGCAGCCTCCATGAAGATCTTACCTGGGGATTTTGCCATGAAGAATCGTGTTCTGTAATTTCCTGTTATAGGTTGACAACTGTCTTGCAATTGCACTTCCTTGTTGTTACCTTGTCACACTCGCTTTCGATGAAAACTACAAGGGGCCATGCCAATGCACATTGTTTATTAATGGTTCACTATTGTCACCATAGGAAAGCTGGTTTTAAGCAATGACGTCAGTCAGTGCTATTGTGAATGCATATAGACAGGAAGTAGCTAAATTGGTTAGAAGAGATCACCAATCCCAAGATGCAAAAAAGACAGCAATAGTAAAGATATTGTCACAGTAGCTTGTTAACCCAAATGTCAAGCCATCAAATAGGCTCAGCTCCCTGGGTTCTAGCAGTATGATGGGCTCCTTTGTCAAGATGACCAAGATTAGCATGGTGAGGATCTGGCCTGTGGGGCTGGGTGGCTAGATAGCTGAGGGGGTGGGGTGTTCATGGACTGTATTACAGTAATAAATAAGGAAGTTCAGCTTGACTTGAACTTTTTCCTTTTTGGCTTGCATAGCACAAATTAGGGGCTGCTCCTATTGCATTGTGGGAGCTAAGTTTCCCCATGACCTGGCCTGTTGAAGAATGGCATGTTGATGAGCAGGAAAAGCCAAATACAGCCACATACTTTTTACTGTTGTAGATTTGTTATGTGACCACTTTAAATGCAAACAATGGTTAGCAGTGCACCTTTTTAACTTCACCCTTGGATCAATTTTATTAAGGCAATAATCACAGTTGACTTAGTTGGAGAATTGGGGTCATGCCTTGTTTAGATGGTGATGTGGAGATAGTCTAGAGTGACTTTCTCAGGTTTCCAGATGAGACAAAATGAGAGAGATATCATCACCTTACCAGCAAACATTTACAATGCATGCAAATTAGTCCCAGCTTTTATAGCCTTTATTTTTTATTTTAATATATTCAACTTGTTTAGTGCTTCTAGCACAGAAGTGAAAGAAATATCCTTTCTCAATTGCAAAACGATTTTATTAGATGAATAATGAAACGTTGGAGAGTCATTGCTGTTTTGACAGATGCTTGACAGAAACTGTTTTTTTACCTGCTGCCTGAATCTTTCAATACAAAATAGTTTGAGTGTATAAAATGATATGGTGTGTTATTGTCGTGTCAAGGTTTAACTTGTGTTTAAAATTCTAATAGCCGCACATTCCTTATTATAGCTGGATAAATCGCTACTGTTTATGTGGTCAAAATGTTTTTCTTACTAGTCCATTTGGGGGTCACATGTACAAGCATTCAGGATACAATGGTATATGTGTACACTCAACATCTAGCTTGACATTTGTGATAGACATAGGCCTTGTAAGGTAAATTAAATTGCTACTTTATCCAGTACAGTTTAGTACCTGGCTGCTTTTGCATTGAGATATAGTTTTATAAATACATC
>BLSH010286987.1:287713-300050 GCA_018402905.1 Glandirana rugosa | reverse complement strand
GGCATAGCGTTTTTCACGAGACCAGTCCTTCGCCCATTTAGGAAGACCCCGGCTTCACCAATTTTTTTTTTTAACCACTTCGGCCCCAGAAGGATTTACCCGCTTCCTGACCAGAGCACTTTTTGCGATACGGCACTGCGTCGCTTTAACTGACAATTGCGCGGGTGTGCGATGATGTACCCAAAAAAATATATGTCCTTTTTTTCCATTTTTTTGGTGGTATTTGATCACCTCTGTGGTTTTTATTTTTTGCGTAATAAACAAAAAAAGAGCGACAATTTTGAAAAAACACAATATTTTTTACTTTTTGCTATAAAAAATATCCAAAAAAAAAATTATAAAAAAAAATAATTTCTTCATCAGTTTAGGCCAATATGTATTCTTCTACATATTTTTGGTAAAAAAAAACACAATAAGCGTATATTGATAGGTTTGTGCAAAAGTTATATCGTCTACAAAAATAGGGGATAGATTTATGGCATTTTTATTATTATTTTTTTTTTTTACTAGTAATGGCAGCGATCTGCGATTTTTGCGGCGGACAGATTGGACACTTTTGATGCTTTTTTGGGACCACTGACATTTATACAGCGATCAGAGCTAAAAATAGCTATTGATTACTATATAAATGTCATTGGCAGGGAAGGGGTTAACACTAGGGGATGATAAAGGGGTTAACTGTTCCCTAGGGAGGTGTTTCTAACTGTGGGGGGAGTGAACTGACAGGGAGTGGAGATAGATCGCTGTTCCGGATTACTTGGAACAGTAGATCTCTCTACTTCCCTGACTGAATGGAGATCTGTGTGTTTACATTGACAGATCTCCATTCTGTCTCTCTGAGGAGCGATCGCGGGTAGCTGGTGGACATCGCAGCCGCTGGCCACACACATCTACTGCAGCGTCACGCCCCTCTATAGCTCTTAAAGCGGCTGACATACAATGACGGCGATTTGCGCAGCCGTGCCAACCTGCCGCAGTTGAACTGTGGCGGCTGGTCAGCAAGCAGTTAATTTCTTCATTTTCCAAGAAATTATGATAAAAAATTACAACTTCAAAAAGCCCACCATGCCTCCTGCTAAATACCTTGGACTGTCTTCTTTCCAAAAAGGGGTCATTTTGGGGGATATTTCTACTGTCCTGTCCTCAAGAAATGAGACAGGGCCTGTCAGTACATCAGGACTGATCAATTTTCAGATACAGTATATACCATAGTTTGTGAATAATTTTTCTACAGAATAAATAATATACACTGATTTAGATTACTTTCAGCAAAGCAATGAAACAGAATACATTTTGGGCAAATTTTATAAAGAACAATTATTTATTTGCCAAATGTTATAACGGAAACTAAGAAAAACTTTTTTCATTTATTTAGCAAAAAATAAAAAAAACAGTGGTGATTAAATACCACCAAAAGAAAGCTTTATTTGTGTGAACAAAATGCTGCGCAATTGTCATTCAAAGTGCGACAGCGCTGAAAGCTGAAAATTGCCCTGGGCAGGAAGGGGGTAAAAGTGCCCAGTATTGAAGTGGTTAATGAGGCTTCCTTTATGCCTCCTTTCACACAGGATGGGCTCCGCTTTGCTCAGCGGGGGATCGATCCGCTGATCCCCTCTGAGCAGGCGGATGACAGGTCCCATCTCCGCTCACTGTGCTGAGATGGACCTGTCAGAGCCCCGCTGTCCTCTATGGGGAGATTGGATGAAAACGGACTGCCTTTCCATTTTCATCTGATCCGATCCGCCAGACAGGTGGAAAATAGGACCACCACCTGTCTGGATTTGGCGGACAGCACCAGATTGGATTGGATAGCAGAGAGCGCCAGCGGACATGTCACCGCTGACATCTGCTGCCCCATAGGGGCATATGGACAGGCGGACCTGGCAGGCGTACATGCCTCCGCTGACATCCGCTGCCCCATAGGGGCATATGGACAGGCGGACCTGGCAGGCGTACATGCCTCCGCTGACATCCGCTGCCCCATAGGGGCGTATGGACAGGCGGACCTGACAGACGGACATGTCACCGCTGACATCCGCTGCCCCATAGGGACATAGGACAGATGGACCTGATAGGCAGACATGTCACCTCTGACATCCGCTGCCCCATAGGGACGTAGGACAGATGGACCTGATAGGCAGACATGTCACCTCTGACATCCGCTGCCCTATAGGGGCATATGGACAGGCGGACCTGATAGGCAGACATGTCACCTCTGACATCCGCTGCCCTATAGGGGCATATGGACAGGCGGACCTGATAGGCAGACATGTCACCGCTGACATCCACTGCCCCATAGAGGAGTAGGACAGGTGGACCTGATAGGCAGACATGTCACCGCTGACATCCACTGCCCCATAGGGGCGTAGGACAGGTGGACCTGATAGGCAGACATGTCACCGCTGACATCCACTGCCCCATAGAGGAGTAGGACAGGTGGACCTGATAGGCAGACATGTCACCGCTGACATCCACTGCCCCATAGGGGCGTAGGACAGGTGGACCTGATAGGCAGACATGTCACCTCTGACATCCGCTGCCCCACAGGAGCATATGGACAGGCAGACCTGACAGGCGGACATGTCACCGTTGACATCCACGGCTCCATAGGGGCGTATGGACAGGCGGATCTGACAGGTGGACATGTTACTGCTGACATCCGCTGTCCCATAGGTGTGTATGGACAGGCGGACCTGATTGGACAGCCTGTGTGAAAGGGCCGTTAGTTATCTTTCAAAACCAGTGGGAGCCAATTCTCAGGTGTCCGCCTGCAGTTTCAAAGCTAAATACTCAGAAATTATTGACACCTTATTTTCTGTGTCCATTGTGAGATTTCCATTCACTTCTGACACAGTGACACTGAATGGGAGACACAGCCCCTTCTACACTGCTTCTCCCATCCTCTGGAATGCCAACTACCCCACTCTAATGGGTTATCTCCTACTCTGACCGAGATGCCAGTCTGCACTGTATAGTGCCCCAAGGCTGTGCCCTGTGCAGTTATAAAACAATTCTTAAGAAGATTTGACATCTACTACATAAGAACATATTTACATGTAGAAGTCAAACATCTCCATTTGGCACTTTACATATCATCATCTATTTATGGATAAAAAAATGTTCTGAATTTTCATGTCATCTGCAAAATGAGCAATAGAATGTTTTTAAGTAAAAGTATGCTGATTAAAGTAGATGTAAATGCTAACTGAATGGCATTTAATGTGCTAAAGGCTTGCATGTCATAAACAACTATTTTCACCTCTTTTGATCTTTAATTGCAGCTCAGTGCTGCTGATTTCCTGCAGCTTTTTTGCAGCTTCTGCAATGGTTGCATGGCATTTCTCAGGGCAGGTTTTCTGATGGTGACAACAGTGGCCATGTCTGCATAATGTGTGTTGAAACAGCTATTGTTGCCTGCACTATAGCCTGTGTGACAAGGTGACATACAAGGGAACAAATAGAAGAAGGAGCAGAAGGGTATCGCCTTATAACAGGAACTACCTGAACCTCTCTGGATGATTAATGTACATTGCAGGGATTTTAACAAACTGTGAAGCAGATTCCTACATTTTGTTGCTGTGAAGAAATAGCTCTTTGCTTCACCAGACTGATTGCTCATACTCATTCTGAATGGGAGGGTCTGGTTCAGTACTAATTAGCTGGTGCACTCTCAGTGGTCTAATAAGGAAAGCTGCAGGGTCTGTACCCCTGTATAAGTGATCATCCCCTGGGGAGCCTAAAATTTGACTTGTATTTTAGTACAGACTTCTGGGAAAATCAGTCAGCCAATCACAAAAGCAGCTAATTATATTTCTTGGGGCATTTTAAACACAACATGTGTATTTTACAGAACATTACAGCTCTGCAGATTGAAAAGGAAAGGTCATTTTTAATAACATTAAATTACAACATGGCGTGTATAGCAATTGTATATGCTATATTATTATAATATATTTTTTTAAAGTAGAGCTACACTTTAATGAAAGCTGCAAATTTAAAAATATTGAAAATCATGAAGTGATGATTGGTCTTACAACTACTTGAACCCATTCTATGGTTTTCCTGTTTGTGTTTATTTTGAAATAAGGAATAGGTTTTATTCCATGGCTAGATCATTTGCCAGTATTTTTCTAGAGGTTGTACCAAGTACAAAAAGGCTTCCTGTGACCTCAAATATTGAAAAATATTTTGCTTGCCTTTTATCCTAATTCCGATCCTTTCTTTTTTGGGTCAAGTCTACAGTACTTCATAAAATGAAAGAAAAGTGGCCCTGTTTTAATATTATTAGTAGCAGTAGTATTACACATGTACCTGTTAGAAGTATTGGTTATTGGGACCCCAGAAGCAGTATTTTTTCTAAGTGCTTTTCTGAACTCCTTGTTTTTAATGTTATGGGGTCAGTGTACATGCAAACTGGACTTATTTGGGGTTGCTTTACTAAAGGCAAATAAACTGTGCACTTTGCAGATGATTGGATGATGGAAAACAGCAGCACGTCCCTCATTTAGGAGTGCAAATGCACTTGCAAACAAAAATGCTGTTTGTTTTTTATTCTCCTTGCATGTGCTGGAGCAAGTGTCCTTTCAGGGTGCAACTGTACTTCCAAAGTGCAGAGTCTATTTGTAAATCAACCCCATTGTGTAGCAGAGTTTTTCTGCAAATCCAGGATCCTTCAGAAGGTGAGGATGACTTAATTAGAATTATCTAACAAGGCAGCCAGGCACATTTAATAGATACAGCTTTTAACAGGTGGACCCTGGGTTCCCTGAATTGAAATTAAACTACAGTCATGGCCAAAGGTTTTGAGAATGACACAAATATTACATTTTACATAGTCTGTCTGCTGCTTCAGTGTTTTTATATCTTTTAGTCAGATGTTACTATTATACTATAAGTATAATTACAAGTAAGTAAACACAAGTAAGAGTCAATATTTGCAGTGTTGACCCTTCTTTTTCAAGACCTCTGCGATTCACCCTGGCATGCTGTCAATCAACTTCTGGGCCGCATCCTGACTGATGGCAGCCCATTCTTGTATAATCAATGTTAGCAGTGTGTCAGAATTTGTGGATTTTTTTAGTTCAACTGCCTCTTGAAGGTTGACCACGGGTTCTCAATGGGATTAAGGTCTGGGGAGTTTTTTGGCCATGGGCCCAAAATTTTGATGTTTTGTTCCCCAAGCCACTTAGTTATCACTTTTGCTTTATGGCAAGGTGCTCCATCATGCTGGAAAATGCATTGTTCATCGCCAAACTCTTCTTGAATGGTTAGGAGACGTTGTTCACGGAGGATGTTTTTGTACCATTCTTTATTCATGGCTTTGTTCTTGGGTTCGTGAGCCCACTCCCTTGGCTGAGAAGCAACCCCACACATGAATGGTCTCAGGATGCTTTATTGTTGGCATGACACAGGACTGATGTTAGTGCTCATCTTTTCTTCTCCAGACAAGGTTTTTTCCGGATGCCCCAAACAATCGAAAAGGGGATTCATCTGAGAAAATTATTTTACCCCAGTCCTCAGCAGTCAAATCTCGGTACCTTTTGTAGAGTATCAGCGTGTCCCTGATGCTTTTCCTGGAGAGAAGTGGCTTCTTTGCTGCCCTTCTTGACACCAGGCCATCTACCAAATGTCTTCACCTCACTGTGCATGCAAATGCCCTCACACCTGCCTGCTGCCATTCCTGAGCAATCTCTGCACTGGTGGTGCCCACGATCCCGCAGCTGAATCAACTGTAGGAGACGGTCCTGGCGCTTGCTGGACTTTCTTGGGCGCCCTGACGCCTTCTTCACAAATGCAGTCGAAATGTTTTTTTATTGGATTAAGTTTATTTTCATGGCAAAGAGGGAGTTTGCAATTAATTGAAATTCATCGGATCGCTCTTCATAACATTCTGGAGTATGTGCAAATTGCCATCATAAAAACTGAGGCAGCAGACTTTGTGAAAATGAATATTTGTGTCATTCTCCAAACTTTTGGCCACAGTTGTACAAGCAAAAAGTAAATCACAAGGGTGATTATGTGGATTCCTTGTCCAATAAACAGGCAGTACACTGGAAAGAGGAAATAGGAAACTCTAATGGTACCTGTCTAGTTTGGGTATCTAAATCACAAGACTGTCTGAACAGAATTACAAATCCTTTGGCAGGTAAAATAGTTTTCATACTGTATATGTATTTTAATTAGACACATCACCCGATTCACAAATCCTAGTTGCAAAGGTTTGCAAATTGTACTCTTTTTCACAGAAAGAACAAATCGCCATATACATACTGTATATACAAAAATATGTCTGCTGATTTTTAACAATCCCTTTTTTTTTTATTTATTTTTTTTACTCCCCTCCTCCCCACCTTCCCCTACAACCATTACTAAATTTCCAGAAATGCAGTTTTACCATTCCTATTGTCTTTAGCAATCAAACTCAAACCTAAAATTAACTGTGATACACTTTTAAGGCTTTAATTGCTTCCATAACAAAATATAATTGTCTTAGCTATAAATATAGATGTAATAGGAAATATGTAATTAACAAATTAAAGAACAACAATTTTATAGTCGTGCGCAAGATTTTCTTTGAATACTTAAAAGTAGTATGCGGCATTTGGCCAAATATTGTGGAGCAGATTGCCTTCTATATAAACAGAAAATCTGTTTATTTAGTAATATTGGTTTGGGGGAAGAGGTAGGATGTAATAGCTGCGGAATTATAGCACTAACAGTCAAATGGAACAGCTTGTTCTAAAAAGAAATTACTCATATAGCCAAAATTAGGGCAATCAGCATACAAGAACATAATCTCTGCAGGGGTTGTTGTTCAATACACTTTGTATGCTACAGCTAGGAGGAGAGCTGGAATATAGTGTAATGTTATGTAATTCTAAGCAAGGAAGGAATTGATCATGAAATTGATGAATGCCTTCTCCATATAAAACACATAAAGCATTGTATGGCTTGAAAAAAATCTCATTTAAATGTCCATTCTTGCATAAGATTATTGAGTTTCTTTACAAGCTGTGAAACCATTTCCAGCATAGTTTTTAGGTGACGTGGCAGTTAAATGACAGAAGAAATAAATTTAAGGTAATTCACTACAGTTGGGAAACAGATTAACGATAAGTGACGTAACACTGCTTAACCTCTTCAGCCCCAGAAGGTTTACCCCCATTCATGACCAGGTAATTTTTTGCAATATGGCTCTGCATTAGTTTAAATGACAATTGCGCGGTCGTGCGACGCTGTACCCAAATACAATTGATGTGCTTTTTTCCACAAATAGAGCTTTCTTATGGTGGTATTTGATCACCTCTGCGTTTTTTATTTTTTGCACTATAAACAAAAAAAGGCAGACAATTTTGAAAAAATTGCTATGCTATAAAGCATATCCAATAAAAAAAAATGTAAAACATCACATTTATTCATCAATTTAGGCCAATATGTATTCTGCTACATATAAAATTCCAATAAGCGTATATTTTTTGGTTTTCACAAAAGTTAGAGCGACTATAAACTATGGGATATAGTTATGGAATTTGTATTTATTTATTTGTACTAGTAATGGTGGCAATCAGTGGTTTTTAGCAGGACTGCGACATTGGGGTGGACAAAGCGGACAATAAGTAACACTTTTTGGGGACCAGTGACATTATTACAGTGATCAGTACTAAAATGCACTGTCACTGTACTGATGACACTGGCAGGGAAGGGGTTAACACCAGGGGCCATCAAAGAGTTAAATGTGTTCCCCAGGAGAGCTTTCTAACTGTGGGGGGTGCTTTGACTGGGGGAAAACAGATCCCTGTTTCTGCTTAGCAGAAACACAAGATCTCCATCTTCCACTCACAGAACGGTGGTCTGCCTCGTTTACATAGGCAGACCACCGCTCTGCCTCTCCGGAGAATGATCGGCGGGTCTCAGCGGACATCGAGTCGCCCCAGGAGGGCTGGAGCGGTCCTTAAGGGGTTAATGCCAAATACACTATATTGTAAAAAGTATTGGGATGCCTGCCTTTACACGCACATGAACTTTAATGGCATCCCAGTCTAAAGTCCCGTACACATGGTACAATTATCGCCCGAAAATTTTCATACGACAGCCTGTCATCCGATAACCTGCCCATCAGTACACTCCATTCAACAGCCGATTTAAATTATCATCTAACAAAAGTTGTATGAGCCGACTAGAAAACTTTTGTCTACCAACACGGCGTCATCCAATTTCCAGCTCGTCTGTACAGATGTTGGACAAAAAAAAAGTTGAAAGCACACACACGCATGTTCGGAACCCAGGAACGAGCCAGAAGTGTTCGGTCGTAGACATGTGCGGTTAGTTTCATTCCAAATTAAAATTCGGACGAATTTAAAATTTTCGGAAATTCGGATGTATCCGAATTACAATAGTACCGAATTTAAACGTATCCGAAATAAGGAAAGAAAATTTGCTACGAAATTCAAATTCAAATAATTTTCAAATAGTTTTCGAATACTTTTTGAAATTAGCGGAAGGGGCGAAAAGGGTGATGCATGAAAACTGAACTTCCTCTTTATACACTTGTAGCACGTCACTACATTCGCATTTGTTGAACGATAACTACTCCCATCAGTATGCTAGACAAAATCATGGACAACCGATTTTGGGAAAAGTTGGACGTGCGGCCCTACGACAATTGCAGCATTTAGTCCGTAGGGTTCAATATTGAGTTGGCCTACCCTTTGCATAAATTAAAGTGGAGACTGCAAGCCAGGCCTTCACATCCAACAATGCCTGACCTCACAAATGCGCTTCTGTAAGAATGGTCAAACAATCCCATAAACACACTCCTAAACCTTGTGGACAGCCTTCCCAGAAGAGTTGAATAGCTGTAAAGGGTGGGCCAACTCAATATTGAACCCTACGGACTAAGACTGGGATGCCATTAAAGTTTATGTGCATGTAAAGGCAGGTGTCCTAATACTTTTGACAATATAGTGTATCAGCTACAAAAACAAATATTGTTAACCTCTATAAAATTCCAATTTAAAAAAAAAACAAAAAACAAAAAAACAAATATTGTGAACCAAGTGGCCTTGTATAAACAACTTGCAAGGTCATGTGAAGTACAGCTTTGGCCCCGATGCTACTGGTACAACATTGAAAATGTGGATAGGGTTCACGGTGTGTGCTACATTGCTACTAAGTTGAATAGGAGGCCCCACAATGAAAGTTCAACAAAAAACTGCATAACAATCATATAAAAATGTATATAAGGTCACAAGGTCAATTTAACCACTTCAGCCCCGGAAGGATTTCACACTTTAGGACCAGAGCCCTTTTTGCGATTCGGCACTGCGTCGCTTTAACTGACAATTGCGCGGTCGTGCAACGTTGTACCCAAACGAAATTTGCGTCCTTTTTTCCCCACAAATAGAGCTTTCTTTTGGTGGTATTTGATCACCGCCGCTATAAACAAAAGAAGAGCGACAATTTTGCAAAAAAACCCAAATTTCTTACTTTTTGCTAAAATACAAATCCAAAATAAAATTTAAAAAAACATTTTTTTCCATCGGTTTTGGCCGATTTATATTCTTCCTCATATTTGTGATAAAAAAATCGCAATCGGCGTTTATTGATTGGTTTGCGCAAAAGTTGCCTGGTTTACGGATGATGAGAATTCATTTCTGGGGTTTTTTATTTTTTTATTTTTTACTAGTAATGGCGGCGATCTGCGATTTTTTTAACGGTACTGCGATATTGCAGCGGACATATCGGACCATTTTGACACTTTTTTGGGACCATTGGAATTTATACAGCGATCAGTGCTATAAAAATGCACTGATTACTGTGTAAATGCCATTGGCAGTGAAGGGGTTAACCTGCAGGGGGCGCTCTAAGGGTTAACTGTGTTCCCTGGGCGTGTTCTAACTGTGTGTGGGCTGCCCTAGCAGGGGAAGGGGAGCGATCACAGCTTCCATATAGAGGAAGGCTGTGATCACAGCCTTTCTGCCTCTCACAGAACGGAGATCCATGTTTACTTACATGGGCCTCCGTTCTTTCACTGCGGGGGGGCATTGCGGGTAGCCGGCAGAGATCGAGTCCGCGGCACCCGCTCCCTGCCCCCCCTGAACACAGTGAGCGCTCACAGTATTCAAATTAATAGTTCTCACTTGGCTGTAGAAATTATGAGGGGGCATCTGTAATGTATAGAGGACTATTTAACCTTCAGTGTATGAATGTGTTCTTTACTGAAAGAGTTGATAAAAAGGTTAAACAAAGTATAACTAAAGGCAGAACTTATTTTTAGTTTTGGATAGAGTGGTGAGGGATTTGATTACCTGTCAGTGCCCTGGTTAGGGAGATACACCTTCACTGTTTGTTCTGTTTACGGGTATCATTGAGATTGAAAGAGAATACTGGGATGAACGCGAGTATCAGATCTTTGCCCTCCTCACTAACTGGTGACAGAGGACCACCCAATCTCACACCGCGCTTGTCACTAACGTAACCATGCCACTCTCAGCTGCATCCAGCCGAAAGATTTTCCAGCTTGCGGGAACCACCATCTAAACGCCAGCTGCCTAGGAGCGATTTTCACCAGGCTAATTTAAACAATTAACCCTTTCACTGCCACCACCTCTTCTTTTGGACCGAGCAAGAGGAACTTGAGATTTTAGCAATACCAATTATGATTTTAGAATAATCGCCTGTAACACATGCTGTCACCACAGACAGGAATATTCAGATGATTTATCCTAAACAGTAGCACTTCTGCAAGGAACAGGTTCGTTATAGATTGCATTAAGAACTTTAGGGACAAGATTAACACTTTTCAGAATAAGGTTTAATAAAGAAAAGGTCAAAATTGGTGCAGATAAAATATTTACAGAAAAATGGTGTTACAAAGCAATAAAGACATAATATACAGCAGCAAAGAGATAAGGCAGAATGGAAGGGAGAAAGATACTTGCAGTAAATGTCCGTGATTGAGCAGAGATTTGTCGATGAGTCCCATAGGTACTCAGATGTTCATTCTTTGGTGGTAAAGTGAGAACTGAGGACTGTCCTGTCTGATCCCTTTTTCTCTGGCAGCAAAGTGGTGGGGTCACATGCCCCTGACCACTCACATGGGTAAGGAGGGCCTGTGGGCTGTCTGGGGCGGACTGTGGAATAACAACCCTCCCTGATATGCAATTTTCTGTATCAATATCATATCTTGGAATATGACCACGGTGCAGTCCCAAAACTAAGGAATTCTAGCTCAGTATAAAAGTTGCATTAACTTGCATGTACTTTTTATTAAGATGTCACGTTCCTGTCTGGATTTATGAATCCTGTGTATATTGCTTACGTTGGCATGAGGTATAGGGGTCGCTGAGAGGTCACTTCTGCCTGAATGCCTCTTTTTACGACACTCATTATTTCAGAGCATCCTGCTCTATCTTCTTAATGGATCTGGTTTATTGTTTTATGATAAGGCCTGCAAGCAAAACCAGACACCTTTGTGACTTGTAAAATGAGCCAGGAATTCCTTTCCTGAAGGGGCGGAAGGAGTGAGATACTGGCAGTGTGTGTTTCTTAGGCTAAAACTGTCATGGCTGAAGTTTGAACAAAATGGTTGCCAGCGTTTCATGTGTCCAGCACGTAATATTACAAATACCACATTTTGGGTTGCACCCAGAACAGTATAAGAGGGGAAATCTACCAATGGGGGCACTAGTTCTGGTGACTATGGTGGCAACCATGGATTTCCTCACTTTCAAGGGGTTTCTGTTCACTTCCAGTTTTGGTAATTCCACAGGAAGTGAAGGAACATCTTCCCTATGGGACACAGATTAAAAAAAAAGAACTTGACAGGGGTTATAACCCACTCTTACTCTATCCAAAATGAAAACAAGTTATGCCTTTAGTACTTCTTTAAATTGGCCATTGTTGAAGGGGGCAAGTGACGATAATTACTGGAGTTTGTCAACCTAATTATCTGTGTAACCATTACAATGCTTTTTAAAATAGTTCACTTATTAGAGTTATAGACATAGCTCAAGTTTTATTGTCATATCACAGTGGAATTTTATTTTCCACAGAAATAGACTCTTTGGTGACGGATGGGTGAGCACGGATGCATGGGTGACGGATGGGTGAGCACGGATGTATGGTTGACGGATGGGTGAGCATGGGTGATGGATGGGTGGACATGGATGGGTGAGCATGGGTGGACACGGATGGGTGAGCACGGATGCATGGGTGACGGATGGGTGGACACGGATGGGTGAGCACGGATGCATGGGTGACGGATGGGTGAGCACGGATGCATGGGTGGGCACAGATGGGTGGGCATGGATGTATGGGTGACGGATGGGTGGGCATG
>BLSH010286987.1:251517-273057 GCA_018402905.1 Glandirana rugosa | reverse complement strand
TTCGGAATGTACTGAGTTTAGGAATGTTCTATAAGAGTATGACCCACTCACCGAACGTACTTAGTCCGACATGATGGGATTGTAGGAAATACCGGTTAAAATAATAACAGTCGTCACAATGTGTAATGTAGAGTCGAATGGTTGTACCGTGACGTGTTGATATGACATTGTTCAGGTCTCAGAAACTTGGATTTCGTAGACCAAACAATGACCGTGAACTTGACGGATTCGATATGTAGTTTTAATGTCTGAGACGAGGTCAAAATACGATTAGTCCCGTTTTGGCTTGCACGTTGAGACGGACAGATTATGACATTCCGTCCCGTCTCTTTATTAGTTGAGTCATTTGGAGGGTTTACTGAGTTGATTATTTCTCTGCCCTGCCTTACAGTATTAGACAGGCAGAGTTGCACGTTCGGTTTTGCCCTGATTAGCATAAAACTGGAGCAGAGTCTGTAATTTTGATGTATAGCTTAGGCAGTTCAAGTGCCAGTAACAAACCAGATGCTTTAGGTTCAAAGACTCTGGACTTGTTACAGTATAGTTGTGCAGTGCCATGTTGGTAAGCTGAGATGTAATGTGTAACACTGCTGACAATAATAAAATTGGCCATAAAGGATGTTAGGGTAGTACAGCCTGATTCATGCAAGCCACTCACCCAGTATGAGAATATCTTGTAAGGATTTGAGTCATGTAAGGCTTTCCTAGAGAGTAGCACTTAGTGCCTCTGGCAAATAAAGCACTCATTAATGCCCACAGAGATTTTCCACTTATAAAATCTTTATCCCAATTGGGCAGATAATTACTTATTTCATTTGAGAAGAAACAAAAATGTTACCACACCATTGACACCCATCAGGAATAGCTAAGAATATCTGGTTGAGTCCCAGTGGGATGGGATGGAATGCACTCAAGGACAGGCGAATTTCTCTTAACCCATCATTCTAAGTGATGCATGTCTACAGCCAGCTTTACCATAGATGGATGGTAGATTGGGGCAGATTAAACAAAAATTATAGTATGTATAAATGTTTCTCAACTCTGGCCCACAGCAACAAGCAACAGAGCATGCTTTAAAGGACACTTCTTAGAATAGCAAGATTGAATTTGGCTTTAAATATGAAAAAAATGGGCCAATGGAGCTTATTAAATAACCTGCTCAATATAAAGGATATCCTAGAAATTTGATGACTGAGATTTGGAACACTATGTGTAGCCACTATTATCCTTGTGGGCTTTGGACGTTACAGAGAAGTATGACCCACTTGTGGGTTGGGGACTCTAAAGACTCATTTTAAAAATGTGTATTTTGAGTCTTCATATTTGTCATCAATTGTTTGAGGGACCAAATATTTTGAAACAAATACATTAAACTTGTTTTATAAGAACAGTGATGCTCAAAAAGTTGGGCTTTTGTTCACATTACAAGATTATTAAGGATATGTAGTTAATCATAGCAATATGATTTACATTTTCAGTAAGTGTCATTAAAAGATCTTCTGATAGTTTGCAAAGGGCTACTGCACTTCTCAAATTGATCTCGCTCTCAAGAATGGCTTTCGAGTCCTTAGTTAACAGGTTTATTCACTAGAATAATGATTATGACTACCTGATCACTCTTGATATTGCCCGTATCTACTAAGCTGTGCTAAGCATGCGACATGTGAGGTGCCTTATATCTTAGCACTGCCGGAGAAATAAGAGTTATAGGGTTTGAAATACTAAAGGCTATTAGGCTGTTCACTTTGCAAGGGAATGGGGTGAAGTTTAGCTGACTTCCTCCAATCATATGCAAGCAGAAATACTGTTTTTTAAGTTTTTAGGTGAACATCCTATTTGTCTTTAGTAAATCATCCCCATTGTATCTTTAAGGAGAAGTGGTAGCACATAGTAGGTGCCTTGAAGATGACACAGCTTAAGAATGTGCCCAAAACTGCCTTTTATCAGTCACACATGTTACAATGTCATACTGACTATTGCAAAAGGGCCAAGACTTTCTTGCTGGACACTCAGGAAATTTAAAAAATGTTGGACTCTCTAAAAAATAAGGTATACGGTAATGTCTGCTTTAGAAAATGCAGCCCTGAAACTTACTATACACATATTCCTTTGGATCATAAAATTCCCCTTCATTACAAAATTTACCTAGTGCTCTATTTATATTAGTTTTCATACAACTTTTACCCATGATTCACACATTTTTCCAATTCAGTCCAGTTATAAAAATGGTCTGTATTGCTTAATGGTGGATACATAAAACAAAGTGGTACCACATCCCATCATACATTGAGAAGTATTTAGAAAGAGCAAATGGACTTTAAAGGTACCCAGGAGATTACACCTAGAATACTACAATTCAAATACTCATCATAAATGGATCCCCTTAGTGCTAGTTCACACCAGATGCAGTTCCGTGTGCTTTTTTTCTGCACTAAAAATGCATGCACAGTTTTTTTTTCATGTATTCCAATGGCTCTAGTTCACACCAGTGCAGTCAGTTTCTAGTGCAGAGACAAAAGTAGAGCATGCTGCATTTTTTTTTTAAGCAAAAACTGATTTGGAATGTATCCGGAGTGCATTTTTGTGGTTTGAACTGGCCCTTAATCAGTATTGTGTCCATCCCATTCTAATAGGCCCATATAGCCTCAACACATGTGGATCCTGGTATCAGATTGGAAACTGTTATGGGGATCCAATTTTTATCTACATGTTTCACAGGTTCACCTGCAAAACGTGTAGAAGAAAATTGGATCCCCAAAGAAGTTTCCATGCTGATACCATATATAGCCCTATTAGAATGGGATGTACACAATACTGTTTAAGGGGATCTATTTATGAAGAAGATTTGAATTATTTTATTAGTTCTCTTTTTAATAATGTCTTCTTTATGTAAGAATTGCCAATGTTTTAAACAGAATATTTATGTGTACTCCTTGGGTACCTTAAAATCCCATCTACTCTTTCTAAATACATCTCAATTAGAAAAATGCATGAATCTTGGGCTGAAGTGATTTAAATATTGTGTAAAAACATTTATAGTTAGACCCCCTAGAATCCCATGAGCCATTGCAGAAGGAGGGCTACACAGGTGAACAAATGGGTCAGGACTTACACTGCCAAGGAATAGTGTACCAAATGAGTAAACATTTGGGACCAACTCAAAAGATCCATCTGGACGGTACCCATATATTAGCATGAACAATCATTCAATACAGTCAGTTCTGAACATTTCAGAAGATTGACTGTGTATGTTCAGAATGTTCTGTAAACTGATCAAATTGGAAATAAATGATCACACTAGGGCAGACTAGGAAGATGTCTGTTCATGTTTATGGTTTGCTAAATTGCACATGTATATAGAGATGACAGTAGAGGTTACAAAGAGGGCAAACGAGTTTGTTGAATAGCATATTGCTGTTATGTGTGTGTATAAATGTACTGCCAACTGTCACTTTCCAGTATTCTCAAAAGCAAAGTCGATTGATCAGCACTGAATAATCATTTCCTTGGAATTGTATGTGAAGGTCTCACCACTTAGATGACCCAGCTTACTTTTGAGCACAGCACACAGTGGGAACCTTTCATGGACATGTCCTACTCCCATCTTTGTGTTAACACTTCAGAAATGCTTATTGAGTATATTTCATGTATGAACTCTATTGGAAAACCTGGATCATTTTCAGTCATTGAGAATGAATGCCTTTCCGTAGCGTTACATGAGTGTTGTCTATGGGTTAGGTTTGCTGAAAAGTAGAAGTGATTATCTGTTCTTAGCTATAATCTGTTTGAAGCAACAAGTGTATGATTCCCACCATTTTGGTGGCTTAAATATACTGTTAACCCAAAGACCTAAACTAAGTGGCTGTATGAATCTTCCAACCACTGACAGCAAAAAGCAGCAGTTTTAAACTTCACTTTTTGAAATTGTTGTCTAGAATATATTCTGGATTGACATATTTTAGTCTGTCACATGATACATAATTGAAAGTGTGATTTTTGCACACAAATCTTAATAGTGCTTGTTTAACTCTTTCTGAAAATAAAGACTAGCAAAATATTGACTACTAATAATTATGGCCACATTAAGAATGTAATTGGTACACCATATTATACTTGAAAGTGATATAAAGCCGTGTTTTAGGAGCCATAAGATCATCAGTAGAGGAAAGTTACATGACATACATTTAGTTCTTAAGCCTCTACACTGATGATAAATGTTGCAACTATGGTTACAGTTATAAGATAACAAAAACTATATTGGGAGAATATGAAGGCTGTTATTGCTGACCTGCTTCTGAAAATGCTAGTTGGCTGACAGTCATGCATATCCAATGATTTCAGTGCTTTCTGAAGTGTATACCTGAAACAAATATGCAGATCAGAAGTTTAGACGCTGCACTGTTTTTTTTCATCTTTATGTTCCAGGTCAGTGACAGTTGTGCAGCAAGTATTTTTAGAAGCTATGGCAGCCCCATATTTTTCCCACAGGTCTCCGCACAGGTTTCCCTAGCTTTAATACAATTTAAGAGGTTCTCTATGCATATGTTTAATTTCATTAATTGCATTGAAGCAAGTTATCCTTTACCCTTTAGCAACACCATTCAGAACTGCCATATAATGGAAGATAAACAAATAAAACTTAACAAGAGGCAAATGTGCTGTTGATTAAACCTCTTTAGACCTATGCATACCGTATGGTTGGGTAAAACATGTGCTACTGTAAACACAGGTAATTGCACAGCAATTTGTGGTGAGGTGCTAGTCATTTAGAATTGGCCTAAGACATTTGCCCCTGTTATGTTACTTTGGGGGTTGTATTTGGAATTAGTAATCTGAAATGGCTACTAGTGTGCCTAATGATGGTACTTAGACAGTTTGATAGAATTTTGCAGCTCCTCAAGTCATAACAGATACACAAATAATAAAGAACAACAATCTGTGTAGAGAACCTCTTTGGGGGACTTATTGCTTATTCGGGTTCACATTTTCCTTGTCTGTTCTTCCTACTTGAACTCCAGCATCTTGTATTGCTACAATAACATCAGGGGACACAGTTAAACTCTACCCAAAGCCTTTAGTTGTTTTTTTCTTTTCTAGCATTGAATAGAATGGGGAAGGCTAAAACCTCTGTCATGTTTCAAATGGAATCTCTGTTTCATTGAGTATATATCTCCCTGCTTTCTGTTCTTTCTAAAAGCTTCCTAATGGGCCCTTGCCATGGCTGAGGTTCTATCCCTTCCTCACAGAGTCCAAATGGAATGTAAAAAAGATTTGGTTGGGGTTGTGGGGAGTTTAGTGAAGTCCCCACTAAACTGTATTTTATTTACGGTTTTAGTAATGGGTGGATGTTAAAAGAAAAGAAAATTTTGCATGGAGCAAAGGCACTCTTTAAAACATGTAATAATTTACTGTTTCATTGTAATTGTAAAATGAACCCAGCATTGTATATGGTACATTAAAGGAATAGTTCACCTTTAGAGAAAATGTGTAAGGGTGACCAAATACCAGACCCACTCCTCCCCCCCCCCCCAGAGCTCATGCAAGCCACTCCTCTGGTCTGGTGATTTGAAGCCCCTGCTGCTTTCTCTCCTTTGTTCAGCACTGCCAGGGAAGACCAGGTGGTTTCTCGTTGGACAGCGCTGTCCATGTGATGGCACTGACCAACCAGAGTCCAGAGGACCGGTGGAGCAACTTGTGGGAGCCCTGACAGCTTAGGATCGTGGGAGGTAAGTACAGTGGGGACCTGGTAGGGAGGGGTTCTGGTGTTAGGACACCTTTATACATTTTTTGTAAAGATGAACACTTTAACCTTGAGTTTATGATGCTTTGTTAATGCATATATTCGTTTTTAACAATATTGTGCATTATACTTGATTATATTAATAAGACAAACTAGGGAGGGGAAAAAAACATAAGCCATATAAAGATCATTGTTGAAACTTCCCAGAGAAAAAAAAGCTTCATCCCAGTGTATTTATTACCATTAATCAATGCAAAGAGTTGTGATGTTGGGTGAAGTGCAATAACCTCTAACCTGTTTGCTATTTTTAAACCCTCTAAAGTGAAATGTCCTGCCTAAGAGCAGCCACCACAAGGTGATCATTAGCCTATCACCCTTAGTAGCCAGACATCCCTCCTCTGTTTACATTTCTAACCTAGATTAAGTTTACTAATGGCCTGATTTACAAACCGAGCCTTGTCTAATTTGAACACATCACTAGCCATTAACAGCCCTCTTACCTGAGTGTAGGAAGAGAGTGGGTAACTAAATCAGAGATTTGCACCAAGGTATGTTTTCTGGCCAATAAGTGTAATGGTAGGTACCTTGTAGTGTGTGTTCTTAGGTGGGACCATAGTTTAAAATGGCTGATAGGTTCCCAGTTTCATTCTAATAAAGTCTGATCAAAGAAAATAAAATGTATTGTTCGCTACTCATTGCACATTACTCTTTGCCTTCTTGAAAGAGCTCAGATGTATCCTGATTTGTGTACACGTGATATATGCATTCTAAGAACCAATAGATATTGGTCTGCAATAAAACCTGCTGAAAGGCATGTAAGGGTAGCGTGGTAATTGTCCTTCTCTAATAGGGTCTAGTTGACTCTAGGTACAGTGCATTTCCTTAACATGCTGACTACATTCATTATACATTATGAACATGTTATTATACCTTGTCAACTGTTAAGGTGTTTTAACCATTTCCATATGTTCCAATGTAATGTTTACACAAGAATAATGAGAGATGAATGGGATGGTGAAAGGAATTAAAATGTACTACACAAATCATAATGACTTTCTGTGTTTATTTTGGGTTTGCACAGTTTAAGGATAAGAGCACGTTCACATTACATTTTTTAACTACAATTACTGTGCTGAACGGTAATCATATAGTGACCACAGATGTCATTTTTATAAGTTGTACCACATTGTTTTTCAAGATCCCAACACAATGTACCCACATTTGAGCGGTTGGCAGTTGGATCTACAGGAATGTATACACACTTCTGCCTACTGCAGCCAAACATATTGGATGCATTAATAAAAGGGTCCATCGTATCCACAGGTATGTCAATATATCCTGAGATGTTGTACTGGTATACTCATGTGTCTGAAGATTCCTCCTTTCTTTCAGTGCCAGTGCTGCAAAGAGGTGCTTGTCCACGCCTGTGTAGAGCCTGTGTTTACACCTGTGTCACTTTTCATGCATAATCCATGCAAATAGATTGGTGAACAAAATAAATGAATGTGAATGCACATGGATTCACATTTATCAGCAGCAGTACTAGAAGGGAAATTTTCTTGGGGCCTGTGTTGATGACATCAGTTATAAGCACCTCTGAGATCATTCAAATCAAATAACATGCAACTGACCCTTCCAAGCTGCACTTGACCTGCTTCCAGTGCGTTTTGCATTCCCATAGATTTGTTTTGGAATGAAAAACTCATCTGATGTGATCACAAGCCTGTCAACACATGCCTTTAAAGCTTCATGTTAGTTGTAGATGTCACACAATGGTGCTGTAGGTTTATACTGAATTGAATGGGATATCTATGTGTATGAACAATATTATATATATATATATATATATATATATACACACACACACATATACAATAAATACATACATATATATATATATATATATATATATATATATTAGAAAACAGGTTCTGAATATCTTTAATGTCCGCTGAGCCTTTTCTGCCTTGAGGTAAGGTTTAAATCTTTAAGGGGTTCCTTGTAAAGAACACATGTGACCGAGCTCCTAACATCACTCCATGTTGGCACTCTATATTAGTATGTAAAGCATTTGGGGATCCCTGGTCAGATTTCATGTTTGGTGATTTGTAAATTAAACAAATTTCAGCATGGCATTTCTACAAATTTTAATTCACACTTGGACCTTTTTCTATTCAATGCTGTTTGGGCCATTCCCCCTCTTTCTCCTCTCTAATACACATTTCCTAAGATTTTTCATTTTTTTGACATGTACTGTAAATAGTTTAATATTGCCCCTCCATCCTCACATTTCCTGGCTAGGTGAGAGTGACGTACATTCAGCCACTTGCAGCCTCCTGGATATTCACATCGCTCATCCCAGGAGACTGCAGGTCAGTAATTGTCAAAGTATCGCAGGATTTTGTGTATGTAGCTTTCTAGAATATATAACATGAATTTCCTAACAGGCTGTAGGCAGCTGAAGGTATGCCACTTAGAAGAAAAAAGGAAGTGGAAGGGTAGAGGAGCAATAATATACTTTTGACAGCTCGCAAAACGCAAACATTCTTTGCAAATGTGTAATAGGATAGAGGGAATAACAAAGTAAAATAAATGGTGAAAAGTTCACTTTAAACTACTGAATACAATTATTAACTTTTATTAATAATCTATGGCCAGATACCAGTGCATGGAAGAAAATTAGAATATTTGTGAACCAAAAGTTGTTCTAAACCTAGGGAGCATAGGAAAACTTCCTGAAGCTCATAGGAAAAAATGTTTTCAGGCTGTGATTTCTGCAATGGATGTTTGTTAATGACTGACAACTGGCTACCTGAACTTTTGCAAATGCCACATTCTCTGGAGCAGGAGGGGACTGTATGAACATACAAATAAATATATATAATTAGACATATTTTTGTGCACCAAGAGCTTGGGCTTTACCGAAATGAGATTCTTCCACTTTAATAAAATATCCACGGGTGCTTCATTTGTGTTGGGGAGTCTGTTTCTACAAAGATATCCAAGGACTGGCATAGAGGAGCTGTGTAAGAGCCCTGGCATGAAATATCAAAATATACACCACTCAACTGTGTGTTTGTACCTGTGGAGGTAGCCTTGTGTACTATAAAAGTGTCCACTTTGGACTCTTTGCTTACTATTTTCAACATAGTGGGAACAAAATAGTAATTACACATTAACAGAAACGTATTGTGTATATTTATTTATATATTATTTTTATTTAGAAAATTAACAGAACCTAAAATTCTACCAGAAATGGCCAAACCTTTAGATACGACAGAGGGCACCCTGCTTTCCCTGTGTGCCTGCAACAGGTTTGGTGTCTGGAACTTCATTCCATGGTAGTAACAGCACTAAGAAAGGATTTTGCATTGTCGGTATTGTGTACAAAGCTCCAGCCAGCAATTTTTGTTTGTCTTGAAAGCATCAGATGTGGTTAACATTTTTCTTGGATTTTATTGTCTGTGGGGATTTTCCCTCAATTCCCTTAATAAAAGATATAAAAAGGAATGAGAGCAAGTCTCCTCAAAGTGAAGAGAAATCCTACCTAGCTATGACCAGGACAGGTCCAGGACAGGTGTTCCAACCACATCTCACCCATTGTTGTGGTGACAGCTGCCAAAATTTCAGATTTTTCTCTTACTTTGTCATCAGGATAGGAAGGGAGAAGGAATCAACACTATGGGGATACAGATGGCAATAAATAAAAAAAAAAAAAAGACCTCTTCCCATTTCCTATTCAAGGCAAAATAAAAAGTCTGGAATTTCATAATAACCCTGTAACAAATGATGTTCCAGTACATATAATGTCTCAATCAACACAAATCTCACCTTCATGCTTCTTTTTGCATAGAGTGAGGAAACATCTATCAAGTTGCTACTGCTGTCCCGACTGGTGCAATTTCCAGCTCTCTGGGCCTTTTTAATGTGTGTTTTAATAGTAAATGAAAGGGAAAGTATTGGCCGGAGTTTTACTGAGAGATCCATCTTTAGTCCTTATTTTAGGTCAAAAGAAAACTTTGAATCCGTTCTGACAGCTACAACACTTATTCTCCACAGAGAAAATATTAGGCATTCAACAGGGTTGACAAGTCATTTCATTCTTTCACGCCACGTATATACACCATTATTGAATGTCATAGAGGAAATCGTTTGGATGGGTTTTTTTCTCTCCTTCCCTCTAAATCCTCTAACAAGTTTCATATTACAGCCGCCAGCAATGTCTCCTCCATCAGTTTCTGGATTTGAAAATGCACCTGCTCACAATACAGTCAAATCCGTGAAGTGGAAACGTTATTGTGTTTTATTTTTTCAGTCTATTGACCTGTGATTCACACAATGGATTTCTTGGAAATGCTACAGAGCAGGAGGCATTTCAACTGAAACGCAGAGAAGAATTGAGCAATTCAGGGTTTTTAATACTCAAGTAGGGTGAGTCTGGTGGTCAGGTGGAAGATGCTTTTCATTTGACTTCTGTAAAATGAAGCTGTAAAGATTATTCTCTTTGTTGGTGCCGGAATAATTGAAGTGCAATACAAAAGCGAAATTAGCACTCAGACAAGAGGACACACTGACCTTTTCTTATATTTTTTCCTATAAAATGTTGCAGTGCATTCCTACAGTACATTAAATGTGTTATTGAAATGCATTTATTTTAAAAAGGTCCAGAAATCTGCTATTATTACTGCAGCCAGCATAAAAGCTGAAATGCAGTACATAGTTATGTCACTAATCGCTCTCCTAGGAAATGTTAGCTTTCAATTTTCAGCTGTTTCTTTGTCCTAAGTTGTTTTACCTGTATGGAAGACAGTGCCTGGTGTGCTAGATTTTGAGAGTGATCTCAAATAAGCCCAGGTGAATGATGGGGTTCCAGCCCCTGTAAATGTCACCAACTGATAAGTGGTTTTGCCAAAAAAAAAAAGCCAAACTGACAAACCTAATACCAGCTGTAGTAGAACCAAATGGATTCGATTTCATTTTCTGCTTCTATAAAGCAATGAATGAATTGATTTCTTTTATGGACAATACATACTTTCCAAATCGATTCTGCCATTGCAACATTTGGTATAGGAGGGTCATTTATGCTTATTATATTTTGCAGCATAGCTGTACCAATAAATGCAAGAAGTGTGGAGAATAGGGCGCTCTGGATAACAAGGAGACTTTAACAAAAAGTACATGACTGGCTCTTGAAATGTGATTAACGCAGCAGTTCAGAAGAGAGAAGCACACTCTACAGGAAAAAAACAAAGAAGAGACGAAGGCGCCTCTAAGTGCAGTAATAAAACACTTTAATGGCAAGGAAGGGTTAAAAACACTTGCAAGATGGAAGTGATAAACAGGCATATCAATGAATCCATGTTTTGATGTAACTTGTCCAAAGAAGCCCCTGTAATGCTAGCCAAAAGAGTAATAAAAATGTAAATATTATGGCCCACAATGAATAAACCATTAGATAGGCAAGTTTTTTTTTTCATACTCTTTATTTTTAGAATGTTAAAAAATCCACTTTAATACAGAACAATAATCCTCATCATACAGGTCTCTGTATATCCTAAGCTTGTCTCAGTCCTTTTTTTGTTGAATTTTACAAAGGTAAGATTGGCTGTGACAGTGCACGACATGTTCCCTTCCTTTTTCATGACAATAATACAAAAAATAATATTTTTTTGTTTAGCAGCGAGACTGGCAACTGCACGAAACACCAAGTGATATGTTAACATCAAAAGAATTGCACTTACAGACATTTAGCTGAAATATTTACAGCTTTGACAAGAAGATATTGAACAATGTCTAGTCTTGTATATATTGTACAATTGTAAACTTCAGTCATTTTGTAGTTTAAGAAATACTTTGATTTCACTTTTTTTTTTTTTTTTTTACTTTTTGCTCAGTAATTGTACAAAAAAAACAATATTTCATAAAAACAGCAAGGGAAAAAACTCAGCTACCATTCCTTCAAATGGGGTTTATACAAGATATGGCTGTACATCCTGAGTAGTGATCTTGTTACTTTCAGTCCGGGATGGACGAAATCACATCAGAATGTGTATATCTGTGATGAAACCAATGAAATTAAATAGTTTCACGTCGCAGATCATTCCATTAGAAAAGAATGCATAGTTTTGATTAAACATATACAACATGATTTCTGTTTAGGGTGCGGTTTGTGAAAACACAAGAAAACCCATTCACAATACAACAGTACTTAAAAGCAAAATGGTACCAATACAAATATGTATACTTTTCATGAGGAGGCATTTAAAGTCCAGATCATCTTTCCTAAAAAGATATAGTTTGTCAGAGCTGTGAAATAAATATGTTTTCCAAGGTTGTTAGCATCTATCTAGGTTCCTTATGATTTGATAGGCTCTTGAAGTATCCACCATCTCCTAGAATTGCACTCAGTAGGCAGGGACCTCTGAGTACACTTCTCCCAGGTTATTTACCAGTTTGGCACAAAGGATTTTAGAATAGCTTTTAGCATACTTGCATACAAGGCATTTAGCCCGTGTGCACCCAATCCTGATAGGCACAATTGCAGCCTTCAGCCCACACTGCCTGCAGCCTGTCAAAGTCTATAGCAAACTGAAATACACTGCAGCTGGATAGGGCTGAACTCTCCACAGATTGGTGCTCTTTTAGGGTTCTATGCATTCAGGAACATGTGCCCAGAACACAGAATACCTGTGTTTCAGGCATCTCCACAGGTGTTTTCTAATGCACTGTACACTAGATGTGACCAAACATTTGGCTGCATTGAAGGGGTGAAAACCAAACACAAACTCCCAACTGGTAATCAATGTCACCTGACAGTGGTCACTTGGCAAGCCAGTGTTGCAAAAACACTGCTAACACTGCTAACAGATCTGTTAACGTGTATGGCTAGGCTTACCAGTATTGCCTCTGTTGCATCCGTTCTTCACTCAGTTGCAGAAGTACGGTCGTTAATGTTGATAGAATATTCAGCATCCAATACTTCTGAGTAGGTGGGGCTCCTCCAGATGGCTGCTATGTCACTAATATGTCCATGCAACTCTGAAGAGACACAGGCATCTGAAACGTCCAGAAGTGCCAGATGCTGAAGATTCTACCGATGCCAACTAGTCCTACCGGAAGGTGAAGAATGCCTGGAGCAGAAGAAGTAAGTATTCCTGTACTCTTCTATGCTCTTCCTGTTAACATTTTTTTTTCTCCAAATACTTTGGTGTCCGTTTATGAAGCAGTGTAAAAAATCCACAGCATCGTTCTCCGGCATTCACAGAGGAGATCGTTCTCCTCTGTGTGCCAGTTTATGAAGCCATGTAGATCACTTCACCTCTAGCGAAGTGAAGTGATCTAAAAATGGTTCAAACAGCAGAGAACGCCCCCTGATACTGGAATCTTGTGAGACATAACGAGATTACAGCACCAGAAATTCACAGAAACACTATATAAATTATCACTGCTCAGTAACGGACATTCTCAAGGAGCCCGCCCAAATAGTTAATAAAATTATAAGTCCCCCTACACTATATATGTATTTATAAGCACATACACACATTATATATGCACATATACACACATACATTATATATACGTATATATATATATACATACATCATATACATGTATACACATATACAGGGCAGGGGGACATGGCTAATGTGTTGGGGGGTCTGAACGAGGCAGGAGGAAGTCTATAATCTTCCTCCTTCCCCGGGATTCCCTCTTCACTCCCCCGGTTCACCACCTCCGAGCTGGTGAATCGGGCAGTGTGATATCTGACCGAGATCGCCAGTGAAGTGCGGAGATCGCAGCATAAACTGGCCGTTTCTGTGTCAGTGAATGACAGTTCTCTGTGTGCAGAGATAATTGGCGGAGAAGGTATTCTCACCCCATTATCTCTGCTTCATAAACCAAAAAAAAAGCTGTGATAAGCGGTGATCCTTGGGACCACCGCTGATCACAGTTTCATAAACGGACACCAGTGTCGTTAAACATATTCGGCAGTTATACATTTTTATGGCATTTAATGGTATTAGATTCTGGCATTGAGTTTGTCTCTACAAACAGGAAAAAACACTTTGGGAGAATTGATAAACTATACCTTACTCCCAGGCTTCTGGTGGGCTTGTCTAGACAGCTGACACTCGTGCGTCTTCTTGCAGGATCCTGGTGGGATTTGGGACCCTGAACTAGAATGCACTGATACAATGCAGCAGTGCCCTTTCATGAGAATTAAGACCCTGAGCCTTCCCAAGATCTCTTAGTGATGTCAGCAACAGGAAATAATCAGCCAAGTCTAAGGCGCATTTTTTAATGCATTTTCTTCAGTATTTTTTATTGTTCATTTCCTGTTGTTTTGTCAATAGTAGGTGGGGCAGCCACGTGCATTTTAGTGCAGGGTCCACTATAAGGTGATATAATAAAGCTTCAGAGACCACTTTAGCAAGTTTAGTTACAAAAAAAATCTTAGCCATTATAATTGTAACCAAATCAATGTCATCCTGTTGTGACATTTGCACACAATTAAAAATAAAAACAAATCTTGATATATTGTAAATCAAAGATCATAAAGGGAACCACATAAGGAACCCAGGCTTAAGGCGTTTGCAGCACAGAATGACTTGTTATTAAAAGAACCTCATGCATTCAAATTTTCTCGCAATTCATTTTATGTACAAGAGAAAACATTTAAAAATATCCTAAATACATAGGCTTATATACACGTGTAAATGTACAGAGAAACTTTTTTTATCATTCTTTTCTCATATGTTTGAAATGTTTGAACCTAAAGTGTATTGTATTGCACATAGAAAAAATGATGCATAACATTTTCTTGTTCCTCTGATTAAAGAAACCGTTACATAAGCCAAAGCAAAAAAAAAAAAAAAAATACAAAATGAAAGTTAAAAAAAAAAAATAAGTTAATACTTACATTTTTAGTTCCCTTTTATATGATGACATCATTAGTTATGCAATTGCTACTCATAGATTATAAAAATATGTTATCCTTTTAGTTAGGTGTTACTGAATCTTACATCTTGGTTTATTTGACAAATGCTTAACTAATTTGTATATTCCTCAAAGGCACAGTTCACCTTTGGAATATGTTCTACCCATTATTAGAGTGGAACATGTAACATGTTCCTGCTCCTGCATCATCTCCCCTCGACAACCCCCTTCCCTGTGACAGCAGGCAGGGGATTCTCTCCCCACACCTGCTGTCACAATTTAAAAACAGCAGGAACATTCACAGAACTCTGTGAATGAATGACACGGCAGAGTTCACAGAACTCTATAAATGAATGATGCGGCGGTGTGGGGGCTGAGCTCGCACGGTCTTGTCATTCATTCACCGAATTCCGTGAACTCTCCTACTTTGCTGCATCTTTTATTTACAGAGTTCAGGGTATATGAACGGGGCTAAAATGTCATCAACACAGCCATTACACTAGCTGCACTTTCTGTAAAATTCAAACAAGGCATGCAAATGTTGCATGCTTTGGCATCGTGTTTAGATAAATTATGCATTGTTTCAGTGATTATGTTTGGTATTAGATATATATTTGGACATATGAAAAAAAGTTTGTCCAAAGGATTGTAGAACAGCAAGAAGAGATGATAGCAGCCTTTTTTTAAACAAAAATGGAAAGGTACATTTTATGTAATTAATATGTATAACGTTTGCAGTCACTATGGAGAAAAAAATGTATACGTAAGGTGTAAAAGAACAGTCGTGAGAATAACCTGAATCTTCCTTTTTTAAAAAAAATAAAATTGTTATATCAATTGCTGCCTGAAAGATAACACTAATGTGTAGCGCAATTAAACATGTTAAAATATTTTTTTTTTAATTATGTATTCATTTTAATACATTAAAGCAGAATACTTCAAATACTTCAGTTTTTTTAGTGGGGAGTGGCCATGTTCTTTTCCGTTTGATGTGTTTAAAGACCAATTGAAGTCTCTCACATTTTTATGTGTACATAGATTCGTATCTGAAAACCACTAAAAAATTCCCTATGCATGCATTAGTTCTGCACTAATTAAAAAAAACTATATTACCAAAAGTATTGGGACACCTGCCTTTACACGCACATGAACTTTAATGGCATCCCAGTCTTAGTTCGTAGGGTTCAATATTGTGTTGGCCCACCCTTTGCAGCTATAACAGCTTCAGCTCTTCTGGGAAGGCTGTCCACAAGGTTTAGGAGTGTCTATGGGAATGTTTGACCATTTTTCCAGAAGCAAATTTCTGAGGTTAGGCATCAATGTGAATGAGAAGGCCTGGCTCGCAGTTTCCATTCGCAGTCATCCCAAAGGTCAAACCTTGTGGACAGCCTTCCCAGAAGAGCTGAAGCTGTTATAGCTGCAAAGGGTGGATCAACTCAATATTGAACCCCATGGACTAAGACTGGGATGCCATTAAAGTTCATGTGCGTGTAAAGGCAGGCATCCCAATACTTTTGGTAATATAGTGTATATCCAGCTTTATTCACATTGGTCCAATGCATTATAGCTGGAGTAAAGGCAAAGGAAAAGTGCTTCCTTGTATTGGGGCTGACCCTGCACCACAGGGTTTAAATGATTTTTTAAGTCTAGGGGACCACAAAAAAGCAGCCTTGTCATCCCTATGCCCTGGTGTTCACAGGTTCTCTGTCATCATCAAGTCTGATACAAAGCCCCTAGCCCTGCATTGGACACGAGGATGCAAAGGAATAGTCCATTTCCAGAACAGAGTGGAGGGGATTAAAGAAGAGTGACGGCTGCTGGGCAGCAGAGTATGACAAGTAAAGCTGCTTTTGCTTCCCCTAGACATAAATAAGCATTTTACCCTTGCAGTGCAGGGCAAAGAAGCAATTTACCCTCACCCAGAAATGAGCTTTAATGCACATGCATTAACACATGTTATATAACGCTATTGTGCGTTGCATAAGGGCAGCCCACTGGAATCAATGGGCTTCTGACACATCAAACAGTCCCAAAGAATTGGATGTCACAAAATGCTTGCCACAAAAGTGCGTGTTAGTGCATGCAACTTGTGTTGCTGCGTGTTACTGTAATGCAGGCGTTCCCACAACACATTGATGTAAATCATTCCATAATTATTTACAAAAGCTGTCATTCTTTTTATGCTTTTGCTATGTGACAAACTTTAAGAGTAATTTCCTAATTAACATAGAGTATCCAACAATAAAAACCAGTGGAATAAAATGCAGTGGAAAAAACATCCCAATTCATAAACAACATTTTTGATCCCTTCAGTCTAAACAGACAAAAAGTACAAAATAGCCATAACTGGAGTGGAATTTCAGCTCTACATTTTCTGCCCATTTTCCAGGAAATTTATTGCAGTCCTCAAACGGATAAAATTATCATTAACAAATCTTACAACAAATACTTCTGTATTTTTCCTGTAACATAAAGTGATTTCAAATACCATGGAAAAAAATGTAATGAACTTCAGGATTCAGATAGAAAATAAAAGCCGAATGCCACAACATTTTTAAAATAACATGAAATAGGTTAGAGAACTCTTGCTGTAAGAGGAAATAATGACTGCCTTATTTATCAATATGTCATAGCAGTCAATCAAATTATATGTTTTGTTGTTCACCTGTCCTTTATAATCTGAGCGGCTGTCTGTGAGGTAGCAGACTGTCTGATCATTTTCTTGGGGTGCTCAGCGGTGTGGGTACAATGCTCTCTGCTGTAATAGTATGCTGGGGTGTCTTCAGAATGAATCACACCACACTTTGTGTGCTAACCTGTGCTGCAGCAACACATAAATGCAAATAGGCCTAAAACTGTTTTTGCGATATGGCACTGCGTTACTTTAACTGACAATTCAGTGGTCGTGTGACGCTGTACCCAAATAAAATGTATGTCCTTTTTTTCCCCACAAACAGAGCTTTCTTTTGGTGGTATTTGATCACCTCTGCGGTTTTTATTTTTTGCGCTATAAACAAAAAATGACCAACAATTTTAAAAGTAAAAACAGTATTTTTTACTTTCTGCTCTAAAACACATCCATTACAAAAATGTAAAAAAAAATCCAATTTCTTCATCAGTTTAGGCCAATGTGTATTCTGCTACATATTTTTGGTTAAAAAAAAAAGCGTATATTGATTTGTTCGCGCAAAAGTTATAGCGTCTACAAACTATGGGATATATTTATGGAATTTGTATTTATTTATTACTAGTAATGGCGGCGATCAGCGACTTATAGTAGGACTGCGATATTGCGGCAGACAAATCGGACACTTAACCTCCCTGGCGGTAATCCTGAGTGTGGGTACCATTAGCGGTAACCCTGAGCCACACTCGGGATCGCATCGCTGGATCCAGGCAATGTTACTCACCTTGTCCCCTGGATCCAGCGATGTCCTCCTGCGGTGTCAGCGTGTCTGTCCTCCGCCCGATGCCTCTGTGTTCCGGGCTCCATTCCCTGCGAGCGTCGCTTCGCACGGGGGGCGGAGCCCGGCGGCAAATTAAAAAAGTGAAACACACAGCATATATACAGCACACTGTAATCTGTAAGATTACATTACTGTATGAAATCATTTCACATCCCCTTTGTCCCTAGTGGGTTTGCCCAGTGCCCTGCATGCACTTTTATATTATATATGTCATTCTTTCTGCTTGGAAACTTGAGAACGTCCATAGCAACCAAAAAGCGTCCCTTTACGTCAAAAGTGTTTTTTGATCAGCTAGAAAACAGCGATAGTAAATAAGAATCATTTGCAGAATTGAGTGATACTGATTTTTGGGGAAATTTATCATCAGACACTGAAAGTGACGACAGCGACAATTCTGCAAATGAGCAAATTTCAGTGTTTTTGGTTTGATTACATTATTGAATACATTTTATTACTATTACGTTATTATTTTTGATAATCATTTATAGTTATTTATTATATTATAATTTATGATTTCATGTTTCAAACTTTATCATACCCGGGATGTCTACTAGACTCTTGTTTGGACAGATTTAAGTGAGCTATTCCTAAGAATTACAGGCCTACAATATAAAACGCCAAATTTCTATGCAAAATAATCATATCGCTTTCAGCACCAAAAATCTGACATAATCATACCGCCAGGGAAGTTAGCTGACACTTTTTTGAAGGCCATTTATATTATTACAGTGATCAGTGCTAAAAATATGCACAGTCACTGTACTAATGGAAGGGAAGGGGTTAACATCAGGGGCAATCAAAGGGTTAAATGTGTGCCTAGCCGGTGATTAAGTGTAGTGGGGGAGGTGCTTTTACTAGTGGAAGGCATGGATCGGTGTTACTGCTTCACAGGAGCACAGGATCCATGCCTTCTGTACTGACAGAATGGCAATCTTCCTTGTTTACATTGCCGATCAGCGGCAAGCATCGAGCCACTGAAGGTGCGCAATCGTGCCCGATGTCATGGGACAGCACAGACTCCCTACCTATCCCCATTACCAAATACAGGGAGAGCATCTATATTGCCTGAGGGCAAGCAGTTGAAGAGCATCAACAGGGAAGTATATTCGCAGCCTAGGTACAATGTTCCAAGTAGAGAAGGATTGACCAGGGGACATGTCTACATTAGATGGGGGCAGGCAGTTGAATGACATCAGTAGGAAATTGCATTCTATGCCTATATATGATGTGTCAAGCAGAGAAGGGCTGGATGAGGAACACAGTAGCAAAGCTGATCACTGGTCTACAGGCACACTGGGTGTCATGTAGCTCCAATCAGCAAATTGAGGGATACAAAATGACCATACCAGCATGGCGTGCTTGGTGTGGTCAGAATGCTAAAGGATAGAAGGGAAACTGGCACAATCACAAGGTATTTGCCAGTAAATAAGAGGCTACTGGCTAAAGAGTGAACATTTGCCAGTTACGTTATTAAAAAAAAAAGCATTAGTTAATTATTTTTAAAAAATCTCTAATACTGCATTCCAGAACTATGTATTTTGTTTGTTAACGCTTAATGCTGGCTTTTTTAGATTTGGATAGAGGATGAAAGGGTTAGTACCCTGGTCAACTGGGATTTATGAATTGCAATAATACAAACGTGTAAACACAGAAAAATCTTACAGAACTGTATATGCATGCATGTATAGATATGAAGTGTGGACTACATCAAAATCTCAATACAGTCCAAAACATCCAGTGATAAAACCAAAATTTAAAAGACAGAGCATAGCAGACTGCCACTTAGATGGAAATCAGAGTACATGATAGTATTGCACGCTATAGAGGATACACAGCTTTGATCATGAGTCATGGGATTACAGAATGCCTTGTCATATCATCATAGCATTAAATGATACAGAAGAAAAACAATAGTTATCAGAATAAAAATTGACAGTATAATCTATGAAATGTTAAGAGAAATGGACAAAATGCCCACTATACTGATGTAGATTAGATCTCAGGTTCCAGCTCTGTACAGGCCAAAAAAATGAAAGCAAAGATCAAATATTGTCTATACATCTTGTACAATAATGTTACTTTCCCGCAACAGCTAAAAAAATATGCAACCAATTGCAAAACTAACATCTGAGATGCTTCTTGCTTTGCATGTCATTCCAAATTCTGTGCATTTCTTCAGGGCCAATCTGATGTACTGTAATAACTCTACGGTATCGGCACAGACTGTAAGCCATTTTCCAATGGTTAAAGCCACTGTTTTGAAATGGGTGGATTCCAAGTTTTCGCAAGCAAAGTCCAACATAGACATCCTCAAGATGCAAAAGTCTTGTGTGGAGGGATGTTTTATAAATGAGTTCTGCCACATCTGCGGAGAAGATATACCCAGTTCCTGAACAAAAAGGTGGATAATTACTATCTGGGTACAAGTCTCTTGGCATATACCATTTGCTGCGGACATCCCTTATAGGTCCTCCGTTGATAACATATCCAGTAAAATACCTCCTCCTTGGCTTTGTTGTTGGTTTCAGTAATTTATAAATTAAATTGTCCATATTTACAAAAATATCACTGTCTGTTTTCATAACATATTTAGCCTTGGAGCAGAACGTTGCCACCCATCTCATGCCCATCATAGTTTTTAAGGTTAGATTATGGTATGAGTCTATGAAGTCTTCCACCACTATATCGTGAAATATCTGGCTTTCTTGCTCAACCATCTGGTTTAATACTGGGTCTGCATTTTTGCCGAGAAGGAAAAGCGTGACAATTTTGATTCCTTTAAAGTTGCTTTCATTACCCCAAGTTTCTCGGATGGCTTGTCTGGCATCAAATTCCTTATGGGTTGTGCTTATTAGAATAACCAAAAAGGGGCTACCATTATTTTCACATTTCTCAGGCTCATTAATAACAAATTCAAAGGAATGAGGATTGATGGGTCGAGTTCTAATATTGCCAAAAGTAATGTTTTTCTGAGCTAACACCACTTTGCTTAGCCTGTAGCCAGTGTAGTTGGATGTTGGGCGAGTGACACTTAAGTACCAAAGTGCACTTGCCCAGCAAACCACTGTCAAAATATACAGACATGACACCTTTGAGGCCATGACGCTCCAGAATCTTCTAGGCGAAGTTTCCTATGAACAGTTTTTTCATGACTTTAACCGTCTTCGTGTCCCCAAGGGACAGCATATTATATAAGAAAAAAATTATGGATGTTCAAAAACATAAATCCTACTGTATTACCCTTCTCTTGAAGTTTCTATAAGTCTTTTTGTAATGAAAACCGTTATAATCTTGAGCTGGGTAGTTAGGAGTAAGGAAACTTAAACAATAATTACTCGGACTCTTTACACTTTTATTACCATCGGGGAAAAACCAATAAGATTATTCGTGTTGGGT
>BLSH010286987.1:208711-232149 GCA_018402905.1 Glandirana rugosa | reverse complement strand
AACGATATGCCGAGACGCATTTAACGTGACAGCACGCTGCGACATGGGTTTATTTTACATAAATAAAAAAAAGGGGTGTTTATCTCGAAAGAAACCACCATAAACTGTTCACTTCCACGCGTTTACCCACTCCCGTATGTTATACCCTCTACTCCTGATCATCACAGATCAGCGGACATGCCTATTATTGCTCCATTTTTGTGAGTGTTTTTATTCTATTTTCCATTAAAATATTACCAGCATATTGCACTTAGAGGCGCCTTCCTTTGTGCTTTGTCGTTTCAGCTATTGGACTACTTGATCTGGGTCCTCTTTTGTGGGCTGCCCTTAGTGCCTTCCCTTGGTCTGGTCATATACCATCTTTTTACCTGATATTTTTGTATGTATATGTTTTGTATGAACATTTTTGTCTCTTAGCCGCATTTCATGTTTATTTTATAATTTGCCCATCCATCATATTTCTCATACACTACTAGTCCTCATCTCCCATATTGTATGCCCTCACCCATTTGCGCACCTTCACTTGTCAAATACCACCAAAGAAAGCTCTATTTGTGGGGAAAAAAAATAAATACATTTTATTTGGGTACAGCGTCGCACGACAGTGCAATTTACGCAGAGCCGTATAGCAAAAAATGGCCTGGTCATGAAGGGGGGGGTAAAGCCTTCCAGGGCTGAGAGTGGTGCTATGCAATGTGTGTTGAAGTCCCCACTGGAAAGTCATGTGACAGCATAGGAGCACACAGCCAGACTGTCACCCCATAACTCCCAATCCCACAAAGATAGTGGAGCTGGGGACCCTCAGTGGTGAGAACACCCAGCTATGAGAAGACAACACTGCACACCAAGCACTGCTAAGTCCTTTTTGGCTACTGAGGAATATATTTACATTACATTTTTATGCTCAGAGTCCAACTTTAAAGTTTTATGGTGTCTACCATAAACTGGACAAAAGCTTTTTATGATGGAATAACCCTTTAAAAGCCAGCAGCCCATGTATTCAAGCTTGCACATTGTAAGAAACACCAACCCTTGCTAGTTGTAACCTGGTAACCTCCACATTGAAGACTAACTCAATAAAGAGATCATTAAAGCGGTAATTTAAAAACCCAAAACCCAACATTTTATATATTGCAGCTTATCAATTATTATATGTGGTGGATGCATTAGTCTTTTTTAAGCTTTTTTTTCCCCTCTGTTTTCATCTGATGATCTGCCCAGTAACACACCTCCTGTATTAGAAGGGAGTGTTATGCCTCATACACACGGGTTGACGATTGTATACAACAGGTCGTACGAATGACCGTTGTATGCTAAATCGACCGTTAGTACACGCGATTAGAACAGCCGATGTACGACGGTCTTACAACAGAAGTTGGAAGAACAGACTAGAAAACTTGGTAGTACCAACAAGTGGTCGTACGACAGTTGTATCGTGTGTACAGAGAAGTTGGTCCAACAAGTTGTATTGTGCAAAACACGCATGCTCTGAAGTCAGGAACGGCCGGGTGCTAATTACATGCACCTGAACTTTCTCTTTATACGTTCATAACACATCACTACATTCGGCTTGGTCGTACGATTGTTTTGTGCATGTCAGTGCGCGAGATACAACAGCCAACATGCGATTTGGGACGTTCAGTCGTACGATCGAACCGTGTGTACGAGGCTTTAGATGCACTAACAAATTGAAGCCAAACTCCAGTTAATGCAACAGTTCTGTTTCTTTTAGGAAAAGCTAAATGAATAAAAGCTAACCATTGTAAGCACCCTTGTCAGTGTTAAACAGTTTGTCTCAACCCTCTAAATGCTACATCTACAGGACAGCTTTTCTGTTTAAAAAAACAACAGACTTACTGGCCGGATCACCAGATGAAAATGAATGCAGTGTCTACATCTAAGAATTGGTAAGCTGCAATATGATAAAGGTTTGCTTTTGGGTTTACCATTGCTTTAAAGCTCTAGCACTAGAGGCGCAAGCTTCTGGCACGCTGCTTGGTTAAAAAAAAACGATAATGTGTAATCCCTATTGCACAGGCAAAAAAGTACTATAATATGTATTTAAATTAACCTTGATTAAATCACAGATAATCAGGAGTTTTGTATGATCCATAAAAATATTTAATCACTTGGGGAAAAGATCTCCTTCTAGTTTCCCTCTGTAGTTAAACCAAGCCTGAAGTTTTTACTATCTTTTCGAGCTGAAAAATTACATCTCCAAATCCACCGGCACAAATGAATAGGCTTCTGCCACCATCTGTTTGCCCGTTTATATTATTTGTTTTAGACTAAAGATTCTATGTTCAGAGAGTCTGAAAGCCCAGAGGAAGGCCAGCCGAATGGGTTTCTACTTATCAGTGAAAATGTAAAGAGATACAAAACTCCAACAACGTGCGCTTCCCATGGCGCCAAGCATTGACTTAAATTAAATGACTCACACTTCTGGAAATAAGCACACTTTGTAAAATTAAGATTCCCATGTTGTACTTTCCCAAAGAACACAATTCAATTTCCCTTTGCCAGTCCCCAGATATAAACACAGATGTTGTCGTACATTTTTTTTTTCCAAGACCGCATCTTCGATGTACGCTAGTCAAGGCTGTATAATCAGATAACGCACAACGCTGCGCTGGCTTGCTTGGGGCTGCTGTAAAGTGGTTTTACTTATGCTCAGCTGCAGTAGGAAGATTTTAAAATCTAAACCCATCTTTTTGACAAAGTTTCATGTTGCACCCATATGTGATTCCTACAGCCAAGTCATTCAATCACAGGAGTCTGTAAATGAAAAAACCACAAGTCTCATCTGCCACCATGGCAAAGGGGGTCATAGTTCTCAATAGAGCGCACATACAGTGCGGTCATCACACTTATTTTATTTATGTCAGGTGCTTATATAGCCCCATGAATTTGCACAGCGCTTTACACATACAGTTGTATGCAAAAGTTTAGGAACCCCTGACAATTTCCATGATTGTCATTGATAAATATTTGTGTGTTTGGATCAGCAATTTCATTTTGATATATCAAATAACTGAAGGACACAGTAATATTTCAGTAGTGAAATGAGGTTTATTGGATTAACAGAAAATGCGCAATATGCATCAAAACGAAATTAGACAGGTGCATAAATTTGGGCACCCCAACAGAAAAATCCCATCAATATTCAGTAGAGCCTCCTTTAGCAGAAATAACAGCGTCTAGATGCTTCCTATAGCCTGTAATGAGTGTCTGGATTCTGGATGAATGTATTTTGGACCATTCCTCCTTACAAAACATCTCCAGTTCAGTTAGGTTTGATGGTTGCCCAGCATGGACAGCCCGCTTCAAATCACCCCATAGATGTTCAATGATATTCAGGTCTGGGGACTGGGATGGCCATTCTAGAACATTGTACTTGTTCCTCTGCATAAATGCCCGAGTAGATTTTGAGCAGTGTTTTGGGTCGTTGTCTTGTTGAAATATCCAGCACCAGCGTAACTTCAACTTTGTGACCGATTCCTCAACATTATTCTCAAGAATCTGCTGATATTGAGTGGAATCCATGTGACCCTCAACTTTAACCAGATTCCCAGTACCGGCACCAGCCACACAGCCCCACAGCATGATGGAACCTCCACCAAATTTTACTGTGGGTAGCAAGTGTTTTTCTTGGAACGCCGTGTTCTTTTGCCACCATGCATAACGCCCCTTGTTATGACCAAATAACTCAATCTTTGTTTCATCAGTCCACAGCACCTTATTCCAAAATGAAGCTGGCTTGTCCAAATGGGCACTTGCATACCTCAAGCGACTCCATTTGTGACGTGTGTGCAGAAAAGGCTTCTTTGGCATCTCCCATACAGCTTCTCCCTGTGCAAAGTGCGCTGAATTGTTGAACGATGCACAGTGACACCATCTGCAGCAAGTTGATGTTGGAGGTCTTTGGAGGAGGTCTGTGGGCCGTTTTTGACCGTTCTCACCATCCTTCACCTTTGCCTCTCCAATATTTTATGTCGCTGTCACTTCTGGCCTTAACAAGAACTGTGCCTGTGGTCTTCCATTTCCTTACTATGTTCCTCACAGTGGACAGCGACAGCTTATAGCTCTGCGATAACTTTTTGTAGCCTTCCCCTAAACCATAATGTAGAACAATCTTTGTTTTCAGGTCATTTGAGAGTTGTTTTTAGGCCCCCATGTTGCCACTCTTCAGAGGAGAGTCAAAGAGAACAGCAACTTGCAATTGACCACCTTAAATACCTTTCCTCATGATTGGATGCACCTGTCTATGAAGTTCAAGGCTTAATGAGCACACCAAACGAATCGTGTTCCAATTAATCAGTGCTAGGTAGTTACAGGTATTCAAATCAACAAAATGACAAGGGTGCCCAAATTTTTGCACCTATCTAATTTTGTTTTAATGCATATTGAACATTTTCTGATAATCTAATAAACCTCATTTCACCACTGATATATTACTGTGTCCTTCAGTTATTAGATAGATTACTGATCCAAACACCCAAATATTTATAAATGACAATCATGGAAATTGTCAGAGGTTCCTAAACTTTTGCATACAACTGTATATTATACATTCACATCAGTCCCTACCCTCAAGGAGCTTACAATCTAACATCCCTAACTCACATTCATACATACACTAGGGCCAACTTAGACAGGATCTAATTAACCTACCAGCATGTCTTTGGAATGTGGGAGGAAACCAGAGTACCCAGAGGAAACCCATGCAGACACAGGGAGAACATGCAAACTCCTGGCAGGTAGTGTTGTCTTTTGCTGCTAGGCGAAAGTGCTATCCACTACACCAGTGGTTCTCAACCCTGTCCTCAAGTATCCCCAACAGGCCATGTTTTCAGGTTTTCCTTTAAATCAGAGTCAATGGCTTGGTATTTCGGACAGCTATTTTATCTAAGAGAAATTCCCAAAACATGGGCTGTTGGGGGTACTTGAGGACAGAGTTGAGAACCACTGCACTACACCACTGTTGATATTTCCTTTAGCACAGTAACCGAAGGCTGAAGGAATAGTCAGCAGGAGCCTACCCATGATCTACTGATCACGGTTGCAATGCCTTGCAAAAAAAAAAAAATGTTTTTTTCCAATTAATCAATATGGGCATATTTATGTATTTTGGCAAAAGGTGGCATTAGCCTTTAACCACTTTCTGCCCGACCTATAGCAAAATGACAGACATGCGGGATTTCATTGTTGGACGTCATATGACATCCTTTAGAACAAGCTGCTCATGCACGCCCCCAGGGGTGCGCAGCACGGCGATCGGAGGTGTGGTGTGTTCCTCAGAAACACTGCATCTCCGATCACGGTAGAGACTATGGCGTAGGCTCTTTACCATGTGATCAGCTGTGTCAAATGACAGCTCATCACAGTGTAAATAGGAACTGCCGGTTTTCGGCATCCCTCTACTCATGCTGACAGAGCATAAGGAGAGGAGAACCGATAAGGAGCTTTTCTCAGTGGTAACATCTGCACTGATAATCAGTACAGCCCCATCAGTGATGCCTGTCAGTGCCCACCAGTGATGCCAATCAGTACCCACCAATGATGCCAATCAGTGCCCATCAGTGATGCCTTTCGTTGCCCATCAGTGCTGCCTATCAGTCCCACCTATCAGTGCCCATAAATGCTGCCCAATCAGTGTCGCCTATCAGTGCAGCATTTCAGTGCCCATCAGTGCCACCTCATCAGTGCAACCTATCAGTGCTGCCAGTGCAGCCTCATCAGCACACATCAATGAAGGAGATAAATTACTTATTTACAAAATTTTATAACAAAACTAAGAACAATAAGAGCAGAAAGTGAAGAGATGACCTCATCAGCATGTTGCTGCTCTACCTCTGTCCAATCAAAGGCTGGAGCCTGGGAGGTGACCTAGAAGTGCTGTTTAACTGCACTTCTTGGGCTGTGTAAATGTCATGACTGAATGGATAGAAATACAAATCCTTTGAAAAATATGGCAGCACCCAAATGTGTATTTTAACTTTTAGCTTTTTGCCTGGAGTGCAGTTTTAGTGGTTTTTATTGCATAGTTACCAGATTCTCCAATTAGACAAGGTGGTGATCAAGATGTCACCGCCCTGCCTCTTCACCTCATCCAATCAGAGAATGCCTTCTATTTATTGGGGAAAAAAAAGAAAGTTCTATGAATGGCGGCTGTACAGAGTGAACAACCTCCTGTGTTCATTATGCAGAAGGGCAGCTGCTTGGCACAGGACCCAGAGGACAGTGCAATCACTGTAGTAGTTGTGACTAATACAGTGATTCTTGTCTTTCACAGCATGTCTAAAAGATATAGCCAAGCTGCTGTAATGTAACTATGGAATAAAAATCACACCTGGAGTTCAGCTTTAATGTATTAAAACATTCTATCTTAGTAAAGTTTATAAACTTTTGTTCAAAGGAGAAGGTCATGGTGTATCCAGGCTTTGTTTCCTGCAATGTGTGCGATGGTTCTTCTCATCTCCTTGCAAGTCCAGCAGACAGGTTCTATCGGAAAATCGGTGGCAGAGGTAGTAGATATAGTAGGCAGAGATCATGTGATCTAGGATCCCCGGGCTTTAGGGCAAGGGAGCTCAGAAGCAGCATTGGTTTATTCCCAGCATGCTAGAGACTCTTTTTTATGCCAAGTAATGTGATCTGGTAATGGTGATGTGTGTCCTATTGATTCAAGTGAAATGCAAAGGAAAATGATGGGTCCAGCTTAAATGTTCCTTATCTGAGGATGTCTGCAGTGTCTTTTAGTCTTTAGTCTAAGAGATAGGAAATCAGATTTGTGCAGCAAAATGTCTCTAAGAGTAGAAATTTATCTTAGTTATCTTCCGTTCTGATAAGCTGCATAAGCATATATATAGTTTCGGCATAGATCACATTTTTTTTTAAATAAAGAAAGCTATATTTTTAGGGTTTATTTAATTTAGAAGACAATGCCCAGAAATGTAATTCAATTATTATTCTGTACCAGGCTACAAGATATTCAGTGGCTGGAAAATCGTTTGTTTTTCTCTTGATCAGCTTTTTCCTTAAAGCTGAATTTTAAATAGATAAAGATTGCAGTGAAATGCATGCATTTATCAAAAGAAACCTATGTATATTTTTAAACACATAAAAGTCCATGAAGCGTTCTTTATACTAGCTTTCTGTAATACTCTGCACGGCAGGTTTCAGAGAAGGAGGGTCGGTAATGTGAGCCATCAAGATCTATTGTATCTTACTGTCAATCTAACACTGCAAGCATACTGAAAGTTGGCAGTTGAGGTGTTGACCCAATCAATACACCTTGACTCTTCAGTTATTGAATGTAGTTCTGGTAGAAGAAGCTGTATTGCCGATTACAGTTGAGAAAAATAAAGCCACCAACCTGTTTATACTGTCTGGAAAGGAAGCCTGGATTAAAAGACTAGCTACACAGAATTACATTTTTTTTTGCTGTGAAGCCTTAAAGGAGAAGTATTGCCAAAGCTATTTTGGCTATACTTTTCCTGTGAGTGCACTTACATTAGTTCTGCACTCCTGTGACCCAGATTCAGCCGGTCAAGGCTCTGCAGAGATCCCAACAATAATGTCAAGATCAGCTCAGATAACTGAGCAACAGCTGGCTCAGCCTCTCAGCGCACCGCTGAGAATCGGAGCCAACAACTTCCACCCCTCCACAGTCCAGCAGAGCATGGACTGTGGACCGCTCTGTGCTAAAAGCAGACCTGAGAACCGAGTGATCAGCAGCCTTTGATTGTCCAGTTCTTGGTGTAGAGCTGGCGGGGAACAGCTGCAGCATCAGACTAATGCTGCAGCCATCTAGGTATGTATGTTTGTATTTTTGTCATCCCATACTTCTGTGTTAAATTTAGTCTGTTTTTATTTTCATCTTTGACCCAGTTGCAGAGATTTTCACTTCCTGTCCCTGAGGCGTCTGTACAATAAATAGGTGGTGGGATCGTCACTCAAACGAGAAGGAGTAGAGTACAATAGAAGCATTATCAGAGGTCCTAATCCTTCCTCCCTCTACTAAAAAATGTGCTTCTGTCTGTGTTCTCACTGGAGAGATTCCCATCAGATTCATGTCCTGACCTATAGCAAAATGGGAATTCTTCCCCAACAAGAACACAGGCTAGAGTTGGCCTTTAATCCCTTATGTTCATGCTTCTGCTGAATTGAAAATGGGGTCCATTCTCTGAGAAATCGTCACTGTAATACTGTTTTTCAGCCAGTAAGAATACTTTTTTCTGCTATGACCTCCGCAAACAAAGCTGATTGGCTGTAGATTACCATAATTTGTATAGCATATATTTTTAATGCTTATTAAATAAAAAAAAGTAATAATAGAATAGCATCACCAAAACCCACCTGAACAAGATATTTAACCCTAAGCAGTGCCTGACAAAAACCTCCTTGTTTCTCAGTAAAAGAGCTGATAGCTATGATAAAAGATTTGCTGGCTGACTCAGCCATGGTGAGACACAGACCAGCCCTCTGTAATGTTATTGTAAATCATTCAATACATTTGCTGGCCAATAAGGGATGACGGTTTAATGGCACTGTTACCAGATGCATTTGTTTGCCTCATTAGGTGATTTCTCTATTGTGGTTCCGTATCTTTCTGTGCAATACCCCAAACGGAATAATGCGACACAGTGGAATATTGTAACAATATATTTTTATACATTAAATCAAAAATCTAACTTATCTACATTAGTGTTTAAAAAAATCTGGGTTGTATTTTTATTTTATTTATTTATTTCAGGTACTTATATAGCGCTGTCAATTTACGCAGCGCTTTGCATATATATTGTACATTCACATCAGTCCCTACCCTCAAGGAGCTTACAATCTAAAGTCCCTAACTCACATTCATACATCTACTAGGGCCAATTTAGACAGGATCTAATTTACCTACCAGCATGTCTTTGGAGTGTGGGAGGAAACCAGAGTACCCGGAGGAAACCCACGCAGGCACAAGGAGAACATGCAAACTCCAGGCAGGTAGTATCGTGGTTGGGATTCGAACCAGCGACCCTTTTGCTGCTAGGTGAAAGTGCTATCCACTACACCACTGTGGTTGTATATAACTATCTTTAATACGGGTGGTATGAGGACAAACTATAGTCTGAAAAATTTAGAATCAGATTTCTTTACAAAATCACAAACCCCTTCAATAACTATATTGTAAGGTGGACAGGCTCAACTGTTATTGGAAGCAGTAAACCATGCACAAGACAAGGACACCCAGAAACAGTCCAAGCAGGTTTGTGTTGAATGTTTAATCAGCAAGGCAGCAAACCAAGTTTCAATGCCCAGGGGATCTGTACAACAAGTCCCTGCAGCATAAAACTAACATAATATCTTCCAATTCGCTCCACTAACAAAACTCATGCCAGTCCCTGACAAACAGAGTGTCACCTAAACCGAAAGCGGCAGATATTGCTCTGTCAGCACTTCACCCAGCAATAAGTCCCTTAGCAAAGAGAGAGCCCTGAACATATGTAAAGGCCTGTGGACAGCGGAGACTTATAATGAGGCCTGGCTATCAGGTTAGATGTGAGACTAGGAATGGCATAGAGGCTTTATCCCACCTGAAGCTCTATAAAGCCTCCAGGCCTTAGAACAGAACTTAAAGTGTTACTAAACCCACAACAGTAAAATCTATCTGTATATGCAGCATAGCATGCTTGCTATACTCACTGTGGAACGTAAGGGGTTAATCCTCTGCATTGTGTAAAAAGGCTCTTTGATCCTGTATGGACAGATCCTTCCCTCCTGCAAGGTCTCTCTTGGCAAGACCAGATAATACACAGTGAGGGCAATAAAGCTGCACATGCTCAGTTTGGCCTCTATTGCTGGAGAGAACATTTCCTTGTTCTCAGAGCTAACCAGGTCACATGATATTGACATCACACATGTGGGTGTGTATACTGGCTATAGTGGAAATCTTCTCCTACCTGAACACTCAGCAATTTATCATGTGACCGTGGTATACAGATCAGCCAAAAAGGTATATAGTGGCAGTATTTTAATGTAAAAAAAAAATGTGTAACCTGTGGCTGTGGGCACGGGGGGGGGGGGGGGTGGGTTAAGCAGATGAAGTATTTTCATATTACTGGGTTTAGTAACTCTTTAAGATTCTGAGAGAATAAATCTCTTTCATAAACCCTGGAGCCCCTCACAATGTGTAGGTGAGCACATGTACACCATCCACAATGCTGTCAGGCAGTGCCTCAATACATATATCTAAAATATATATATATTATATATACACACACATACTGTACATACCCATATATTAAGGGTCAACAGTGAATGCATACAATGAGCACCAGTATACCAGCTCAGAGCTTTAGTTTTTCATCCTGGGCATTGCTATACAACTTCCCATAACACCACCTTTTGTTGGGGATCTGGGAACCCCTCTGGCCTGTATGTTTGTAAGCAGAGATATCCCCAAATGATCCCACTGCTCCTTACTGTTTCTCACATACCGAAAGTCTGATGTATCAAAGTGTGTCATTCCTACTTATGAAGAGCCTATAAGTAAAGGACAATCTAGGGATTTCACGAGAAAGGCAGCCAGTTGCACAAGATGAAGGCCTGTATAATAATTGATGCCACTTAAAAGGTACCAGCAGGCTCCAGAACTACAATGTAGGTTATAAGCGGTTCCTTCAGCTCCCTGGGTGCTCCAAATTATAGGGTTTACCAGTGTGGAAAGTTTGACACTTACTAGTAGTTTCAAGCATTGGCCTACTGGACAATAGGCTATCCATCACAGAGATGATTGTAGGAGATGGTGACAGGGAGGGGGGCTTGCTTGATAATTCACCTAGAATTCAGGGTATTTTGGGTGGTGATAAATACTGCATATAAAAGTATATCACAGTTTTTCAGTCTGTTTAATAGCTTTAGGGTATCAAAAGATTTACTTTGAAATGCATAAGTTTAATGGCTGATGGAAGGGCAGCACAGATGTTTATTGAAACAGACATGCACATATGGCAGAGAAAATATAAGGCTGCCTAAATACTGCTCCGAAAGGGTTATAATAAAGGTGCAAACATCTCAATCTCAAGGTCATAGCTAGATACGTCTATCTTCATCGATCATGAGGCCGGTACAGGCCTGGGTTTTGATGTTGAGCTTTCATAATCCCCCTAGGTGAGACTATCAATAGTAAACATCCACAACACATCAGAGCAGCAGTCAGGCTGACTGATGCAAAGTGGCAGACTGTGCTGTGCAGACACGGGCTCTTCTGCTTTAATAATGCCTAATTTCACCCACTTTGCATGTTTACTGCACATCCAATTTGCTCTGATTGCACATATGGAATCAACATGGTAGGTGTAAATACTAAATACACAAAGCTATTTCCTGATCAAGGAGACATTTTAGTTCTTGTTATTCCATGAATGTACACCCTGCATTCTTATACATTTATAGCTAATAAATTATTACCCTGACTTACGATGGAAAGCTGAATTATATGGCACAGCCATTCTACTGCTTGATGATGAGGTCACAGACCGATCTCCAGCAGTCAGCTTATTCTTGGTGCCTCCTGGAAACATTAGTAGGACAGGCAGACGTCATGATTCCATTTATACCTTTGTGTGGTATTATTTAAACATATTTATAGCCTGGCCGGGGTGAAATAGGCAACAAATATCGTACCAGAAAGAATATGTAATACAGAGCCACAGACTTTAAAATTTAGTCAGCTGTGGGATTGTATAGGAACTGTACTGGAGCTTTGCCTCACACAGAGCCATGGGTAAAGGGGGAAATGGTAGTGAAGGTACAGGGCCCATATCAGCTGTTAGATAAGTATTACAGCCTCCAAGAGAGATTTTTTGAAACTAGTGCAGGCACAAAGACCTAGGTATTTAAACAATGGGCAGATATTAAGAAAAAAATATTATTGTAGTTTTTCTTAACAAAAAAAATGGATTTACCTCAATTTGTCTTGAAGTAAGACTCCTACAATTTGCCACACAGCAGCACTTACATTTTCAAAAGGAGGGGCATCACTCAAAACCAAATAGCCACAGCTGCAGTACACATCTGCTGACAAGGACAGAAGGTTGACCTCATCCATTTGCTGCTCTTATTTCACTATCTAATCAGTTGGTTGGGGATGTTTACTCTAATGTTCATTTGGTGGCATGGGGGTGTGTTGCCCTATTACCAGTGGCGGCTGGTGAAGTTTTAAGATGGTGGGGCGCGAGACCCCGCCCTTCATTTTTGGCCCATCCCACTCCTTAGGAGCCACACCCCTTATATACTCCACCCACTCAATGTACAGTATAACTCAGCTGTCAGTCTTAATTCTCAATAAAATATTGATGGCTCATTCATCCATTAAATCCCAAAGGTAAAGAACTACATTAGCTGTAAGGTCTGCACAGGAACCGAGCACAGACTGATATTATGTGTGTTTTCATGTATGTGCTATGCCATCAAGCTCCATCCTAATTCCTTATTTTATAATAGGAACACTGGAAATCCTCCGCTAACCCCTGACACAAGGTGAGCCATAGAAATGTCCCTGGTTTTTGGAACTGACCAGCTTCACTAACATAAATCTTCATTATCTGTCAAAAAAAGTTTAAATGTAATTATAAAATCAGGCGCTTTAAGATGGCATTCACTGGAAAGCAGTTATTGTAGAGAAATTGTCATGAGTAGACATTCCTCTTGTTCTGTTGTTTGATGCTAAGATACACAGAGGCTGAGCAAGACTCCATGAAAACAGGCAGCTTCAACCAACACAGCAACAACTCCACTCCTGGTGACTTATTGGTCCCTGCATTGTAAGTCATGAATCATTGCTTACAATGCACTGAATGCAGGGATGAAGAAGTCACCTGGAGTGGAGTTGATGTTGTGTTGGTTGAAGCTGCTTGTTAAACAGTAAAATATGAAGAGCTGAGGGTGTGCAGTGCTGCTGAGCTCTGTGGTCCCCCAATGTCAGAAGACTAATTGCAGATCAATTACTGCCTGTGTATCCCTGAGAACTCCCTGTGACTTACACGCCGGCTCAGAGTTCTTATCCTACTGCTGAGCTTTGGAAGGGACCTGTTCAGCCTTATCTGTTATCTATGGATGCAGACTAATCACTGCCTGTGTATTGCTGGGAGCTCCCTGGCATGTATGCTCAGAGATCTTACCTTGCAGACCCTGCTGTGCTTGTATCGGATTGTCCCTCTGAGCTTCTCCTTCCCCTGCAGCTGTAGTCGCCCATGATGATCCATCCAGGCTTCCTCTCCTCCATTGAGCGATCCCTCATGCCCTCCTCCTCTGCTCTGTACAGGATGGTGGGCGGGGGAAGGGTCCCTGGTGGAAATACTGCTGGAGGTAGAGAATAAGTGTTGGAGTGCTACTTGTGGAGGGGGGGACATGGCTGGGCAGCTGGCCAGAATGTGTAACTGCAGACAGAGAAGATCTTGGCTCCCCCCCCAGGCAGAGACCAAATGGACTAGGCAGTTTAAGGTCTGTAGTTTCAGACGCCCCAGAAACCTTCTATTCTCAGAATGGAATGTTGGAAAGCAGCCAATGAGGGTGGAGATTTTACTGTATTCTAGATACAGCTTTTTAATGAGATTTGGGACGGCTGCCCTGTTGCTAGGTAGATTACACTTCTATTTCTTATCTAATCTATCTATTCTAGCAGTTAGCAACAGAAGCACAGCTAGAGAGGAATTCCAAATATTTTTTTTTCTTTGGAGTTTCTCTCTAGCTGTGCTGCTGTTGGTTAATAATTATAGTTAATTTTTATTTCTTACTTTTTTTTTGGTGGGGCGCTGCCCCAGGAGTCCATATGGGTGAGCCTTCACTGCCTATTACACTCTTTAATCAGTTGGGCGAGTGGGGAACAATTTCATATACCATTGTCTAATCAGTTCTTCAAGCTGCAATCAAGCTGCAGTGGACCTGGATGCAATGTCTGGTCCTTTGCAAACACAAATCCTTTTACAGATAAAACAGTTCCTACACATACATACACAGCTGTGAGTTCAGCTTTAGGCCTCATGCACACAGGAAGTTTTTTGACTGTTTTACAGCAGCTGTTTTTAGTTGCAGAAGTTTTTTTCTACAGTCAATAAACCCTCCATCATGTTATCCTATGTGTTCATGCACACATAGGCTGCTATCAACTGTTTTTAGCAGTGACGTTTTTGAGCTGTACAAAAAACCCAAGATCAGAGGGTTCTGAGAGACGTTTTTCAGCTGTAAAAATGTTCAAACGCTCAAAAACTTGGCTAAACGTTGATCCCCAACGTTTTTGGACATTTTAGATCAATTGGTAAAAAAGAAAAAACGTTGGCCCTTTAAAAATGCGAAAAAACGTGCAAAAACGCCGGAAATATAACGCTGGTAAAAGCTGAAAAATATCACTGATAAGCTACTGACATTTTTAGGACATGTTTTTAATGTCCTGTGTGCATGAAGCCTTAGGTATACAAGACTTAATTTATGTACACAGAATTACAAAGTAGTAGAATTTGTAAAACCAATAAAACATTGGCTTGCTGCTGTAACTTTGCCAACATAGAATATCATATATATCATATATCATAGAATATCAGATCTTTTTTACTAGTATACATTTTGTGCTGTTTTTGTACATTAATGTTGTGAGCAAGGCCAGTATGGCCAAAATGCATTAACATCTGCTGTACACACTCATATATTATGGAGATACAATAAATCTGGACCTATTTAAGAGCAAGTATAACGTTGCAGTTTGTCTTTCATCCATTGATTATATTGGCAGCTGAGCAACTGCACATCCTGCACCCGACAGCTCAGGAAGATTCTCATTAATCTGGGGTAGTAGCACCTTTCTCTGTTGTTGATTATCTTGCCTTTCCAAAATTCTGATCCTGCCTGGAGGTTTGTTGCGAGGTAGTAAGACACCTGTATACCACCCAACATATTGAGATATGACAGCAGATTAAGGCAGTAAATATATGAAGACTACTGATTGTTTCATTAGTTCCCCACTTTTACCCACAACATGAGATGCAACTATTTGTATTCCATACCCAGCAAGATTCCAGCCTGAACAAGCTGGAATAACAAGTAACATGCATGAGTATGTTCTATGGATACAAATGGGTCTTCTATCACTAAGGCTTTTATGCCAAGACATGTTTTATTTGGTCTTTCTTTTGTAACCCAGGGACACTAATCGGAACCCATTTTTGATTTCTGATTTTAGTAGACCAAAACCTGTTGCTATGGGCTACTGCACTTTCCAAGCTATACTTGTCCTCTGTGCAGTTTTGTTGAAGGGGCCGAGAAATACTCTATACCTATTGATGTCACATATCCCTAATGAGCTTTCTGGTTTGCATTTTCATGTATTGGCTGCCTACTCTAATATTATGTGATGTCCCACTTTGGGTTTTGGTCTACTTTGAAGATTATACAATTTATATTATAGTCAAATCCTAAATTAAAGGAAAAAGATGTTCTCACATTTGCCTTTACTTGTTATTTTACAGCAATGTTCTACGACATTTGACGTGTTAATAAATAGAAATAAGTGACATTCACATCTGTCTTTGAATAGAAAAAAGTAACTATTTCGCTAACTTACATTTACGGTGCTGACTACTGAGCAGAAGTACTTGGACACATAAAGCGAGTGCTAATTCAAAATATAAAGGTTGAGTCAGAAATGTTAATGATGCTTGCCAGAATGGATGTTTAAGTCAGTCCAAAGAGACTGTACATAAAAAGTAATACAGTGAGTTTATATCACCTACTATAATTGCAAATAGGTAAAATAATTCTAAAATAAAACTGACATGCTTAAATATGGAGCTTCCCTAAGAATTTTGCTAGAAGAACAAATTGATCAATTTTGGCTGCCTCTCCAAAAAATAGAAATGCTGTCTACTTTACACTTTTACCTTTGAAGTTTGTTGCCAAGCTATGTTCACCAGAACCAGGAAGATTCACGACTTTTTAAGTCAGAACTTTTTTCTTTGTTTTGAATACAGTTCTGTGGGAGTTAAAACACCTGTCAGATTTTTCATTGTTGGCCGTGTCTCCATTGGAGGGCTTAAAAGAAAGAGACCACAATTTATTTACAGAAGAGCCCCGCATTTGAGATTAAAGGTGGTGAACAACATCCCTGACCCCCCAAGGAAATCATTAACACTCCTAAATGAAAAAGGTTTCTTTGGTTTTGGGAGATGTTTCCCATGTAGATCTGTTTCCAGAAATAATAGAAGGAGGAAATCATTCAAATCTAATCAGTCTAGGAAGGAGTATGAAATAAAAAATGTATCACATGCAATACAACACAATTGACATGCGCTAGAACATGAGTGTGGGTACCACTATGTTGGACACAATACTGAGAAATTAAGTGTATGTATAGGAGAAAATAATATAAAAATGGTCTTAAACAACATAGTGTCTCCAAACATTTTAGTATACAATAAAGACCCAAGAGGATGGCATTCTATGGCATTGATCGAAAAGAGAGGCACTGGAGAGGTTCCAATTTAAAACAGGAAATTTCAAAAAATGAGACAAGGTGGATCTTTGAATTAGGAACCTTAGCCCCCTGGGGTCTTAACATGGATTTTGGTTTAAATAATTTTATAGCCAGTTATTGAAATCGGAGCTATGTCTTATTCTAATAAAAAGATTTTTTATCATTAAAAAGATTTAATACGTTATTAAAAAAAAGTAGTTCTTTTATTATGAATAAAAATATCTTTACACTGAGGTGCATTTAGTAAAAAAGTTGGCGTGGGATATATGGGAAGGAATTTGTATTCGATACATAGATTGTTAGCCTATCGTGTATAAAAAAAAAGGATCTTGTTTTGGGGATAGGGGATAGGAAGGAAACCCTGGTGAGTCTCCAGCAGTGTGGAAAACATTATAGACCAAATTAGTGGTGATAGAACTCTATCTGAATGCATCCTATATGGGATGAGGATACAAAAGAGCCATAATTGGCTCCGCCCCCCAGCTTCCTGAAGACGCTTAGGACAAGGAAATGTGTTGAGGCGGGGTTATGTAGCTACTGACATCACTTCCGGTGATGCAACTTCCGGACGTGAAACGCATTCCATTTCCCATGTTTAAAGAGCGGAGGCCAACGTATTGCTGATTAGTATGCTGGAATTTGCTGGGTACCTGTCGAAGCACCGGAGCATGTGAGTGTAATTTTATCATCTTTGTATGAGGTATATTTATTTTAATAAACTGGTTGCACTATGATCCCGTTTATGGCCTTTTAACCCTGAGGGGGACAATAAGGAAGGTGGATGCCCAGATCCTGGAATTATTATACAAGCCCATACAGACCCTTTCACTGTTGAGTCTAAAAGTCTGGTGAGTCTCAGTGTGTAAGCGGGATGGAGTGGAACCACTAAAGAGCACCATTTGGAGAGAACTTTGTTTTACATGAAACGTGTAGAGCACATTCAACATGTTTGTATAGATCACTGTTGGTACCATAATTGGATATTGATTATGGATGTTTATGAACAGTTAAAGCTTTAAGCACAGTATTTAAAGTGTTTATTAGGTACAATAATACACTTTTTTTGTTTTACAAGTGTTTTAATTATGCAGTATGGATATTGATGGCATATATCGATACCTAGCTCTCATTCATTTTGCTTATTTTTCTAAATTTTGGGCTTAAAATGAAGGAAAATCCACAGTTGCGGCTGCCACCAGAACAGGAAAAGAGAGGAAGTCTTTCTATAGGGGCACTTGCTCTGGTGACACCTGTCTAAGAGGCGGAATCTCTCTTATGGAGAAGTTTCATCTTGCTTCCTGTTGAGTCAACAGGACAGGAAGTAGGGGAAATTTACCCAGTGATTTAAACCCTTCCCTACTCTATTGGATTAGGTATACTTGACTCAACAACCTGGCTAAGATATAACAACCTAAACCAGATATATCTAGAATTACATTTAAGTGGTTGTAAACTCTCACATATACTCAGTGAAGTGAACAGCCTCAGATTATACACAGAGATGAAACAAATCCTCTTACATAGGTTTTACTCGTTTATCCACAATCTTTTTTTCCCAGAGAGGCTGCAGTTACAGTGTGTGAGAGCTGACTGGAGGAAAGGAACACACCTCCTCCACACAGCAGAAGAACTGTGTTCTGAATAGACAAGCAATGTGCTGAGCTCCCTCCCGAACACAAATTTTATCTCATGTGTCTGGAAAACTTCTTAGACGTGACTGATGCTGATAAAGGAATTAAGCACCAGAGAAAAAAACACTTACAGCTTTGTAGAAAAATAAGTAAACATTACAGATATATGTTCTTTGCATAGATTCCATGACTGAGGTTTACAACCACTTTAATGTTTCCTGTAAGAGACCCGAAACATCTTCAAATGCCTGACTCCATAATCAGACATTCCGTAAAAAACTGTGGTCCATGGGCCAGATGGGGCCCTTGGGGTACTATTTCTCCTACTGACAACAATGGGGCGGTATTCCTTCCACAGACACCAATGATGGGGCACCATTCCTTCCATTGACAGCGACAATGGGACACTTTTCCTTCCACTCAATGATTAGACACGATTTTTCCACTGACCCTAATGATGAGGCACTATTCCTCCAACTGACACCAATAATGGGGCACTGTTCCTTCCACTGAGCCCAATGATCAGGCATGGTTTCTCCACTGACGTCATTGATGATCACTATTCCATCCATTGAGCCCAGTGATTGGGCATTATTCCTTTTCTGACACCAACAACGGGGCACTATTCCTCCCTTTGTCACCAATCATTGGACATTTTTTCTCTGCTCCCAGTGACACTGGGAAATTCTCTATTCCCAATGTTCACAGTCTGACCCCCTAAGGTCTGAATGACAGTGAGCTCCCTCCATAGCACTAGTCACTTTTATTGGACCATCACCATTATTTTAACTTATGTTATTGAGTGAAGATGTTGCTAGTTAAAACAAATGCACAAAAAAAAAAATAATAATAATACTGTACAGTATAACTGAGGTCATTAGTAATATGCATGTAAACAGTACATATACAGTGGGTATAGAAAATAATCACCTCCCTTTAAAACATTTTGTTGCTTTGCAGCCTGAAATGATGACAAACACAGGTTTTGTTTTATCCAGTTGTATTTATTCAGTGCAACATATAACATCCAAGTAAAAGATATTACATCAACATGTCCGAAAAAAATTTAAACATTCAAAAACAGAATCACTGAGTTGGAAAAAAGATCACCCCCTCCTAAAATGACTTGTAAACTCAATCAGGTATAGCTAATTACCTTCTCAATGGCACTCAAAGCCATTTGACTGTGAACTGTGATCAGCTGGGGTCATTTTAAATAGCTCAGCATTAAAAGAGCTTTCCTGGAGCATTGCAGACCCTGGTAGTGCAACTGAAGCAAAAAATCAACTATGAGTGGCAAGGCACTGTGAAAAGATATCTGGGATAAAGTTGTGGACAGGCAGAAGTCAGGAGATGGATACAAAAAAAAAATCAAATGCTTTATCAATGTCTAGAAGCACAGGGAAGTCTATCATTAAGAAGTAGAAGATATTTGGTACAACACAGAGCCTCCCTGGATCAGGACTTTGCTCCAAACTGGATGAAAAAGCCAGGAGGAAACAAGTCAGAGAGGCAAAAACAATATTGCACATTCTCCACAAATGTGGCTTGTATGGGAGGGTTGCAAGAAAAAAGCCACTCGTCAAGAAAGGCCACATGCAGTCATGACTGAGCTTTGCCAAATGCACCTTGAAGGTTCTGAGGCCACATGGATAAAGGTGTTACAGTCAGAGGAGACTAAAATTTAATTATCTGGCCTCAACACCAAACATTATGTCTGGCAGAAATCCAATAGAGCTCACCATCCAAATAATACCCTTCCTATAGTAAAGCCTGGAGGTGGTAACATCCTGTTATGGGGTTGTTTCTCTGCAGCAGGTACTGGAGCACTTGTCAGGATAGAAGGAAAATGGATGGGGCAAAACACCGTCAAATTCTTGAGAAAAATCTGCTGCCTTCTGCCAGAAAATTGTCAACAGGAAGAAGATTTACCTTCCAACATGACAATGACCTAAAGCACACAGCAAAAATGACCACACAGTGGTTGAAGGAGAGAAAGGTGAATGTCCTTGCATAGCATAGTTAGAGCCCAGACTTAAACCCCATTGAAAATCTGTGGAATGACTTGAACACTGCAGTCCACAAATGGTCACCATAAAATTTAACTGAACTTGAGCAGTTCTGCAAAGAAGAGAGGGCAAATATTGCAAAGTCTAGATGTGCAGTTAGTAGAGACATATCTCAAAAGACTAAAGGCTGTAATTAAAGCAAAAGGTGGTTCAACAAAATACTGACACAAGGGGGTGATCCTTTTTCTAACTCAGTGATTCTGTTTTTGATTTGTTTTTTTTTCTGACATTTTGGTGTTACATCTTTCACATGGATATTCTAAGTTGCACGGAGTAAATACAGCTGGATAAAACAAAAACTGTGTCTATCTTCATTTCAGGCTGCAAAGCAACAAAATGTGATTACTTTAAAGGGGGGACAATTCTTTTCTATACCTACTGTACCTATAACAAATGTTCACTCTGCGCTTTAGCAAATCTCTTTTACTTCCAGTACCTCAAAGATACTACCACTTTAATTCTTCAACTGTTACTGGGTTTGTTAGAATTTATCTAACGTTGCTACTACTTCTTCAGACAGCAAGGGTATGCAATGGATAAAAGAAAAAAAAAGTCCACAAAAACTCAGTCTAGTTCAGTGATGCATAAAGTCTAAATACGTCCCACTGCCTGTCTAGGCTTGACTGCAATTTACTTGTTTTTCTTTGTTTCATCCATAGCGCTGTCACTGTAAAAAAAAAATAGATGAGAAAACATGTTGGCACAATCTGACACTTTAGTTATATATTGTTATATATTCCCTTGAGAAAAGCTTGGTCTATTTAAATGTAAGCTGTAAATTATTACGGTCCTGCTGATGTACAAACCAGCAATAAATGGAGTAATACAACGGTCACTGGATTTAATACTCATTTGATATGGTGACATTTTGTCCTCAGTATCTCAATATCACCAACGCAATTTTGCTTGATATTAAACAATGGTCTGTTTACAGCACGGACCTGTTTAATTTCAAACAGTAATAATGAACTTGTGTCTTGGCTCTGAAACAAATGTCGGTCTACCCTGCCTCAAAGCCTCAGTTATTATAAGATTGTGCTCTCAATAGGATTCATTGTTTCCAGTAAGCCAAAATGTCATTTGTCCTTTGAGGTTTCAGTTTTGTTTCTTCTCAAATTACCATTGTGAAAAAGTCTATATCCATCTTCCTGCATTCCGTCATTGTTTTATTACCAGTATTATGTCTTGTCTGCTGAGAAGCAAATGCATTCAATATCCTATAACAAGAGGTCGCCTTGCCGAAAAAAACAACACAGAAATTATTTTAGGTTGGATTAGTCAGTGGCAGACAAGCATTCAACTGTCTAAGAAACCCCACTTAAAGAGTAAGGCGGGCCACATGTATGGTGCAAATTTCTTTCCTGCAGCCACAGGTTGTAGGAAAGAAATTTGCTTGACTCCCCCATCAACACAGACGGTGTTGATGCGGGAATTCCTCCTGCCATTGTCTTCTCACGGCGGGGTGGGATGGGGGGGGGGAGGCATGGAAGCCATCCCAGCCACTAGTGATAATCGCAAGTAAAATTCGGCAGGCTGGTTGTACCAAGGTAGATCGTTCAATTTGGTACGTTCAGCCTGGCAATATATGGCTATATTCTTGGCTGATTCTTGCTGAACTAGCCGAGATTTAAACTGTCTTTGGCTGGTATTACTTCACTCTCCCCGCTGTATTTTTTTTCTCCTCTGCTTACCTGATGCTGGGACAGCCACAGTTCAAATATCCCCCACGCAGCAGATCCAGCATTTTCCTGCTGAGATCCTCTTCTCTGCAGGCGCTGTCAAGTGCCGCGCCGCCACATTCCCCTGTGACATCATCGGGAGGCTGCTCTGGCTCTTCCAGGTTCTGGCACAGCCTCCCAATGATGCAGCACTAGGACCACCCTCTCCTTCGTTAGTGAATAGGGTGACTTGGAGGGCTCCCGATGCCTCCTGAGATATGTACAACACATATCCCATGAGGTACCAGGGACACTGATGTCATTCACCTAGGCAAATGATGAGAGAATGGGTGGATGGGCCCTGAAAATCTGCAAAAAAGGCAAGTAGGGGGGTAGGGATTGGATGGGATTTGGAGGTGCCCATTCAATTAAAAGGATAAAGGTCAGCATTAAAGAGGAAGTAAACCCAGATGGGGTTTGCTTCCTCTACAGGTCCCCTGTAAATTAGAAGCATAATGGGCTACTATGCATCGCATAGTAGCCCATTATGTGCCACTTACCTGAAAATGAAGCCTGCGACATCCAGCGCTGTCCCCTGTGCTGGCCGCGTCCATCTTCAGCCCCTCTTCCTTCCAGGGCCGCAACTCCGGCGCTGTGAGTGGCCGGAGTTGCATGACGTCACTCCCGCACATGCGCGCGGGAGCCGCCAGTCACAGCACAGTGTCAGTGGAGAAACAGCACGGAGGCCATTTCTTCACTGCGCATGTGCTGAAATGACGTTGGCACATGCAGAACACTGCATATCTCCTGAACCGTGCAGGTTTGGGAGATATGCAGGGCACCTACAGGTTGACAACCACTTTAAGTTAAAAAAAAGGTAATATTTTGCCTCTTGACAGTGCTTCGATATGATGGCTGCATTTGCTTTTCAAAATCTTCCATATTCTCACCTGGTAATTGCTAGCAATACACTTCCTGTCCTAGGCTGGCCAGGTAAAACTGCCTATAAAGCTGTGACAACCTAAAACTTTGAATATCAGTAAGGAGAGAAACTCTTTAGGTGGCTGGAGTTATGGACCCCCCACCCCGAACACTCACACCCACACTACACTACAGATCTATGTTGACAAGATTTTCTTTGGAGTACAATCTCCCGTTTAATCAAAAGAGAGAAATCCCGGACACGGTTCTCCGAAATCAACTACACCGCACAAAAATCCACGTAAATCGAAAGTAAACTCTTGGTAAGTATCAATGTACACGTAACTACACGTTTGCTAGAGGAAGACAGGACAAAAACTGGAGGATTCGACGTAGTCTTAAGAACTTCGACGAAAACTTAAAGGTACCTGAACATACACCCGTCTTCGTCAAAACTAGGTTTCTTTTAGAACAGTTGTATCTAGACATCACATCACACCCACACTCACAAGCCCCACCCCCCAGGTATTGAGGTCGGTGGATTTCTCAAAGAGAGGAATGACTATAATCTTCAAAATCCAACAGTGTCGAAATAGCCGTCTAAATGGACCGGTCGGATCCTGTCCTTCACGTAACGATCGTTAAT